>BSBN01000015.1:7540000-7882969 GCA_027924645.1 Cunninghamia lanceolata
CAAAATTCAACTGTGGACCCCACTGCTGAGCTTACCAAGTTTTATTTTTTGGTCGGGTCTACATTTGTATTTGCAGTAAGCACAAATGCACCTTGCACTTTGTATCCCACCTTGTATGTGCAATTGTATATGTGAAGATACATACAAATGCACATACAAAGATGCATACAAAAAACCTGATACAGACAAAAAATGTACAAACGAAAATGCATACATGAGATACAAACTTGACCAAAAGATAGAAAACCCCTAAATAGAAGATGACATCACCCTGAGATGCATAAAAATGACTAAGTATAAAACTGAAAAAACTTTGCAAGGGAAGGCACTTGAAAACAAAGGGTTTCTGGGTTGTTTTTGGTTTTTTGTAAGGATACCCCAAGCAATATTTTGGGAAATTTTGCAAGGCAAAGCATAGGGAAATGTAGGATTTAATCCTTTTCCTCCTTTTATTCAGGCTTCTTTGATCGGATTTCTTTGACAGAAGGAGGGAAACATGAATATTTTGGTGCCAGGCAAAATATGACAATAGAACCATTCAACAAATTAGATCATTAGGGACAGGGTTTAAGGTGTGTAGACCAAGAGAAGGCTTGAAAAAGTAAGTGAGCAAGTGAATTTGTGCTTACTGCCAAAGGTAGAGCCCAAAACCTTTATTGATGCTAGCAAATATGAAGGATGGTTGAAGGTAATGGAAGAAGAATTGAATCACATTGAAAAGAATCAGACATGGGAACTAGTTCCCAAACTACCTGGTAAGAATGTTATAGGAACGAAGTGGGCATTCCAGAACAAGCTAAATGAAGATGGTGAAAATGTAAGGAACAAAACAAGATTGGTGTGTAAGGGTTAGTCACAAGTTGAGGGTATTAATGTTGAGGAGACTTTTGTTCCAGTAGTCAGAATGGAGGCAATTAGGATTTTTCTTGCCTTTGTTGCTCACAAGACATTCAAGGTCTATAAGATGGATGTCTAGTTAGCCTTCTTGAATGGTGATTTATAGAAAGAGGTCTAAATTGAGCATCTAGATGATCTCCATCTATTAGAGGATCTGGACATGGTGTGTTAACTTAAGAAAGCTTTGTTCGGACTAAAGCTCCTAGAGCTTGGTATGCTTGGTTGAATAAGTACTTACTTCAACAAGGTTTCAAGAAAGGTACTTGTTGTGATGTTCACAACATGCCCCATTTTACCCTCTAACAAAATAAGGACCCTATTTGCTTTTGTTTTTGTTGGGTTTGGTCCTGCTTGGTGGTAAAAGGGAAAAGGGTATGTAATGTAAGAAATGCTTAAAAAATCTAAATACCTAGTACTAGAGAGAAATAGGAGGTACTAGTGAATTCTGTGTGGAAAATGATTTAAGGTTGTTTTTTGAACCAACTTGAAATTCTTGGTATTTTGTGAAATATGAATGTTCAGTTAAATTTGTATGTCAAGTACAAATTTATTTGCATGTCAGATGCTAATATTGTTGTATTATGGTGTAATCAAGTTTTGGGTCTCTTGTCTTTTGCATGTAAATCTTGAATGTTCAAACTTTAATATGCAAAGATGGACCCAATTAGGTTCAGAGGTTTAAAAGTGAATAAAAAATGGAATCTGCGTTTGTATTTAGGTATTGTATTGTATGTTCAAAATCATGCACTCAATATACAAATCAGCGAACATACATGCTTGAACCTGAAAGGACTATGTAACCCAATTTATAAAGGTTGAAATATGAATAAATGCTATATTATATCTATATGTATAAGTGTTTGCATCTAAAATAAAGATACAATAGCGGATTTCAAAAGGAAGTTAAAAGGGATTAACTTTGGCGGGACCCATAGATGCATTATCGTAGGATGTATTCAATATGCATAAGGTAATATAAATAAATAGAGATGCAAGGGCAGACTCAACAATAATTAGAATATGGTTCATAATAAATTGAGGTTTGAAATGTTTGTATGTATATTATGTCTTATGTGTGCAAATACAATATACAAAAAGGTAAGGATACAATGCCGGAACTGACATAAAATCAAAACGAAGTGGATACATTTTTTCAATTCCACGCTTATATGTTTGAATGTATGTATTGCATATACATTGCACAATACAAAGGTTAGATACAAGGTCGGGTGTGAAATTAAATGCAATATATTTCATAAACTCATGCAGGTCCAAGTTTGTATGTTTTGGTGATTGCATGGAATATACATAGGAACATACAAAAGTTGATATGCAATTTTTTGAATGGTGAAGTATGTATGCATGATATACAAAGTAAAGTGGGATTTAACATATATGAAGTTCAAAATACTAATTTAAATAGAAAGTTGAACATAAACAAAATTGTATGTATTAATTGCAGCATTCAATGCACATCTAACACTAGTCTAACACTAAAATGTAGAATTTGAACAATTTAAAAGTGAAATTTGATGATGTTTATTTTCACAATTGCATCAGAGAGTAAAATTGTAGAAAATTTTACATACCCAGAGGAACACGATTAAGAGTTGAACGAGAATGATAACGGTAAAGGTTGAACGGTAAATTTTTTGCAGACATTCGTAAGGTGAAAATGGCTGCGAATATAGATATGTACATCAAACACCATTGGATTGCAGTTAAGTAAAATTAGGGTTAATTACAGTAATTTCATTAGGAAAATGATGCAAATTGTTAGTCGTTACTGTACTTGATTATACGAAAGGAATTTGATGTTGGTAAATTCTTAAAATCCTTATTATCAAAAAACAAAAAGAAAACCTTAGCGTAATTGGTAAAAATGTAAAGATTGTGGTAAAAACCCTAGAACTGTACACAAGCAAGAGGGTAAAATGTATAATTTCTCTTGGCAGGATGGCACCCAAACAAAAGAAGGTGGATACTATGGTAGTTGATGAAAAAGAGAAAGTTAAAACAGAAAGAAAATTGAGGAAATAAATAGTTAGAGAGGAGTTGCCGCCAATTAGGGGATATTTATCCTTGATATATAGCACAAGAGGAATGGTTACAAATATGAATATTGGTCACTATGATGCAAAAGAGGTGCTACAGAAAATCACGGTGTCGGATGCCACCACAAACATGAGCAAGATTTGGGAAAAAGGATTGTATAGAGTTGTTGGGTTCTCGTTGGCAATGGAGGCCAAAGATTTGATACTGGAATGCATAAATTGATATAATTTGAGTACCAAAAAGGTAATGTATAATGGATGAACTATTACAGATTTATCTATAGAGGGCATAGCCAAAACTTTTGGGCTAGAGATTAAAGATCAAATGATGGATATTGATATTGATCAATATGCTGTAGATTTTAGTAAAAATAAGAGAGTATAAAAATGCTATTTTTTATGGGTGGTATATAGCAGAGAATAAACCCAAAGCTGTTGTAACGGTACAGAAGAATTTATATAGGATTGACTTCAAAGAGGAAGTACACCTAATGATCAAATTGTTGAGTAGAATGGATGGATTAAAAGATGCAACAAAGTTTGAGCCATGGATGTTCACCATCATCCAGTATATTAGAGAAAAGACCGGAACCATTCATTGGGCTAGGGCTATTAGTACAACAATATATAAACAAGTAGTGACATTTAGTAAGAATAGAAGGTTTTGTTTATCTTCCTATGTGATTTATCCATGTGCAGTTGAAATGCCACCACTAGCTGAATTGACAAAGTAGATACCTTAGGAAATGGCCCAAGTCAAAAGTTGGTCTATGATCATTATCCAGATTTATAGGAGGAGAATGCATTGTGCAAGTATGCAAGGGTTAATGATGTTTTTTATACTTATTTGGTAAGAATTCTAATAGGAGATAAAGATAGAATATTGTCAGAAGAGGTAGCAAAGGCCATAAGTCTTCTCAATTTTTGGTATATGCAATTCCCTACCTTCACCTACATTAGAACTGATGGATTTGAGGGTAAACCATTCAAATTGCCAAGATATCCCCCAAACTGATTGATTGTGTTAGAATTCTCAAGACAAATTTTGAATGTATTTAGAATGTATAAAAGGAGATTTGGTAGAGGAAACATCAAGTTCCCTTGTATAATTGGTAATTATTCATGCTATAATGAAGATATGGCTCATGAATCAAAGAGGGAGCTCATATATTATGGGTTTGAGGAGTTTGACTTAGCTAGATATTTTGACCCTTTTCATAGAATTCAAAACTACATTGACAAGAAATACAGGCACCAAATCTACATTGAGGATTTTTCGTTGGACTATGAGAGTGAGCAAGAAGTGAGAAAAAGGGCTCATTAGAGATTGACATTGGAGAAAATGAGAACCATGGGGGAAATCGGTGTGCCCCAAGAGGTTATAGATGATGGTAAAGTATTACACAAAAGTTATGAAAGTAGGGGAGTGGCATTATTGCCCATCATTGAACCCAATTGGGAGGAGCCATCAAAGACATCTTTGGAAGTAATATCTAAACCAGTTATTTTAGTTTCTAAAACTATTGATATGTGTCAGACAACTGAGAGGGGTGGGGGGGGTGAATCAGTTGTCACAAAAACTTAAACACTTTCTGTAATTAAACATTCATCACTTATCCACAATTATTATGATTTAACAATGAGTGCATAAAATAAGAAACTTAACCACAGATACAACATCAAACACAAGAGACACCATATCTATGTGGAAAACCCCAAGGTGGGGAAAAACCACAGAGAGGATTAACTCTCAATATATATTGTAATCTTGAAATAGTGATGTTTAGGCTTGGTCACTCCATGGGCCTAAACATAATGGCTTACTGCCATGAAGAACAACTAAGTCTAGCAGACTCACTACCTCAACCCTAAACCTAGCAAGATTACAATAAGGGTTGTTAAACCCTACTGGTGGCTTACTGCTAGATTCACTACCATGATCAACACTTTTCTGTATTCTGAATAAACAATTCCTCATCTCTACTCTTCCTCTTCTTTGGTCTTCCTCTTCTTTCCTCTACCTCTTCTCTGCTCTGCCTTTGGACCTTTCTTAATATATTCTCATTTTCACTCAAGGACACCTTTTCCATGACTCAACTACAAGTCTTGATACACTACATCAACCTTGGAATGATCATCAAGGTCAACATCAACAATTAGAACAATCTCCATGGTTGGTATTACAAACATTTACAAAATAGGTCCTGACCTATTTCAACATCATGCAAAGGGAATGAAATGTGGATCACACTATGCATTAGCTAAGACTTAAACATGATCTTCCACACCACAACATGCTTCCACAATCTTCCAGAGATCTCCGCAATCACCAGGATCAACCAGGTCAGCCAAGACTGGTTACACACTATGTTATCTAGGAACAATCTTCTCATACCATCTCAATTTATTAACACAGACCAAAGTCCAAATAGGAACATGATTAGGAGACATCCACAAGAACATTATAATCATTAGGAGCAACCACACGAACCTTAACCACTTTAACCATAGGAATCTTCTCACTGAAACATATGAACTTTATTGTCTTCAATTGTAATAAAAGAAAGATAGCTTGGGGAATACCAAACCATGAACCATTGCAACTGTAGGCACTTATCATCATCCCAAACTTCCCTCTAGAACCATAGAGAAAAATAATTTATTGCAGAGGAATGTGGATCCAAATACAATCTTCTTGTCTCAATTGAATCTTACAAAAAAAGCAGGTTTCACTTTGGTGAATACAACTCACTCAGATCTTCCTGCATATGGCTCAAAGCTAGAATGTATCATCCTCAGGCATACTTGTAACTTAATTCCAATCTATAGACCACAATCTTCAAGTAGGAATAAATGCGGAGCAGTTTACCAAACTATTCTTCATCATACAACTCACTGTTTGTACTACACTTCTCTATAACTCACTTGTTTCTTCTGGAGAGGCTAATTTTCCCAATATCCTCAACATACAAGTCTTCTAAACTAGTAATAGAATAAGATACAGTTGACACCAATGACAACAAGAATATGTTGACATCAATGACAACACCGATTAGGCACATACTTGCAACAATCCCCCCTTTCTCATTGATGGCAACATATGATGTGAAAAACTGTAATAGCCATCAAGACAAGATTCTCCCCCTTTCTCTTTACACACCTGCACTCTTTCTTTCTCCAAAATTCTCCCCCTTTCTCTAATATATCTTCACTCTTAGTTTATCACATGACTACTCTCCCCCTTTGACATCAATGGCAAAGGGCACATACTTGTACTTATCTTCTTTGATCTAATCTCTCTTCTGAACTCTTTGACTACTCCCCCTTAGAAGTAGCCCTAAAAAGCATCAATTCAGACCTCTAAGTACCTACGAACTAATGCACTATTGTACATCTTAGTCTAGAGTAGGCGGGGTGATAAGTCCTAACTTTTCTCTAAGATACTCAAAAGTATCCCTAGGCAGAGGTTTGGTAAAAATGTCTGCAATATGATCCTTGGTAGAAACATACTCCAACTTCACTTCATTCTCTGTCACCTTTTCTCTTAAAAAATGATACCTAATGGATGTGCTTTGTCCTTGAATGCATCACTAGATTCTTTGATATGTTCATGGCACTTGTATTGTCACAAAAGATTGTAATTGGATCTTCATACACAACTCTGATGTCCTTCAACGTCTACTTCATCCATAACACTTGAGTGCAATTACATGTTGCAATGTATTCTTCTCCTACAATAGACAAGGATATTGAATCCCATTTCTTGCTCAACCAAGATACTAATCTTTTTCCCAAGAAGAATGCACCTCCACTTGTGTTTTTTCTGTCATCCACATCTCCGGCCCAGTCTGCATCAGTATATGCACTGAGAACAAAGTCACTGTCACTGGGGTACCACAAACCATAATCTATTGTGCCTTTTAAATATCTTAGAATTATCTTGACTGCCATCACATGTGATTCCTTGGGTTCTGCCTTAAATCTTGCCACAAGACACACTGTATGCATTATGTCAAGTCTGGTTTGAGTTAGATAAAGTAATCCTCCAATCACAGATCTATACTTTTTCTAGTCTACCAAGGGTCAGTTATCATCTTTGCTCAACTTACAACCAATTATCATAGGTGTGTATATTGGTTTAAAGTCTTCCATTCCAAATTTCTTTAATAACTCTTTCACATACTTAGACTGAGAAATGAAGATACCCTTATCTGATTGACTTATTTGTCGACCTAAAAAGAAGTTCATCTCCCCAAACTTAGACATTTCAAGTTCACTTTGTATTTATCCAGCAAAAACTGAGCACATACCATCATTGCCTCCAAAAATAATGTCATCAACAAAAACTTCAACAATTAGGGTTTGTTCATCATTAATCTTGAAGTAGAGATTACTATATTTTGTACCCTTACCGAACCGTATCTATATCAGGTACCTATCCAACCATGCATACCACGCCCTAGGAGCTTGTTTTAATCCATACAATGTTTTCTTCAATCTGCATACCATGTCCCCTTGCTCTGACGACTAAAATCCTTCCAATTGTTCAATATAGACTTCCTCTTTCAACTCTCCATTTAAGAAGACAGACTTCACATCCATTTGATAAACCTTGAAATCTTTGTATGCTGCAAAAGCCAGAAACATCCTTATTGCTTCAATCCTTGCTACTGGAGCAAAAGTTTCTTCAAAGTCTATTCCTTCAACCTGAGTGTATCCTTTTCATACCAATCTTTCTTTGTTTCTTACCACTTCACCATTCTCATTCATTTTGTTTCTGAGGACCCACTTTGTACCAATGACATTCTTGTTTGCTAGTCTAGGAACAAGATCCCAAGTTTGATTCTTCTCTATTTGCATCAATTCTTCTTCCATGTCCTTTATCCAATTCTCATCTTTGCAAGCCTCATCAACAATTTTAGGTTCAATCATAGAGATCAGACAGAAATTTACTTGTTATTCTACAAATTTTCTTCTGGTTAAGATCCCTTTGTTCTTATCTTAATGTAGGAGCATCCCTAGTTCAAGAGTAAAGTTGCATCAATGAAAAACATTTGAATTTCAGTTTGTTTGCATTTCACTTCTTTCATTTTCTAGTTCAAGTTAGGTAGTTTAGTTAGTAGTAATTTTTAGCTTGTGGTCTGATTTTGGCATTTCACATCTTGTGGATCTAGACTTAGCATCTACATTCATTTATCTACATCATATCAAGAATTCAGAGCATTTGGATTAGCTACCAAAAAGTTATCACTATTAGAAATTGATTGTTTTCTCAGAGGAGAGAATTCTAACAGTTCCTAATAACCAGCTGAAGGAGAAGGCTTGCGGATCATTCCTTGACTTATGGATCTTAATGACACATCATTTAACATCCTTTATTTGATGGCCAACGTTCTCCAAGGGTCCACACATTGTTCAATTCATTTGAGGAAGTGTTCTATGCATTTAGGCTCGACCTATCTATGAACACGTTATAACTCTTCATTGGATTTTATGACCTTTCTTGCCCAACACAGAGGAATCTATTAGTCTGGAAATGATATATAAAGATGTAATAGATCCTTATGAAAGTAGTTAGAAATTGATTCATAGTTCATAGTTTAGATTTTGTGTGAAGGAGCTTCAAAGCTTTATCTTACACATGTATGTAACTAGGCCTGGGAGCCCTAATTAAAGCCTGTATGTTGCTGGTAGATCTTTATTTTAAATTCATTGATATAGTTAATGCCTGAATCTACATTTGTTCCATTTCTTGAGTTGTTTCAATTGTGTTTACTCTTGCTGTACTGTCTGGACAGTTCATTCTGTGAACCCTCCTACCGTGACTACACCAAGTGGTATCAGAGTGAATGTTTGATTCTTTGGAGCAAATTGGTGAAGGGGATTCTATAAGATCTTGTTGTGAGAAGATCACCAATCTAAGGTAGGTTACTTATGCTCAACCAATTAGTGATTGAGAGGTAGTTGTCGCTTGTAGCCCGATTGCTGAACCTAAGGTAGTTTGCACTTGATCCTAGGAAGAATACCAGCGTGAAGAGTTCCTCCTATTGGTACAATGGCTAATAGAATGGATGAGATGATGGAATTGATGAGAACAATGCGAATTCATTTGGATGCTATTGAGGAAGATAGGCGAAGAGGATTGACACCTAGACCTCATGTTGAAAGTGATGATCAAGAAGAATTTCAATCTACTGAACAAATTGGTGAAACCCTAGAAGGAATGAAGAAGAAGGATCAGATCAGATAAAAATGTTGTGAGCTATTTTAAAGATTTGGAAAAGACCTTGAGTTGATGTATCAAACTACACTGGTAATTTGAATCCTGAAGAATTGATTGACAGGATAAATGATATGGAAGAATATTTTGAATATAAGTAAATTGAAGATCCGGAGAAGGTGAAATTTGCAAAGACAAAGTTAAAAGGACATGCTACTATATAATGGAAAGAAGTTTAGTTGGAAATATATACAAGAGGAAAATAAAAGATTACAAAATGGGACCAGATGGTGACAAATTTGAAGAATCAGTTTATACTTGATGACTGATTTGGAACTGTTGAAGGGATTGCAAAACCTAAGACAAAAGGAGAAATCTGTGAAGGATTACATTAAAGAATTTCATAAGATGATCATAAGAATAGGACATAGTGAAGAAAGCAAGGAGAAAGTGGCTAGATACATCAATGGACTGAGATTGAACATTCAAGAAGAACTGAGTTTGGTAATGATGACATCTTTGGAGGAAGCATATTAGTTTGCCCTGAAAGTTGAAGAGAAACTGAATAAGAGACATGATCAGAGACAGAGAGGTAGAGGAGGTAAATTTTAGAGAGGAAGAACATTTTCTAGATATGATAGATCATTTGTGGAGAAGAACAAGTTTGATAGCCTATTGAAGAAGGATGAGAGAGATAACAATGCTTACCGGAGAGATGACAAATTTTTTTACCAGAGAGGAAACCCTAGTGTATACTAAAAGGAAGGATATAGGAGAGAAGGTAGAGGATTTGATAAGAGAACATTTAGAGGTACTTGTTTCAAATGTGGAGGTGAAGGACATAGGGCATTCGAATGTAATCAGGGTAGTACAAGCAAGAAGACGAAGAAGAGTGGAAGACGAGCCTATGTTGAGGAAGAACTTGTTGAATCGCCTAGTTTAGTTGGCAATCCTGAGAAAGGAGAATCATTGGTGATGAGAAAAGCACTATTTCAAGTAGAGACACATGAGGAACTATCATAGAGGAAGAGTCTATTCAGAACTAGATGCAAATCCGGAGGTAAGTGTTGTAAAGTTGTAATTGATAGTGGCAGTTCAGATAACCTAGTTTCAGAGGAGATGGTGACTAAGCTAAAGTTGGAAAGATTGGAACACCCTAAGCCCTATCAAATAGCATGGATTTAGGATGATCATAAGGTACTGGTGAGTGAACAATGTTTGGTGAAATTTCATATTAGATCCCATCATAATGAAGTCTTGTGTGATATTATGCCTATGGATGTTTGTCATATCTTGTTGCATAGACCTTGGTAGTATGATAGAAAAGCTATGCATGATGAGAGAAAGAATACATATACCATAACAACAAATGGAAAGAGAATTACCTTGATTCCTTTTGAAGATGACCCTAAGAGTGAAGTATGTGGGAATGCTAGAATTTGTTTGGTAGATGGAAGAAATTTTTTGGATGGTTTGAAATAGGAAAGTCTATGTTATGCCTTGATTCCTAAAAAGCCTAAAGTAGTGAAGAAAGAAACTAAACTGGAGGAGATAAGAGAGTTTCTGACAGAGTATGAAGACATCATATCAGACAATGTACCTGAAGGATTACCACCTATAAGGAGTATCAGTCATCACATGGATCTTATACTGGGAGCAAATTTGCCTAACAAAGAAGCACACCGGATGACACCAGTAGAGAATGAAGAATTGAATAGATAGATACAAGAATTGTTGAGGAAAGGTTTGATCAGAGAAAGTTTGAGTCCTTGTGCAATACTTGCAATGCTTGCACCGAAGAAGGATGGAGAATGGAGGATGTGTATTGATTCCAGAGCAATAAACAAGATCACAATCCTTTACCTAGGATGGATGATATCATGGATTGTTTGAGTGGAGCAAGGTATTTCACAAAGATAGATTTGAAGAGTGGATACCATCAGATTAGAATCAGAGAAGGAGATGAATGGAAGACTACTTTTAAGACAAATGAAGGATTGTATGAGTGGTTAGTGATGCCTTTTGGATTGACAAATGCACCAAGTATTTTCATGAGGCACCAAGTACTTTCATGAGGTTGATGAATGAGGTTCTAAAGAAATTCTTGAGTAAGTTTGTAATTGTATACTTGCATGATATTCTAATTTTTAGTAAGACAAAAGAAGAACATTTGTGGCATATTAGACAAGTTTTGCAGAGGTTGAGAGAGAAGAAATTGTTGATAAACATCAAGAAGTGTAGTTTCATGAAGGAAGAATTGGTATATTTGGGATTTGTGATTTCTGCAGAAGGATTGAAGATGGACCCTAAGAAAGTGAAAGCAATTATTGAATGGCCTACACCAGAGAGCATTGGAGAGGTTAGATCATTTCATGGATTGGCTAGTTTTTACCGGAAGTTCATAAAAATTTTTAGTTCAGTTTGTAACCCTATGACAGACACAATGAGAGGTGATAGAAAATATTTCAAGTGGACATCAGGAGCAGATAAAAGTTTTAAGTTGTTGAAGCAGAAAGTGATAGTGCAACCTATTTTGGCATTACCAGATTTCAATAAGGTATTTCAAGTTGATTGTGATGCAAGTGGAAATGCAATTGGAGCAGTGTTAAGTCAAGAAGGTAGACTTGTAGCTTATTTTAGTGAGAAGTTGAATGATGCAAGGAGAAGATATTCAACTTATGATCAAGAGTTCTATGCCATAATTCAAGCCTTGAAGAAATGGAGACATTACTTGTTTCCTAAGGAGTTTGTATTGTATACAGATCATCAAGCTTTACAATATTTGAATAGTCAAGGTAAGTTGAATCAGAGACATATGAGATGGGTAGAATGTATGTAGAGTTAGACTTTTGTGTTGAAGCATAGGAGTGGTAAATTAAGTGAAGTTGTTGATGCCTTGAGTAGGAGAAGAAACTTGTTGACATAGATAAGAGTTGAATTGTTAGGATTTGATGAATTGAAGAACATGTATGAGGGAGACACTGATTTTGCAGAACCTTGGAAAGCATGTAAGGAACCTATTTTGATAGATAGAAGTAAGTGGTTGGACTATTTCATTCAAGAAGATATGTTGTTCAATGGAAGTCAGTTGTGCATACCTAGAAGTTCAATGAGAGATAACTTGATCAAGGAGAAGCATAGTGGTAGATTGGCAGGACATTTTTGGCATTAATAAGACAGTGGCTTTGGTAAGTGAAAATTTATTTTGGCCTCAAATACATAAGGATGTTAGGAGATTTGTGCAGAGTTGTAGAGTTTGTCAAGTTGTAAAAGGGAGTAGTCAGAACACTAGATTGTATAAACCTTTGATAGTGTCGGAGAGACCTTGGGAAGACATAAGCATGGATTTTGTAATGGGATTACCTAAGACACAGAGAGGACATGATTCAATATTTGTAGTGGTTGATAGATTTTCAAAGATGGCTCATTTCATACCTTGCAAGAAGATAACTAATGTAGTGCGTGTAGCTGACCTATTTTTCAAGGAGATTGTGAGATTGCATGGATTACGTAAGAGTATAGTTTCAGAAAGAGATACAAAGTTTGTTGGATACTTTTGGAAGACACTTTGGAAGAAGATGAACATAGATTTGAAATTCAGTTCAACTTTTCATCCACAAATAGATGGACAGATAGAGGTAGTGAATAGGAGTTTGGGATACTTGTTGAGATGTTTGGTTGGAGACAAAGTTGGAAGTTGGGATTTGATTCTTTCACAAGTAGAGTTTGCATACAATAATTTAGTAAATAGGAGTACTAGAAGAACACCTTTTGAGATTATTACCAGAGTGAATCCTAGAGGAGTTGCAGAATTAAGAGATATCAATACAGAAGAAAAGAGGAGTGCAGAAGCAGAAGAATTTGTAGACCATATGAAGATAGTGCATAATCAGGTGAAGAAGAATTTGGAGGATATGAATAGTAAGTACAAAGAGAAGGCAGATGAGAAGAGAATACATAAGGAATTTGAAGTGGGAGATGAAGTGATGGTGTACTTGTGAAAAGAAAGATTTTCAGTTGGGACTTATAACAAGTTGAAGATGAAGAAGTTTTGACCTTGTAGGATACTCAAGAAATTTGATTCAGGAAATGCATATGAAGTGGAGTTATCAAAGACATTGGGTATTTCACCTATTTTCAACATTATGATATTTTATTTCAGGGTTTAACTGCATAGTTTTTGAGTCAAACACATGACCCATATTTCATGAGTAGAGGTTCACATGAACCCATGGGTTCATGTGAACCTCTACTCATGAAATATGGGTCATGTGTTTGACTCAAAAACTATGGAGTTAAACCCTGAAATAAAATATCATAATTTGGCATGCTACGAAAAATACCTCCTACTTATTTTCAACATTGCTGATCTTTATCAATATCATGAAGCAGAGCTCGGTGACAGCATGGAAGAAGACCATAAGAAGTAGTTACCACAACAAGTACCGGAGCAGATAGAAGACATTTTGGATAGCAGAGTTGGATGCAGCACTAGAGACAGACAATACAAAGAATATCTTGTGAAATGGAAAGGCAGACTGGAAGAAGACTCATCTTGGATTTCTTAGGCTGAGGTGGACCGTCTTGGTTCTCCCCTAGCCCTGAAAAAGTGAGGGACTCACTTTTTCAATAACCCTAGATGTCTTATGTAGGAGCATCCCTGGTTCAAGAGTAATCTTGCATCAACCAAAAACATTTGCATTTCAGTTTGTTTGCATTTCAGTTCTTTCATTTTCTAGTTCAGGTCAGGTAGTTCAGTCGGTAACAGTTTTTTAGCTTGTGATCCAATTTTGGCATTTCAAATCTTACAGATCTTGACTTAGCATCTACATTCATTCATCTACATCATATCAAGAATTTAGAACATTTGGATTAGCTACCGAAAAGTTATCGCTATCAAAAGTTGATTTTTTTCTCAAAGCAGAGCATTCTAACAGTTCTTGATAACTAGCTGAAGGAGAAGGCTTGCAGATCATTCCTTGACTTGCAGATCTCAATGACACATCATTCAACATCATTTGGTTCATGGACAACCTTCCCCAAGGGTTCGCACATTGTTCCATTCATTTGAGGAAGTCTTATATGCATTTAGGTCTGACCTATCTATGAACACGTTACAACTCTTCATTGGAGTTTGTGACCTTCCTTGGCCAATGCAGAGGAATCTTGTGCATGTATGTAACAGGCCTGTGAGCCATAATTGTAAGCCCGCATGTTGCCGGTGGATCTCTATTTTGAATTCCTTGATATACTGAATGACTAAATCTACATTTGTTCCATTACTTGATTTGTTTCCATTGTGTTTACTCTTGCTGCACGGTCTGGATAGTTCATTATGTGAACCCTCCTACCATGACTGCACCATATCTCCTATGATTTGATTTTTAGAATGACTGATTCTTACATGTCTTGGAGTTTTGGTAGCACTTACTGGAGCTTGTTCTTTTTCATCTGTGTTGTCTTCATGCTGCACCACTTCTAAAAGATTTGGATCATCTGACTCATATCCACTTGATTCTAAAAACCTTTCCATACATTCATCAACTTTAACATTTGTTTTCAATGATTTTATTCTGCCTCTTATTATAGCACCGGTAGGCCTTGCTCTTGGTGGAGTAACCAAGAAAGATTCCTTCATCACATATAGCATCAAACTTGCCTAAATCTTCTTCTCTTTTGATATAACATCTATCAAAAACTTTAAAATATTTTAGAGTAGGAACTCTACCATGCCACAATTCATAGGGAGTTTTTGAACTATTGCCTTTTACTTGAACTCTCTTTACGATATATACTATGGTGTGAATTGCTTTGAGCTCCAATATGCTTCTGGAAGATGAGCTTCCTTCATCATGGTTCTAGCAGCATCTTGAACTGTTCTATTTTCCCTTTCAACAACTCCATTTTATTTTGGAGTTCTAGGCATAGATAGCAGTCTCTTTATTCCATGCTCTTCACGAAAGAAATCAAATTCATTTGATGTGAACTCTCCTCCTCTATCAGATCTCAAACATTTAATTTTCAAATCCATCTCATTTTTAATAATTGCCTTAAATGCCTTGAATTTATCTAGAGCTTCAACTTTCTCTTTCAAGAAGGTGACCCAAGTCATTCTACGATAATCATCAATGAGCAGCATGAAATACCTATCTCCTTGCAAGCTTCTTACTATGGTAGGTCCACACAAATATGTATTCACTCAAGTAGTCCTCCAACTGATTCATCCTTGCTTTTAAAACTTGTTCTTGTCTATTTGCCAAATTGACACTCCTTGCAAACTAGATAAGCAAGCTTCACAAGATTAGGCAAATCTCTAACAATTTGTGCAATACTTATCTTCATAATATTATCAAAATTTATGTGACACAACCTTCTATGCCATAACCAACTCTCATCAATCTAAGTCAACAAGCAATAGTTCTCGATTCCTTTCAAGTGATAGATATTACCTCTGGTCTTCTTACCAGTTGCAATGACTGTTTCAGAGCTTTCCTTGATCTTGCATCCATTGTCCTTGAAGCTTAAGTCATAGCCCTTGTCACACATCTGACCCACACTTAGAAGATTGTGCTTTAATCCTTTCACATACAAGACATCTTCAGTATTATGCTTTACATCAAAAGAAATAGATCCTTTTCCACAAATCCTACAAGCCGTATTATCTCCAAACCTAACCAGTCCACCATCATATCTTTCCAAACTTACAAACTTACTTTGTCACCAGTCATGTGGTGAGAGCAACCACTATCAATAACCTATTCATCTTTGTCCTTAATGACCTGAATAGCCAAAGCACTTTCCACTAGTTTTTCTTCCTTCATACAACTAGAAGAATTAGTAGACACAAGATCTTCCTTAATAGCAATGAACAAGCATTCATTTATAGAGGGATTATCATTATCTAGTTCACCATTATCTAATACTCCATCATCATCAAAATCTTCAACATAATAATACTTCTTTTGGGTCCTAGGCCCATTCTCATATATTCTTCTATTTATTTCAATTCTTTTAGGACATCTGGAAGCAAAATGACCTACTTTACCAGAGGAAAAACATTTGAAAGGTAATTTGCCTTTATACTTACCAGATCCTCTTTGTAGCCTATCCACAAAGTTGGTTTCAACTTCATCTATCTCATAATCAGATTCTACCTTATACTTTTTTGATCTGGAAGTACTTTTAAGAGTACTGGCTTTCAAGGCAGTCTCAACTTTTGGTAGAGCATCATCCAACTCCCTCATTTCAAAAGCAATAAGCTTACCAAGCAACTAATCCCTGTTAACTATTTTTACTTGCATGAACTCTTCAATTGTGGCTACCTTGTGACAGTAGGACTTGGGAAGAGATTTGACTATTTTCATGACAATTTCCTTTTCTTTGAGAGTTCCACCTATGGCTTTTATCCTTGTAACAAGTTCATCAACTCTTTGCATAAAAGCTGATATGTTTTTATCATTGTTCATCTTCAAGCTTTCATATTTCACTTTCAGACTTTGTAACTTGGCTTCTTTCATAGAGTCATCTCCTTCATACAGATTTTTCAACTTTTCCCATACCTTATTTGTAGTTTCAAGATCCACCACTTTCGTTAGTATTGAGTCAGTTAATGAGCTTAGCAGAGCATCCTTTGCCTTGATATCTATCTCATATTCTTGATTTTGTCTTCAGTTGTTAGACCATTTTGAGGTATGGTGTATTATGTTTCTATAGCTTTCCAAACTTTGACAACAAGAGAAAGAAGATGACTTTTCATGTGAGCCTTCTAGAGAACATAATTAGCTCCATCAAAATGCAGTGCTTCCTTCTTGTAAGACATTTTGGATCTTCCTCAAGCTACTAAACTTTCTTTAGAGGAACCTTTCTCTGATACCAATTGTTGATATGCACTGGACAACTAAGAGGGGGGGTGAATCAGTTGTCACAAAAACTTAAACACTTTCTACAATTAAACATTCATCACTTATCCACAATTATTATGATTTAACAATGAGTGTATAAAATCAGAAACTTAACCATAGATACAACATCAAACACAAGAGACACTAGATTTACGTGGAAAACCCCAAGGTGGGGAAAAACCATGGAGAGGATTAACTCTCAATATATATTGTAATCTTGAAATAGTGATGTTCAAGATTGGTCACTCCACGGGCCTAAACGTACTAGCTTATTGCCATGAAGAACAACTAGGTCTAGTAGACTCACTACCTCAACCCTAAACCTAGCAAGATTATAATAAGGGTTGTTAAACCCTACTGGTGTCTTACTGCCAAACTCACTACCATGATCAACACTTTTATGTATTGTGAATAAACAATTCCTCAGCTCTGCTCTTCCTCTGCTCTGGTCTTCCTCTTGTCTTCTCTTCTTCTTCTTTCCTCTGCCTCATCTCTACTCTACCATTTGACCTTTCTTAATATATTCTCATTTTTTCTCAAGGACACCTTTTCCTCAACTCAACTACAAGTATTTATACACTACATCAATCTTGGAATTATCATCAAGGTCGGCATCCACCATTGGAACAATCTCCAAGGTCGGTATTACAAACATTTACAAAATAGGTCCTGACCTATTTCAACATCATGAAAAGGGAATGAAATGCGAATCATGCCATGCCTTAGTTGGGACTCAAACATGATCTTCTACACCACAACACGCTTCGACAATCTTCCAGAGATCTCGGCAATCACCGAGATCAACCAGGTTAGTCAAGACTAATTACACTCTACGATATTTGGTAACAATCTTCTCATACCATCTCAATTTCTTAACGTGGACCAAAGTCCAGATAGGAACATGATTAGGAGACATCCACAAGAACACTATAATCATTAGGAGCAACCACACAAACCTTAACCACTTTAACCATAGGAATCTTCTCACTAGAACACATAAACTTTACTGTCTTCAACTGTCATAAAAGAAAGATAGCTTGAAGACCACCAAACCACAAACCATTGCAACTGTAGGCAATTATCATCATCCTTGATTTCCCTCTAGAACCACAGAGCAAAATACTTTATTACGGAGGAATACGGGGCCAAATACTATCTTCCTATCTAAACTGAATCATATAGAAAAAGTAGGTTTCACTCTGGTGAATACAACTCACTCAAATCTTCATGCATATGGCTCAAACCCAAAATGTAGCATCCTCAGACATACTTCTAACATACTTCCAATCCACAGATCATGATCTTCAAGCAATAATAAATACGGAGTAGTTTATTGGACTATTCTTTATCATACAACTCACTGTCTATACTGCACTTCTCTGTAACTCACTTGTTTCTTCCAGATAGGATAATTTTTTCAATATCCTCAACATACAAGTCTTCTAAACCAGCGATAGAATAAGATATAGTTGACACCAATGACAACAAGAATATGTTGACATCAATGACAACACCGATTAGGCACATACTTGCAACAAAAACATGGATAAGTGATAGTATGGAAGAGCTTAAAGCCCAAGCTATTATAGCCACCTATCAAAAAAGGGAAAGAAGAGTGAAAGATAAAGTAATGATGAGTTAATGTGTTTTAACGAAAAGAGAAGAAAAATTGTAGAAACTACGGTTCTTAATAAGGATGAGAATGCCACACTTTTGGATCCTTATGCTCTTGGTCTCACAGTAGCCATTCCTTCAGGGACATTCATTGAAGAAGGAACATCAAGCCAAGGGGTTAATGTGGAGCAGTCACAAACATCAAAAGTTACTGTAGAACAAGTTCAAAATAAAAAAGTGCCAACAGGACAGCATATAGTTAAAGTTGTGTCATAGCTACCCCAAAAGGGAAAGCACAAATACCCACTGTGATAGTTGATGGTCCACGGGTAGAAACAAGACAAAAGCCTGTATCTATTGAATCTACGCAAGAAGAGAGAAGAATAGGCTACATAAAAGTCAAACAAGAATTGACTAAAGAGAAGCTGCAAGAGTCAAAAGGCCAAGAGGTCAAGAAGGTAAGTAACATTGTGAATATTGATGAAAGTAGTAATGAGGTGAGGCAAGTTGAGGCCATGAATGAGAGACTGGAAGAATTGATAAATGAAGGAATAATAACACCTCAAATGGAAGATTAAATAATAAAATACAAATTGGAGTTGAAGTTTGAAGAAGACATTTTGGGAGCATGCATAGAGAATACTCAAGATTTAGAGGAAGAGGCTGATGACATAATAAAGAAGCACATGAAGATAATTCAAAGGCTTATTGGACATGAGTGCCTAGAGATTCTAGTGTATGATGCATGTATGACAGTAAAAAAGTTTAAAGTCATTTATTCACCTTGCTTAGAAATCCCTTCGGGTAATCTGAGTATAGAGATGATTGATTCCATCATGGAATTAAGCACCAAGATAAAGAAGTATCAAAAAAACATACAGGATATAGAACATCAAACTAGGATATTGAAGGAGAAAGTTGAACTACATCAATATATATAGAAGGAAAGCCAAAGAAGTACTCATACTTCTATAATTTCATTGATAGCCAGGTATACACAATACTTGAAGAAACAAGGAGAGGATGCAAAGACATGCACTAGTAGTTGTGGGTAATTACCTTTAAGACATCTTGGGAGGATGCATAGAGAATACTCAAGATTTAGAGGAAGAGGATGATGACATAATAAAGAAGCACATGAAGATAATTCAAAGGCTTATTGGACATGAGTGCCTAGAGATTCTAGTGTATGATGCAGGTATGATAGTAAAAAAGTTTAAAGTCATTTATTCACCTTGCCTAGAAATCCCTTCAGGTAATCTGAGTATAGAGATGATTGATTCCATCATGGAATTAAGCACCAAGATAAAGAAGTATCAGAAAAACATACAGGATATAGAACATCAAACTAGGATATTGAAGGAGAAAGTTGAACTACATCAATATATATGGAAGGAAAGCCAAAGAAGTACTCATACTTCTATAATTGCATTGATATCCAGGTATACACAATACTTGAAGAAACAAGGAGAGGATGCAAAGATAGGCACTAGCAGCTGCAGGTAATTGCCTTTTTGGATATTTCAAATGCTTTGGTGTTTGTAATTTTGTCTTTGGTAAAAGTTAGTGAATGGAAAGTTAATGAAAATATTCCATATTTAAAAGATCCCAATGGCATCCTTTGAGCCAAAGGGAATATGCCTAGAGATATTTTGAAGGATGGTTGGGAAATGTTTTCCATCGTAGATCTTGTGAGTTTGAATTGGAACCATTGATTGGGTTTCTTTGTAACTGTAGCAAGGGGGAATTCAAATCTATATAAAAAACCCTGCTACTAGCATTTTAGGTACACAGAGTTTGAAAAAAAAGACATACATTACACTTAGGTGAGAGAAGTAAAATACTTTGAGCAGAATTTGTGTGAAGTGGAATGTGCCTATGTCTACAATGGAGATAATGTGGAATGTCTAGTTTCTCCTTGTATCTATAGAGTTTCAATGAGTTTTGATTAGCTTCTAATTTGAAGTCAAATTACATTGTAAATTTGAAAAACTTTTCATGTATTAATGAATGCAAACATCTAATTGTTGTGTCTATTCTAGAGTGCATTAGATTTAGGTATTCTTTAGTATATTTCCTTTGATGATTGCATTTCTATATGTTAATTCGTGATACTGCTCAAGATAAACATACATGAAATTTACTCCTTTGAAGCATTACAATTAATTAAACTTGTATACATGAGTAGCAGAGAAATAATTCCTACAGAATTGAGTTTTCTAACCCTATCTTTTCTAACTTTTCGCCAAAATCATAAATAATTAGAATGCACATAGAAATCTAAAGAAAATTGTCATATATTTGAATAAAGAATGAGGAATTGTAAAGATCTTTGACAATTTTTATATAAATCTGAGATGCAAAGTTTGTTTTATTGAAATTCATGCAAACCTTTGTAGTAAAATGGTAAATACATGCAAAGGATCACTATTTCTAGTGTAATTTGTAGTTATTTGCATAAATAGAATAAGTCCAGTAAGTCACAGATTAATTTAGTTTATGTAAGGCCACTTGAACATTACAGCTCACAATGAACCACTGAGCTTTCCAACACAGTGAAGAACTGACTACCGGAGCCTTGGAGTTGAGAATTATCTTTGTATAATTCTCCATACTTTTCAATAGAGACTAAGTTCATTGTGAATTTATCTCATGTTGCTTATGTGTAAAAAACATACATCAACAGTATTGTAGATTGTAATCTTTACATTAAGATAGAGGAAGTAAAGATTTTGATAGTTGTTCTATATGTTGATGACATCATCTTTGGTGGAGATGATAATATGTGTAAGAGTTTTGCATAAGAGATTTAGAAAGAGTTTCAAATGTTTATGATTGATGAGTTGTCTTTTTTCGTTGGACTTAAAATTGGTCAACTAGATGATGGTATCTTTATTTCTTAGGATAAGTATGTTAGACAAATTTTGAGGAAATTTAGCATGGAGAATTGAAAACCAGTAAATACTCCTATGGTTACTGGTTGTCACTTAAGCATGGATGATGTGTCACCTAACATTGAGCAGTCCCTTTACAGATATATGATTAGAGGTTTATTGCACTTGATTACTTCTAGACCTGATATTAGGCATGTAGTATGTTTGGTTGCCAGATATCAAGATAATCCTAGGCAAGCTCATGAGAAGGTAGTAGAAAGAATTTTTCGATATTTGAAGGGAACTCTGAATGATTGCTTATGGTATTCAAGAGGTAATGAATTTGATCTGAGTGCTTACACTGATGTTGATTGAGCTAGTTATGTGGATGATAGAAGAAGTACAATTGGTGGTGCTTTCTTTTTAGGAAGTAGATTGGTTTCATGGCATAGTTAGAAACAAGATTTTGTATCTTTATCAACTACAAAGGTAGAGTATATTGCTGCAGCATCTTGTTGTACACAAGTGTTGTGGATGTAGCAAACATTGAAAGATATCAAGATATAGTATGATGAGACTATTCTTATTTTATGTTTTAATACAAGTGCTATTAACATATCCAAGAATCCAGTGATGCATTTTAGATCCAAGCATATATCAATCAGGTATCACTTTTTTGAGAGAGAAGGTTGCATATAAAGAAGTGAAGTTGGAATATGTTTCAACAAAGCATCAGGTTGCAAATATCTTCACAAAGGCTCTTACAAAGGATACTTTTGAGTATCTTTGGCAGAAGTTAGGGGTAATTGCCCCTCCTTCTAACTAGATGCATGCTTGGTGCATCTGTCCAGGGGGAAGAATTATTCCTATATCTTTTTCTTGGACTGATGGTAGCTACATCTCAGGGGGAGTAGGTAGTGATTGTTGTTGATAGGGAGAGCTTGTTGGTTCCTTCAAGAATGAGTTTATGTACATCAAAGGGGGATAGGGTTGAAAACGATAGTTTGTGCCCTAAGGGGGAGAAGTAGTTGCCCTTTGTCTATGATGTCAAAAGAGAAGGATGAATAGTTGTGTGTTGCCATCAATGCCAAAGTAGGAGATTGTTGTACATATGTTACCTAAGGTTCTCACTGATGTGGTTGTCATTGATGACAACCCTTAGTTTGGGTGGTCATTGATGCTTAATGATGGTATACTATGTTTGTGTGGTAACACTAATGTTGTTGATGTTCATGGTTGGATGTCATGCCTTGTTTAATGCAGTATTGAGCATGTTTGTTGTTAGTAGAGATGATATCATGATGGGAATTAGAAGCATCAAGATGATATATTATAATGGGAATTAGGAGCATCAAGATGAGGACTAGAAGAAATGTTGTTATTGGGGAGATATTGCTAATGGTCTGTAGCATGTTGTATGATCTCTCTTGTTGTTCCTATGGAAGTATGTTTTACTACAAGGAGTCTCTAGTGTCCAGATGTTGGTGAAGGTCTTTGTTGTAGGAAGTTTTCCTAAAGAATATTTGGGAGAATGCTTCGCATTCATCTCCATTTGTAGATATGATTATGCAGTTTAGAAGTTAAGTTCAGGGTGTTGTGAGGGTGTTATATCAAAAGTTTCATATCATTTGTACCTCCATAGAGAAAGTTGTAAGTGATAGAGTGTAGGACTATATTATACAGTAGCTAGGTTTAGTATATGTTGGCTTGCACCAACTTGTTACTATATGATGTGGTGAATTTGCTAGTGGATAATGTTCCTGAGGATCTTGTAATGTTTCCTACTGCTCTAAAAGGTGTTTTCTAATTTCTTCAGAATAGGTTGTGGTCTAGAATGAAGGAGTTGTTGAGTTATGCTTTTGTCAGGTTATGTCGTTAGGTGAATCTTTTGTTGTGTGGAGTCCAAGGAGTGTTTGGAGATGTTGTAAGGGGTCATACTGACTCATCTGGGAGAAGCACAAGTAATTTTTAATCTTGCATGAGTATCACCAAATTGTAATGGATAATATGCTACAAGTTCATTCTTTATTTCTTAAGACCAACCCATTTCAAATGTGTGAAGCATGTAGATGTTATTCCTTGAAGACTAATGCTGTGAAGGATGTTTAGGACTAGGTTAAGCATGTGTTAGAATCTGCAAGACATGTTCCACTTCTTGGTGTTACGTGTAGTCACTACTATATAGAGAGGGGTTTAAGACATTAATTTAAGACAAAATATTAATTTTGTCTTAAATATAAATTTTATGTTTAAATTATATTTTTAATTTTATAATTGTCTTAAATTAATACAAAAAAAAACTTTTTCTAAAATAATTTTTTTATTTCCCTCTCCTCATTCATTTTCCCTCGCTTATTCAACATGCATTTTCCTTTTCCCTCCTTCATTCGACATGCATTTTCCTTTGGTTAGCATTCTTTACTTCTCTCAACACATTATGTGAGGCTCCACAAAGTTATTAGGCAACTTGGAGATTTATTATGAGGCAAGCAATTTAGAGACAGACTATATTCTTTTTTTTTCTTTGATTTGCACTGCCATATTTGTTTTCCTATCGTCAATGTCCATGAATTTAACCTACATTGTAATTAGAGTGTCGTTAATGGCATAATTGGAGTTTAGACATAAAATTATCGTTTTAATTAGATGCCCAATTGAAATTTAATTGTAGAAACCAATGATACAGAGCTCCACATTACAACAAATTAGAGTGCCCAACTGCAAGAGGAGTGCAAGGGTGAAGCGACATAGGCAATATGTGGGCTTCACTTGGATTAGCTTTGGATCTGATCTACTTCAACAAGGCTTTCTTTACTTGTTTAAACATTATTTATGTTGTTGGGGTTTTATTTCTAGGGTTTTATTTAATATTTATGAGAATTTTGTCGCCATATCTATTAAGAGTGCATGCAGTATATTGTTGTATTGTAATTTGGTATCTGATTTGGAGAGTTGTTCCCTTTTCTCTTCATGGGAGATTTTGGAACAAATAGAGGAGCCTAAGCTGAAGTCATAAAGATCCTATGATCATTGATGACCTGTGCCTAACCTCTACTAGAGAATATCCCTACATCCTTTCTTTTAATCTTGAACCTGCCTGTGCCTAATAGATGAAACATTTATGTTTGGTCTATTCAAGAAACTAGAAAATATTTAGTAACATTGTTTCAAGTCAGTATGAATGGATGTCTTGGTAGTAGGGCTTGATTCATGCCAGTGTCTAGTTCAACTCCAACGTAATTAGCAATGGTTGATTTAGATTATTATTTTTATTTTTGTTAATTTGGGTACAATCCTTCATTATCGTCATCTAGGTCAGGTTTGACTCTGGTACTTAGCACCTTCATTGCTTCATCCAACAATATGTCAGGTTTTACTAGTTTGTTGATTCTGGTTAGTAGCCACTATAAACCTACCTCTTCTCAGTAAAGTCTAGATGGAGTGAGGAGACCCCTTGGGGGTGCAAGATTCAAACTGTTGACCTCTAGTTGACAAGCACTTAGTTGATTTGGATTGTTTTCTAAAAGGATTTACAAGGACAAATATGTTGAAAAGGCCACAACTAATCCCCATCCTCATGGCCAATCATTAGCTTCAAATCAAAGGCTTTGGACAAACAGATTGCTTTTTGACAAGGGACTAAATAAATTGAGCTATTGATTTGAAGCCAATAGTTGGCCTATAGTCCAAAGAGTGTAGTGGCCTATTGAAAATACTATGAAATCATGATTAAGGTTGATACAGGTACATTGTGAGGCTTCACAAAGGTGATTTCCCATGGATCTTGGCATAATAATATCACTTCATCACTTCATGGTGACTTGAAATATCAACCATTAAAGTATACTTGACTTTAATTTCTAAGTTGACATATATTACATATTACAAATTATATTCACATATTTAATTGTGTTTAGGTTGTAGATGTGCAACATGACATCCTTTATTAAGATGTCCAGTACTTGAAACATAGGATGAGGACAAGTAGTATGGTCTCTGATGGATTTCCTAAATATTTGCTTATCGACTAGTGATATTTATATAATTATTTCTTTGATTATTGTTTGGGAACCCTTGTACACATATAGTTATATAGTCATTTTCCTAAAATTGGAGAATAATTTTTATGGCTTTGTTTCTCTTTGTCTGCAAAAACATTTTCAAACACATACCCGCAACTCAGAGGAGGTTTACAAGTTTAATCAATTAAACTAGATAAACACAAGAAGGGTGGAAACTAAAATTGAAGAGTCCTTGTGTTGTGCCATTATTCAAAGATTTTGCAGTCCAACTTTAACGAGGTATCTATAGAGCTATTGAGAGTAATCTTGCAGAATCAGAAATTGTGTGGATTACTATTTACTCAATTCATGTAGTTAGTATCTATAAGTTTTTTCTTTTGGAGGCAATTGTTTTATTATATTAGGGTTTTCTCCGATGAAATGAACTCAACGCCAGTAAAGAAAGAGATAACATAAGTCAACTTTAATCTACCAATGATTTAGACGTAAGCCAAATGTATGTTGAAACCATAACTGAAGAATTTAAGTAATTGAAATTTTGATATTACTTCTATAGGTTTTGATTTTTGAAATATAGATCCAGATATCTCTTTGTTCATGCTCATTATTTCAAATAATAAACACAATTTGCATTCTAACAGAGCTTTAGCCATAAGCCACATTTATCTTGACACTGTAATTGAATATTTTGATTCAATCAAATTTCCAAGATTATTCACTTTTGACATATATGTTTGGATCTGTGTTCTCCTTTATTTTAGTTATCAAAATAAAGAAGATTGAACATTGAGACAGTCTTTGACCAATTCAAGTGGAAATTACCCCTCCCTCTTGAAGGCAAAAAGTGTTCTTTAAACTAGTAGTTGTAATTTTACATTCTTTTCATCATGGATGGTTCTGTTTATGAGAAGAAGCTAGGGATATATTGAAAATGTAAGAAAGTCTGGGAACCTTTCTGCTTAATGCATATGGACGATGAATGTAGATGAAGTTGGTCGGCATTGGAATTCTTTTCTGCTTAGACTTCTTCTAAATAGCTTGTGTATGTTGCAGGCTACCTTGTTTGTAATTGATGCATTATAGTTTTTTCTCTAGTACTGCTACTAGTTATGAGGCTTGGACTGTATTGTTTTTTATTATAATTTTAAGCATATTATTGTAGATATGAATCTATAGTAAATTATAATTTTCACCATGTTTTCTTGTAGTGTTGAATTTAGTAGCTTTTTGGGCTATCCTATTGTCCCACATCTCATTATTGTTTTGTGCACTTCATGGAATTGTCTAATTAACATTTTTTTCAAGAGAAATTTTCCTTCTATAAAATTAATGACTATATGTTTACCTATTTGGTAGGCATAAGATCCTTACCTATCGATTTCTATAAGGTCTTTGAATAATGTAGAGTGTCTCATTAAATACGTTCATCACTAATTTGATATGACATTTAGTTTCTTATTAATGTTGAATTTAACACTTTTAGAGACTGTTTTTAGTATTGGACTTCAAAAACCTGTTTTCTGTAATGTTCACAGAGAAGTATACATTTCTAGGTCAGTTTGGGTGCTTTTTGAGTTAGCCTATAATGCCTATTCTAAAATCATATCATTTAAGTAAATCTAAAGAGACTATGCACATATTGCATGAACTGTATAGAGATTTTGTATCCTTGACGTTTGTGTATGGTATTTTGTTTAGTTTGAAGTGACCATAAAATAGGAAGTTGGAAAGAAATTTGATCTTTTGATTCAATTCTTGTTTCCATTTTTACCTCAAAATTTTACAGAAAGATCAAGAATTCACACAGGCTATTCTTGGGGATAACTTAGATGCTTTTCAAAACATTCTTAGAAGGCATCATCAAGAAAGGTTGCAGCAACAACATATAGAACAGGAAGAATTAGTAAGTCAATTTTTTTTCTTTATTGAAATTACGGGTTCCACTTATTATTTGTGAGTCTTTAAACTTCTATGTTGTTCAAGTCTAAATGAAGGTTTTCCACGTGGACAAATGAATACTTTGTCTTCTTTGGTAGTTAGATTTTCCATGGTAGTGCTTATTGTGCTTGATGAATGCTTTTCATGTATTATTTTAGATGAATTAAATAAATGATATTGTTGCTTAAACTGAACACTGATGCTTGGTTTCTCTGTTTGTAAAATAATTTGTTTCTCATGGTGAATTCTTTTTTGATTTAATATTTACATAGAATGTATTGGAATTTATGATTAGTACTTCTATTAATGCTAACTATTTTCTCAGTATGCCTCATGTCTTGGTCAAATCTATAGGGTTGTACAATTTTTTTTCCATCTAGGGTACATCATTTTTTTTTTTCCAATTATAAATGGGCTTTGCATGTGGCAGTCACTTCTTAATGAAGATAATTTTGATATTGATGCACAACGGAAGATTGAAGAAATGATTCAACAAGTATGAATAATTTAATAATAGTGAATCTCATATAAGACAATAATAGAAGCATAAACTATCTTTTTTGTTATATATGGCTAATAATATATATCGTATTGAATACATTAAATATACCAGTGTGAAAGTGGTTGACTCAGTTAATCTACTCTAGTGGAATGTATATGCACTTTTTTAAATTTATCAATAGACCACAATGATCTAACTAGAGTACTGATTTCTAGGAGCTTATGGATCTGCCTGTATATAATGTTTAATATTTGGAAATTTCTATTGGATCCTGAAAGACCTCAAAAATGGGTCTAGAAGAGGCCTGAAATGTTTGATTTCAAATTATACCTAGGCACATCAATAAACTTCTGGGAAAGAAATTAGTTGTAGACAGACAATTCCTAGAGAGAGGCAATATAGATTATATGCATATTTGTTTAGAGTTTTTTTCAAAAGACCTTGGATAATAGTATTTCTACATTATTGAACCATTTCAATGACTATCTTGTTATATTTGCTATAAAATCTATTTTCTATAGACGAAAATTGTATTAATTCATTTAATGGATTTTTGTTGTATAATTGAATTGTTTGTCTATTTTCATAGTCTGCACTCAACGTATAATACTAAAACTATTACTTTTTAGTTTTTACTAAAGAGTTGTGAAATTTTGCATAGGATATCTTCAAGACAGCTTGAGAATGTCTCACAAAACTTCTTAGGTTATCATAATAATTTTCGCTGGAACCATTATATTAATGCATTAAATGCCAGCCATAGGAGAAGCTACTAGAAGCATCATGCAGAAACCTTCATGGCAATAACACAAAGACATCAGCAATTTTAAAATGGAAATGTTCAGATAAATTCCTAATAAGAAAAGAAAAGAACATGGGGTCCAACCTATGATCAATGCTTTTGTAACAAACATGAAACCATGCTTCTAACTTAGTGACACAACTAGCAGTAATTCCAGGTTGCTAAATGTCCTTACAATAGAGTAATTATTTATTAAAATACAAACTAAACCCAGTGGAGGATGTACCCAAGCCTCTAATCAACATGAGGAAGCACTAGCCCACCAAGCCCAAGTAATAGTTATAGTAGTAGTGTTTTAGTTTTTTTCATTTTTATGTTTCATTTTTAAATTAAAAATTTTAGGCTAGAGGGTTTGGGGTTCCTAGGTATTATTTTTATGCTTTGATTTTTGATATAATGTGTCTTTGCTGGGCTAGCATCACCCTTGGGAGTATTCTGATCATTTTGACTACACATTGGAAGGGAAAGCAGGTTGTTTTCCTTAAATAACTTGAATTTGGGCTTTTTCTCATTACAGGTAACACAAAATATCCACCATTTTAAACGTTTTTGTGTTTCAGAAACAATTTTCATAGGAGTTTTGTACATTTAGTACTTTTGGGATCAAATTAATTCTAAATTTTTTCTTTTACATTTTGAATTAGTAATGTCTTCCCTTGGGGTAACCTTTGGGCTTCGATGCTTAGGTCAAAGTCACCCTTGAGTTGCACTTTGCCCCTTTGATTTATTTACTTGGTTTTAATTTTTTCTCCATTTTCAACATTTAAATGTATGTCCTTCAGATTTAATTCTAGAGCTTCATTTTGGAAGCTATACTATTCTACTACTTGTGTTCATCCCATTCCAAGTGCCAACCCTAGTTCTTAATAGTAAAAGTTTATGATAATCAAAATGCTTGGAGGGCCAAGACCCATCACATGAGATCATTCTTTGTCCCGTATTTTGATCACCTGCATGTCTGTGATCTGAATTCATCTTCATGCATTTGATATCATTCTAACTTTTACTCTCTGTCTACTATGCTTCATGTACCTCAAAATAATGTTACCATTCCTTGTAGGCTTTGTCTTTATGTGTTGTTGCAAGCACCCAACCATTTACTCATTAGACTTGGTCTCTATTAACATATCTCTAGAATGACTTTATCACTGTCATAGTTTGAAGTTCACAGATTGAAGACATTATTTTTAGCATAAACAATCATCTTGTCATTCTTGAAAAGAACCCTTCAACTATAGCATAAAGTATATGAGTATCATACTCTTCATAGCCCTCTCTCCATAGTCCTCCCCTTAACAACATGATCTACCCTTCATCATTAGGTATGTTTCACCATTTTTCCACTATGTTTTCACTCTCTTCCCTTGCATTTGACTATCTCCTCTCCATTGCTCTGCCACACTATACCCTGCCACTTCTTGTACAAATCAAGATTTGTTTAGCCTCCACTGCTACACCTTGATATATTGTTTCACAATAACATAACTCCTCTCTTTGTAGTAAAAGGCCCAAAACCCTTTCTGTGTCTATCTCTACAATATTGAAATCTAAGTTTCATGTTGCTTCATTCATGGATATGGCAACTGTCCTGTTATGGAAGTGCTCATGACTACCAATCTTTGGCATAGGACTGTCATACATTGGTTTGAATGGCTTATGCTTCTCCAAACTCTTCCTTGCTGGCATTGACCTTTCACTTCTCCAATTTGGCGAGCTGCAGCCTAAAAATAAGGTTTTGAGAAGGGTTTTAGAGTATGTTTATTAAAATGAAAATTATGGCTAAGATTCTAATAATGAGCACATTCATATTTTACATTTATCATTGTAATAGCATGCTGACTAGTAAAAGCATCATTGATGATTACATGGTTGCTTTGTGATGCTAAAATATGATTGCATGGTTTCTTGATGATGAACTTATGAAAGATGCCAAATTTAAGAAAAAGGCCCACAATAATACAAACTATAGGCCATCTACACAAGGAGGATCTAGAAGATGCCTTCAAGATACAACAAAAGTAACCCAAGCTAGGGTGTCAAGTATTAGATCTCATAAATTAAGATTTGGTGGGTACAATAGCATTCATGGTGGCTTGGTAAGTGAATATTTTCATCTATTGTATTCCTTATTTCATAAAAAAGTCATGACAAATTTGTGAGTTAATTGTATCTTATGAGTAATTATACCTTATAAATTTGGTTATATTTGTTTAGGTAGGTTCACCAATTTCAAAAGGAATCTTCAGAGGATGACCTAAAATATGCTTTACTACATGGTTCCCAAAGCCTTTGACAACATATGCTAGATCGAGGGGAGAAATTAGACACTGGTCATGAATCTGAGGTAAGTTCTTTGCATGATGGGATATAATTAAATTTCATATTTTGCCTTCATTTCCATTGCAAAGAAAATGATACAAATATTAATCTAAACAGATACACCTAGAATTATAATAGTTTCTTTTTTGCATAGAGAAATGAAACAAGCAAAGCTAAAACTATGATATAAGTTGCTATTGTTGCAAATATGTGCCTAATCGGTGTTGTCATTGATGTCAACATATCGTTGTTGTCATTGGTGTCAACTATATCTTATTTTGTTTCCTATATTTTGTTGCCTGTTAGAAGATGAAAATGTTAAGGATATTGAGAAAATTATTGAAGATCAGTGTATGCGGACCATATGGCTATGCAGAGGATTGTCTAAGGTAGCTTCAGTTAAGATTTAAAAAAGTTATGGCCATCTGAGTAGAACCAAGTTTTGCAGTGTTCATAAGAGACATAGTGACAAGAAATTGGTCCAAATTGCTCCACAAATGAAACACTATGATCTGTGGATCTAGAGACATGATTGGGAAGTCAGTGTGTGTCATCAACTCAACTGGTTCGTGGTTTGGAGGTCTGAAAGCAATCTTTCTAGTGTGACAGTCATGGCAGATAGTGTTCTTAAGGTACCGGATGAAGATGCTAGTGATTCTATTGATTTGGAGTAGTGCGGATGTTATTACTAAATTCAATGTACTTGTGGAGGTCTTTGGATCGTGTACCTGCTATGTTGGAGGTTCGGATTAAAGATTGAGCTTGTTGTTGAAGGTGTCTTCCTTGGTGTTGTTGTTCTTCCCAGTCTTGGCCGACTGGATGATTCAAGCGTGTTACGGATGATCTAAGAGCAATTCTATGGAGCGTGGGATGTTGATCAAGGAAGATTTGAGTCCCAGTTATGTTTGGTCGACAGCTTAGTGATTCACATTAAGTCAGATGCTTGTAGTGCTGACCTTGATGTTTATTCCAAGGTTGATGAAGCATATAAAGGCATGTAGTTGAGTTGTCAAAAATTATACTTGTGCGAAATTGATAAAATTCTAAGAAAGGATTAGTGGCAGAAAAGAGAAAAGGAGGAGTAGAAGAATAAGAGTAGTTAAGGATGAAGAGATAGTGAAGAAGTGTTTCAGGGCAGAGTAGAAGTTTTTATGGGCCTTCAAGGAGATTGAACCAAGCATGACGAAGATTCTATTTCTTAGTTTACTCTTTCTGTACTAAACATAAATTCCTGTAGGCAGTGAGCCTCTTTGAGTAGTGAGTTCTCTACAGTGTGCCTAAAGGTAAGTACCTTCCCATTTCTTTCAAGTACTTTTAACAAGGTACGAATCTTGTGGGTTAACCCCCACCGTGATTTTCCCTTAACTAGGTTTTCATGTTAAAAATCTTGGTGTCAAGTGTGCTCATTTTGTTTCTACTCATGTGTTATTGATTCATGCTTTAATGTTTACATCATTAATCTGTTTGTAAGTTATGAAAGAAGATTAAAGTTAGAAAAGGTTAATTTGTGAGACAACTAATTCACCCCCTCTCTCAGTTGTCTGGACTAATTCCAACAATTGGTATTAGATTCGGTTCCTCTAAAAGAAGCTTGACCTCTTGAGGAGATTCAAGATGTTAACTTACAAGAAGGAAAGCCAGAGATTTTATGGAACAAATTACTCACTTTGGAAGGTGCACATGCAGTGTCAATTGGAATATATGGGTGATGCTTTTTGGTTGATAACTAAGAATGAGTATAAGATTCCGAAGAATGGTCCTACAACTCCAAAAGAACTCAAGGAAGCTAAATACAATATTCGAGCTAAGGAAGCATTGTTGAGTGCCCTGAATGATACAGAAATGACAAATGTCCTCGAACTAAAAACTGTTCATGAAATCTAGAATAAGTTGGAAACTTTGTATGAAGGTGATAAACATGTCGAATGTACCAAGCTACAGAGCCTAAAGGGTAAATATGAAAGGTTGATGATGAGTGAAGATAAATACATTACTTCCTACATGCAAAAGATAAATGAACTTGTGACCAGTATCAGGAGTGCTATTGAAGCATTGGATGAATTAGAGATTGTTGCCAAAGTGTTCAAATCCTTACCTCTAGCATACAAGCATAAAGTTGCTGCCATTGAAGAGATCAGGCCGTGACAACTGTTACAAGGGATCAGTTGGTTAGTTAGCTTTTAGCATTTGAAATGAGTGAGTTTGGTGATTCTCTTCCTAAGTCTGAATCTGCATTTAAAGCCAGTATTCATGGAAAACAAAGATATGATCCGAGTGAAAACTCTTCAAGAAGATCAAATAGATTTGACAAAACAAGAAAGGATCTTGAAGATGATGAAACTAAGTTCGATGAAATTGAAGCTTTTTTTGCCAAAAGATTGCCAAGAGGATCTGATAAGTATGAAGGAAAATTGCCATTCAAATGTTTTGCATGTAATAAGATTGGTAATTTCGCCTCAACGTGTCCAGAGAGGGGTTCAAAGACAAACCATAATAGACCTAGAGTTCAGAAGAAATGCTACTACACCCAAGAAGCTAGTGAAGAAGGAGTCACAGATGATGAATTTGACCGTGGAGGTTCCACTGAAAGTGACTAGGTGTTCATTGCTATCAAAGAAGGAGATCCAGTACCTACTAAATCTACTAGCTGTGCAAATGTGGAAAGTGCCTTAGTTGTAGAAAAATATGAATGGGTAATTTACAATGGATGTTCTCATCATATGGCTGGTGATAAAGGTATGTTTGTAAGCTTTGAAAAATATGAAGGTGGAATTTTGAAATTTGGAGACAACTCCACTGGTAGAATTTATGGTAGAGGATCCATCTCCTTTGATGGTAAGAATAACACTAATGATGTTTTGTATGTGGAAGAACTGAAGCATAATCTTCTTAGTGTTGGACAGTTGGTTGACAAGGGTTATGATCTTTGATTCAAAGATGGAAAATGCAGAATCTTTGAAAGCTTCAGAATTGAAATTGCATCTGGTACTCAGACTAGAGGTAACATCTTTCGTTTAAGCAGTTCTAGCAAAATGTGAGGCCTACCTTTTTCACTTCTATCCATGAGATTATTTATTGTACTATTGCTATTACTTTTATGTTGGGGGACTATTGATCCCACAATTTTGACTATTAAACCTAATTATTTTTAAGGAAGAAATTGTGCAATGATAGATAGATGTTTTCTTTTAAGAGAATAATGAGTGGGTAATATTAGAAAGGGAACTTTAATGTGATTTCAATATGTTTATATGGTAGTATGTTTTAGGAATGCATGTATTTAATTTGCTTCCGCTATGATATTTATATGTGGAATTAACTTCAAAATTGAGTGTGCAGGTATTTCTAACGAAACCACAAATACAGGAGATCATTCCACACCCTATGTTGTATCCCTTTTGAAGCCGATCTAGTTCCACGAGGAACTAAGATCAACTCCATGTTTGGTGAAATGTTGTAATGTTATAATGTTGTCTTGCATGAGGTCAAAGGGAATTAGGTCTACCCTCTTGCAAAAGTGAATTATGATATGTGTTGTAAGAATTGTTTTTTGGAATTTCATTTTTGAATTTTAAAATTTTCAAACCCTTTACTTGTGCCTTAACTTGACCCTGGGTGTCCTAACTAGGTTAAAATCAACCCTAGGTTATACCCCATGGGTCTAGGGATGCTTTTGACTGGGATAAGCTTGGGATGACCTCCATATGGTCACCTTAACTTCATAGTGAAGTTAAGTGACGAATTTAGAGGTATGGGGAAAATAGGATGAGTGGAACCAACACTCAAGCCCATTTCCAAGTCATGGAATGACTCCATGATTCACCAATAATGGAGTGGTTTGTCTTTTTGTTTCCTCACTTTTGGTGAGGGCCCCCATGAAGAGGTGTGGTGTGTCATCCACTCCCTCCTTAATTTTATTTTACTTATTTTATTTTATTTATTCCTTCCTCCATGTGTTGGAAAAGGACTACAGTGGAGGACCTCATGAGTGGGGTTATTTTTTTATTTCCACTAGGGATAGTGGATAAGGAGTGGGGTTATTTTTTTTTAATGCCACTTGGGGATAAGAGAATTTGGGGGGAATTAGTTTTAAAAAGGAGAGGAGGGAGAGTTTAAGAGGGGTTGGATTATTTTGGGAGAAGGAAGAAGGGGAGAGGAGACTAAGTGTGGAGCTCTTCATCAACTACATCCATAATAGGGCTTGTTAAGGTTAGTAAGCAAGTTTCTCACCATTGTAATTTTTGTTACTTGTTTGATGAATGTTGTTATGCAAATGTTGTCTATGTGGTATTTCTGTTATTGTGGGGAAGTTGTTTGGGTGTTTGAAAGAGCTTCTTCCACCTGGAAGACAATGCTCATCATGTATGGGGTAGGGGAGGTGTGAACCTCCTTGCGTTCATTCTTGTTCTTGAAATATGGAAGCCTTGAGGGCATGTTTGTGATTTTTGAGCAAAATGGTTATAAGGCTTAAGAGCCTAATTGTGATATCCGTGAGATTTTGATTATTTGGTTGGCTTGAGGCCATGAGAAAAGTTGTGATAAATGTTGAGAAGTGTGGCACTCTTGAGTTGAGTGAGTCTACTCCCCTACCCTCTTTAAGCTCACCTTAGTTGAGTTTTCGTGTTGTGAGTATAACCATGGGTGTTTGTGTGTTGTTTTCTTTCATTGTGGTTATTCAACGTTGTGAAGTGGTATTGGACTATTCTTCCCTGGGTGTGTGGATGATCTCCCTAGCTCGGGGGTGACCCTCTTGCGGGTCTACGGTAGGGAGGAGAGCTAGTTGAGTGGTGTATTCTTTCCTTGTTTCTTTTACAGATTTCTATTGGAGCATGTTGTAAAGATTGGAGGAGTTTTCCTTGTTTAGAGAAAATAATCATTTCCCTTACTTGTAAAGAGAGCTTGGTATCTTAAAGTTCCATCCTGGTTGAATTTTTAAAGGAGAGATTTTCTCCCTCAAATTTTGTAAAAAATGTTATTTGGGAGTATAGAGTAATTCCTCCCTTAATGTGTTGTTAGTTGTGATTTAATAGTTTATTCCAATTTACCATTTGTATAAATAGATTTGTAATAAGTAGTTTATTTCATGACTTGTGAACATGGTAAATTTAGTGAAGTTGCCTAAAGTTGTAGTTTTGTCATTTTGGATTAATAGATAAAATTTTCTGTTATAAACATGCATTTGATTTGTTGTGAAGAAATGCAAGTAAAAAATTAATTCCTTTATTTCTTTTTTACATTACTTAAATGCTTCTATATTTAAATGGAACCATTTGATTTGTAATTTTAACTTAGATAATATATATATATATATATATATATATATTACAATCTATGGATCTTGTAAATTACTCTACAATATTAACTTGTATAGTCGAATTGCAATTGAAATTAAATGCAATATACAACAATTAATTGACAAATATAGATTTGTATATATATATATATTTCCTGGGTTTATACATTGATTGCACTTATAAAAAAAATGTGATTTTAAATAGATTGTAGCTCTGTGAGATTTTTGTATGTATACACACACACACACACACACACACACACACACACACATATATATATATATATATATTTCTTAATGTTTTTAAACAAAATTTTGCAGTTTATTTTCTGTGTTTAATACACAGTCATTTAAATAAAATTACACAGTGGTGGAGGGGAGGATTTGAACCCCCCCACCACCATTGTTATGTATATTGGGTGTGGGGAGGGGCGGAGCCTCACCCACAATGCCGCCCACGAACCCCGCTTCTGCCTTACACTGCTCCCTGCAGTCTCCTTCACCACTGTTGCCCTGAGCAGCATCACCCTTGCACCAAACTCCCTTCCACCGCCCTTCCTCCACTCCATTCCCTCCCTTGTTAACTTCACAGTCCACTAACCTTCCTCTGTCATGGCTCACAAACATAAGTCTGCCGCCACCCTTTCACCATTTCCGCTGCCCTCCAATCTCCTTGCCGTGCCATTCAAGAAAAAAAAATGTTTAGGGTTCTGATACCCAAGGGGTTTCAAAAGGAAATATTACATTTTGGCTTATAACAAAAAGAGCCTAGTTCTTCTTTATAAAGGTAAACCTAATATTTTAATATTCTATGATATTAATATATATATATAATAATTATTATTATTATAGTTATGAATTTAATAAGTGGGACACGAAGGCCTGTGTGGTAGTACACTTATTACGAGATGTAGTAGCTACCTGGTGGCGCATTGAGGAGTGCAAGCGTCACCTTTCCGTAGATACCCTCTCATGGGAGACCTTTATAGAGCACTTCAATGCGCGATACCTATCAGACCATTATAGACAGCGTCGTATAGACAAGTTCCATGACCTACAACAAAGGGGACTCACAGTGGCACAATATGAGAGTAGGTTTATGAGTTATCTAGATATGCAGAGTATCTCCATGACGAGAAACTCATGTGCATAAGTTTATCAGAGGACTGAATTATAGTATAGCAGGGCCTGTTCGGATGGCAAATCCCCAGACTTCGAGTGATGCTGTTGAGAAGGCATTTATCACCGAGGAGATTCAGGGATGAGGGTAGAGTTCTCGCCCTTAGTTTTAGGATCAGGGACCTCAGCAGCATCAACAGAGTTTCTCTAGACCATCACAACCACCTCATAGAGGAGGATTCAGTTCAGCATCATTACCTCCTAGGCCCCCACAACAGCTACAGTCATAGCAGCAGTAGAGAGCTAGGACACAGTAGAGGTCACATGGGGGACATAATAGAGGTTGGCAGCAGTAGGGCCCATGCAGAGATTAGAGACAACAGGGACCACCTTCGGGACCCGTGAGGCCGCAACAGTCATATAGGGGCTCACAGGGGTCTACTGGTAGAACAGGACAACAGTAGTCGAGTAGGACTCAGACTATACAGGTATAGGTTAGGGGCCCTTGTTATGTTTGTGGTGAAGCTGGACACCTAGCTAGAGAGTGTCCACAGGGTTTTACAGCAGGGGGACAGCCTCGTGCAAGAGGATCCAAGCAGACTGTGGGTGATGTGGGTAGATCCCACCATATGTTTGCAGTGGTTGACAACCACTAGGCTGATTTCCAGGCTTCAGTCATTGAGACGTCAGGTATGATTGGAGATTTTCCCATCTCTATTTTATTTGATTCCGGAGCTACTGACTCTTTAAGTCTACATTGTTAGTGGAACATTGCAGGCTGGTGGCTTCTAGGTAGGACATTAGGTGGAAGGTTGAGTTGGCCTCTGGGGCCAGGATGTCAATTGATACCGTTGTTAGAAATTGTGAGATTTCCTTAGGTTCTTTCATTACAACATGTGACCTTAGGGTTATGCCATTAGGATCCTATGGCGTAGTTGTTGGTATGGACTGGCTTGCGGCTCATAGAGCCAAGCTAGATTGTCGCCAAAGGACGATTAGTTGCATAGACGATCATGGCACATCGATCAAGATAGTGGGTATTTAGAAGCCCACTGCTATTTGCATGATATCTGCTCAGCAGATTAAGTGCTGCATGCGGAAAGGTTGTTAGATGTTTGCTATCATAGTCAGTTTTAGATCAGAGGAGGAACCTGAGGCTACCTTAGAGGATCACTCTATCCTGAGGGACTTTGCTAATTTTTTTCTGCTAGAGTTACCAGGTATGCCTCCATGTAGAGAAGTTGATTTCCACATCGCCTTGGTACCAGGGGTAGAACCAGTGTCTTGTGCACCTCATAGAATGACTACACATGAGCTTACAGAGCTTAAATTACAGTTAGAGAAGTTATTAGAGAAGGGACACATCTGACCTAGCATTTCACCATGGGGCGCACTAGTTATCTTCATTAACTAGAAGGATGGATCTCTTTGACTATGCATGGACTACAAACAGTTGAACAAAGTGATGGTGAGGAATAGATATCCTCTACCTAGGATTGACGATCTCTTTGATCAAATGCAGGGAGCCAGAGTGTTTTCAAAAATTGATCTAAAATCTGGGTATCACCAATTACGAATCACAGAGGCAGATATTAACAAGACTGCCTTTCGAACCAAATATGGCCATTATGAGTTTACAGTGGTACCTTTTGGTTTGACGAATGCCCCTATAGTGTTCATGAGTCTCATGAATGGGGTGTTCTGCACTTACCTAGATTGGTTCATGATCATATTTCTAGATGATATTTTGATCTATTCACAGACCGAGGAGGAACATGTGGACCAGTTGCATTAGGTATTGCAGTGTTTACGTGAGCATCAGCTTTATGGTAACCTGGCGAAGTGTGCCTTTTTCAGGACAGAGGTGCAGTATTTGGGGCACATTTTATCATTCGATGGCATCTCTGTGGATCCATTGAAGGTTAGAGCAATTCAGGAATGGCCAGCACCCACCAGTGTAACAGAAGTCAGGAGTGTTAGCCAATTATTACTGTAGGTTTGTCGATGGATTCTCCAAGATAGCACACCCTATCACTTCCCTTCAGCGAAAAGCGAAAGGTTTCATTTGGACTGAGCAGTGTGAGAAGGCCTTTGGGATCCTTAAGGAACGTCTTACCAGCGCCCCCATATTAGTCGTTCCTGATCCAGCAGAAGATTTTGTTGTTTGCATGGATGCATCATTAGAGGGATTGGGAGATGTGCTTATGTAGGGTGGTAGAGCGATTGCTTATGAATCACATAAACTTAAAACACATGAGCTAAACTACCCTACTCATGATTTAGAGCTCACAACAGTTATTCATGCTCTTGTTCATTGGAGACACTTCCTCTTAGGTCGACATTTTGAGCTCCATTCAGATCATCATAGCTTACAGTACATTTTCACTCAGCCTAATTTGAATGCTCACTAGTAGCGTTGGATGGAGTTCATATGTGAGTACGACTTTGATGTCCACTACATCAAAGGAAAGGAGAACGTGGTCGCTGGTGCTTTGAGTTGAAGGCGCCACGAGATCCTGACCCTAACATTAAAGATGGATTTGAGAGAGCGTATTCTACAACATCTGCCTGAGGATGAGTGGTGTCTTGAGGTGCAACAGGAAATCCAGAATCAGAAGGTTCTTAAAGGAAAATTTGTAGGATACTCCCTTGAGTCGGATGGGTTGCTTAGACATCAGCAGCGCATCTATGTACCCCGTGTGGGTGAACTACGTACAGTGATACTTTCTGAGGCTCATAAAGTACCCTATGCAGCTCATCCAGGAGTGAAGAAGATGCATGCAGATTTGCGGCAGTTATATCATTGGGCTGGGATGAGATGCAACATTGTCGAGTATGTTTCTCGATGCCTTGAGTGTTAGAGGGTCAAGACCGAGCATCGGCATCTAGCAGGACTATTGTACCCTCACGAGATACCTGAGTGGAAATGGGACACCATTACCATGGAATTTATCGTTGGTCTACCTATGTCATCGTGACGGCATGATGCCATCATGGTGAAAGTTGATAAATTGACCAAGGTGGCACATTTCTCACCGGTACGCACAACGTACAATGCACCATCAGTGGTGAGAGTGTTTTTAGATCAGATTGTCAGACTGCATGGAGTACCTCACTGCATTATATCTGATAGGGACTATGTATTCACTTCATCATTTTGGAGAGCCTTACATCAGGTGTTGGGCACACAGCTCAATTTCAGTTCTGCTTACCATCCAGAGACCGACGGCCAGACAGAAAGAGTTAATCAGGTGTTAGAGGACATGCTTCATATGTGTGTTATGGACCATCAGTCTAGATGGGAGGAGCACCTATATCTGGTTGAGTTTGCCTACAATAATGGGCATCACAGCTCATTGGATATGCCTCCTTACCAGGCTTTATACGGTAGACCATGCAGGATGCGTTTGAGTTGGGATTGGTTAGAGGACTGAGTTGTTATTTGTCCTGAAATAGTTCAAGATATGGAGCAGCAGGTCACATTGATTAGACAGAGACTTCAGGAGGCTCAGGATAGAAAGAAGAAGTATGCCGATGCGAAGAGAACGGATCGAAGCTTGTCAGTGGGTGACAGGGTATTCTTGAGAGTGCAACCACACAAGAGCCCAATCCGTTACGGAAAAGGCTCTAAGCTCGCACCTCGGTTTGTAGGACCTTTTGAGATTTTGGAGAGGATAGGACCTGTAGCCTATCATTTAGTCTTGCCACCTAGCTTGTCATGTATCCACGATGTCTTTCATGTTTCATTTTTACGTCATTATATATCTAACTTATCTCATGTATTGGATTGGAGTGCTCTTCAGGTAGAGGCAGATGGACAGCTGGCTTTGGAGCCAATACACATATTGGCTCGTCAGATGCTGGGCCTTCGAGGTCGAGAGCTGGACTAGGTTAGGGTCCAGTGGGATATATATGACGAGGTCACTTTGACATGGGAGGATGCAATGAGACTGAAGACACTTTACCCTCACCTCTTTGACAACTTCCAGGAGGAAGTACAGTTTTAGGGGGGGAGGATGTGAGGCCTACCTTTTTCACTTCTATTCATGAGATTATTTACTGTACTATTGCTATTAGTTTTATGTTGGGGGACTGTTGATCCCAGAATTTTGACTATTAAACCTAATTATTTTTAAGAAATTGTGCAATGATAGATAGATGTTTGCTTCTAAGAGAATAATGAGTGGCTAATATTAGAAAGGGAACTTTAATGTGATTTCAGTATGTTTATATGGTAGTATGTTTTAGGAATGTATGTATTTAATTTGCTTCGGCTATGATATTTATATGTGGAATTAACTTCAAAATTGAGTGTGCAGGTATTTCTAACGAAACCACAAATACAGGAGGTCATTCCACACCATATGTTGTATCCCTTGTGAAGCCGATCTAGTTCCACGAGGAACTAAGATCAACTCCGTGTTTGGTGAAATGTTGTAATGTTATAATGTTGTCTTACATGAGGTCAAAGGGAATTAGGTCTACCCTCTTGTAAAAGTGAATTATGATATGTGTTGTTAGAATTATTGTTTGGAATTTCATTTTTTAAAATTTTTGAGACCCTTTACTTGTGCTTTAACTTGACCCTAGGTGTCCTAACTAGGTTAAAATCAACCCTGGGTTATACCTCATGTGTCTAGGGATCCTTTTGACTAGGATAACCTTGGGATGACCTCCATATGGTCACCTTAACTTCACAGTGAAGTTAAGTGACGAATTTGGAGGTATGGGGAAAATAGGATGAGTGGAACCAACACTCAAGCCCATTTCCAAGTCATGGAATGACTCCATGATTCACCAATAATGGAGTGGTTTGTCTTTTTATTTCCTCACTTTTGGTGAGGGCCCCCATGAAGAGGTGTGGTGTGTCATCCACTCCCTCCTTAATTTTATTTTACTTATTTTATTTTATTTATTCCTTCCTCCATGTGTTGGAAAAGGACTACAGTGGAGGACCTCATGAGTGGGGTTATTTTTTTATTTCCACTAGGGATAGTGGATAAGGAGTGGGGTTATTTTTTTTAATGCCACTTGGGGATAAGAGAATTTGGGGGGAATCAGTTTTAAAAAGGAGAGGAGGGAGAGTGTAAGGGGGGTTGGATTATTTTGGGAGAAGGAAGAAAGGGAGAGGAGACTAAGTGTTCTTCATCAACTACATCCATAATAGGGCTTGTTAAGGTTAGTAAGCAAGTTTCTCACCATTGTAATTTCTGTTACTTGTTTGATGAATGTTGTTATGCAAATGTTGTCTATGTGGTATTTCTGTTATTGTGGGGAAGTTGTTTGGGTGTTTGAAAGAGCTTCTTCCACTTGGAAGACAATGCTCATCATGTATGGGGTAGGGGAGGTGTGAACCTCCTTGGGTTCATTCTTGTTCTTGAAATATGGAAGCCTTGAGGGCATGTTTGTGATTTTTGAGCAAAATGGTTATAAGGCTTGAGAACCTGATTGTGATATCCCTGGGATTTTGATTATTTGGTTGGCTTGAGGCCATAAGAAAAGTTATTTTGTTGGCTTGAGGCCATGAGAAAAGCTCTGATAAATGTTGAGAAGTGTGGCACTCTTGAGTTGAGTGAGTCTACTCTCCTACCCTCTTTAAACTCACCTTAGTTGAGTTTTCGTGTTGTGAGTATAACCATGGGTGTTTGTGTGTTGTTTGCTTTCATTGTGGTTACTCAATGTTGTGAAGTGGTATTGGACTATTCTTCCCTAGGTGTGTGGATTATCTCCCTAGCTCGGGGGTGACCCTTTTGCGGGTCTACGGTAGGGAGGAGAGCTAGTTGAGTGGTGTATTCTTTCCTTGTTTGTTTTGCAGATTTCTATTGGAGCATGTTGTAAAGATTGGAGGAGTTTTCCTTGTTTAGAGAAAATGATTCATTTCCTTTACTTGTAAATAGAGCTTGGTATCTTAAAGTTCCATCCTGGATGAATTTTTAAAGGAGAGATTTTCTCCCTCTGATTTTGTAAAAAATGTTATTTGGGAGTAGAGAGTAATTCCTCCCTTAATGTGTTGTTAGTTGTGATTTAATAGTTTATTCCAATCTACCATTTGTATAAATAGATTTGTAATAACTAGTTTATTTCATGACTTGTGAAAATGGTAAATTTAGTGAAGTTGCCTGAAGTTGTAGTTTTGTCATTTTGGATTAATAGATAAAATTTTCTGTTATAAACATGCATTTGATTTGTTGTGAAGAAATGCAAGTAAAAAATTAATTCCTTTATTTCTTTTTTACATTACTTAAATGCTTCTATATTTAAATGGAACCATTTGATTTGCAATTTTAACTTTTATATATATATATATATATTACAATCTATGGATCTTGTAAATTACTCTACAATATTAACCTGTATAGTTGAATTGCAATTGAAATTAAATGCAATATACAACAATTGATTGACAAATATAGATTTCTATATATATATATATATATATATATATATATATATATATATATATATATTTCTTAATGTTTTTAAACAAAATTTCACACTTTATTTTCTGTGTGTAATACACAGTCATTTAAATAAAATTACAGAGTGGTGGAGGGGAGGGTTTGAACCCCCCCCACCACCGTTGTTATGTATATTGGGTGTGGGGAGGGGCGGAGCCCCCACCCACACCCCACATAGTGGGATGTGGGTGGGGCTCTGCCCCTCCCCACACCCCCATCCCTTGTGACTCGCGATCACCATTTACCCCATGGCCTCCCTCTGCGCTTCGCGGATAACACCGCCCGCAAACCCTGCTTCTACCTTACACCACTCCCTGTAGTCTCTTCACCGCTGTCGCCATGAGCACCATCACCCCTGTGCCAAACTCCCTTCTGCCACCCTTCCTCTACTCCATTCCCTCCCCTGCTACCTTCACAGTCCACTAACCTTCCTCTATCACGGCTCACAAACACAAGTCTGTCACCGCCCTCCAATCTTTTTGCCCTGCCATTCAAGAAAAAAAATAATATGTTTAGGGTTTTGATACCCAAGGGGTTTCAAAAGGAAATATTACATTTTGGCTTATAACAAAAAGAGCCCAGTTCTTCTTTATAAAGGTAAACCTAATATTTTAATATTCTATGATATATATATATATATATATATATATTATTGTTATGAATTTAATAAGTGGGACATGATTAAGAAAAATAGTAATTATAAGAATAATAATAGTAATAATATATATATTTATATTAGGGTTTTATTAAAAGAAAATTTATATATATTTAATTATAGATTTAAAGGAATAATATATGTATATATATAGATAAATATGTATATATACATATACATGATATATTAACAAGAAATTGAAAATTCAGAGTTTATTTAATTTCAAATGACATACCAAGAAAATGAAACAAAAAGAAATATATAAACATATATAATTATAATAAACGAGAAAATGTGTGGGAATATCGAAATAGACTGAGGAAACCAATTAGGGGCCAATTTGTTATCAATTAATTCAAATGATAAAAAAAATCAAACCAAGCGTAAACCTAGTGAACATCATCTAACAAAGATAGTAAGTCCTGCGTAGAGTATGCGCACGTTTAATACCCCGTAGACAACTGATAGTTTACGCCTTAAGTGTATGCCACTGAACACGCTTACGCATGCGAGGGGCTTTCCAAAGAGGTAGGGGAAAATTTTTGATAGTTCGTATCATGAGCACATGATGCATGTGGACATGACATGCGTGAATGCGTGTTGTGTCCGCATGGGAAATGTGGGCATGACACAAAAGTTGTTTGAATTCTCATATTCATCAGAGTTGGTTATGGCATAGGAGAATGTGTCATGTGAATTTTGATAACATTGTCAAGATAAGTTCTACTCAGGCTGTGAGAGATCTACCAAAACTTGTGAAACCTGCTAATAGCATGTGTAGAGAATGTCAATTGGGTAACTAAAACAAAACTTCATTTAAGAGTAAAGAATAATTTTTAAGTGGATGGCTGGAACTTGTGCATATTGATCTATGTGGTCCTGCTAGAATTAGGACTGTGAAAGGAGATAGATATTTTATGTTGTTGATTGATGATTACTCCTGAATGATGTGGGTAACCTTCTTGAAAAAAAAATTAGAAGCTCTTGACGAGTTCAAAGTGTTCAAGGTTATGGTTGAAAATGAGATTGGTGAGAAAATAAAGTGTCTAAAATCTAACAAAGGTGGAGAGTTTACCTCTGGTGAGTTTGATATATTTTGTGAAAAGCATGGAATAAAAAGATAGTTATCTACTCCTAAGACTCCTCAGCAGAATGGAGTTGTGGAAAGAAAGAATTGGACCATTCAAGAAGATGTTAGGACCATGATGATGGAAGCAAATGTTCCAGAAGTCTATTGAAGAGAAGTTGTGAGTACTGTTGTCTATACTCTTAACTGGGTATAGATCAAAGGCAATTCTGGTATGACACCTTATGAATTATGGTTTGGTCATCTTCTTACTATGAAATATTTTAGAGTTTTTGGTAGTAAATGATATATTCAAAGAGATGAGGATCTAGGGAAGTTTGATACATGAAGTGATGAAGGAATATTTTTGGGTTACTCTACTCAAAGCAAGGCATACCGATGCTTTAACAAGAGATTGAAAAAGATTGTTGAAAGTTCTAATGTTAGAGTTGATGAGAACAAAGAAGGACATGTTCCAGGTCTTGTAGATATGATTCATATAACCAAGTTGAAAGTCAAAGTCAAGGAAGGGAAGTTCCAACCCAAACTTAGATCCAGATTGATCTGAAAAATCTAGTGACTCAAGAGGATAGTACAGATGTTGAGGAACAAGCTCAAGAAACAGAGGTTCAAGAAAATCCCAAAACTCCTAGGTATGTAAGACTGAATCACCCTGAAGATCAGATCATAGGAGATAGAATTAACAATGTTCGGACAAGGAGAAGAATTGATGAAGATCAAGAGGAAATTTGTTTGATTCAAAGATTGAACCAAAATCAGTATGTGAATCTTACAATGATGAAAATTGGGTAAAAGCCATGGAAGAAGAATTAATAAAAATTGAAAGGAATCACACTTGGGATCTTGTTCCTAGACCTGAAGACAAAAATGTGATAGGAACTAAATGGGTCTTCTGGAATAAACTAAATGAAGATGGTAAAGTTGTAAGAAACAAAGCAAGGCTGGTATGTGCAAAGGATATTCTCAAGTGGAGGGAATTGATTTTGTAGAAATGTTTTCTTCGGTGGCAAGAATGGAGGTAGTAAAATTATTTCTTGCATTTTATTTCTTCTAAAGATTTCAAGGTCTATCAGATGGATATCAATTTAGCATTCTTGAATGGAGAATTGGAAGAAGTCTACATTGAGCAACCAGAAGAGTTTTAGTTGTCTGATTAGATAGATATGGTCTGCAGATTGAGGAAAACATTGTATGGACTCAAACAAGCCCCAAGAGAATGGTATGCAAGATTAGATAAGTATCTACTAAAGATACGATATAGCAAAGGAACTGTTGGCAGTAATCTTTACTTCAAGATTGATTATGAACACATTCTGATTGTTGAGGTATTTGTTGATGATCTAAATTTTTGTGGAAATGAGAGTACGTGCAAAACATTTGCTGATCAGATGCAGAGTGAACTTGATATGTCCATGTTTGGTGAAATGAATTTCTTCTTAGGTATGCAAATCATTCAGTTAGATAAAGGTATCTTCATATATTAATCTAAGTATGTGAGAGAATTGCTGAAAAAGTTTGGAATGGAAGATTCAAAGACGATGGGTACACCCATGGTAATCAGATGCAAGTTGAGTAAAGATGATGACTCCCCTAAGGAAAATAAAAAAAGGTATAGATCAACGATTGGAGGACTACTCTATTTGACTCAAACCAGACCTGATATCATAAATGCAGTTCGACTTGTTGCTAGATTTCAAGCTGATCCTAGAGAATCCCATGTTGTAGCAGTCAAAAGAATTTTTAGATATCTCAAAGGGACATTTGATTATGGCTTATGGTATCCAAATGATAATAACTTCACTCTTCATGCACACATAGATGCTGATTGGGTAGGAGATGTGGATGACAGGAAAAGTACTAGTGGTGGTGCATTCTTCTTGGGAAGGAGATTAGTTTTTGGATGAGCAAAAAGCAAGAGGCAATATCTCTATCTACTGCAAAGGCAGACTATATAGAAATAGAAAACAATTATACTTAAGTTCTGTGGATGAAGCAAATGTTGAAAGACATCATAATTGTGTTTAAGGAGCCTATTACAATCTTCTGTGATAATTCAAGTGCAATAAGAATCTCAAAGAATCTGGTGTTGCATTCAAATACAAAGCATATATCAATCAAGTTTCACTTCTTGAGAGAGAAGGTTAATGAGAATGAAGTCAGATTGGAGTTTGTTTCTTCAAAGGATCAAATTATGAATATTTTCACTAAGCCTCTACCCAAAGATAGTTTTGAGTATCTCAGAGAGAAGTTAGGGGTTATTACCCCTCTTGATTAGAACTAAGATGCACTAGGGTGCATCAGTCGGGTGGAATTCATAGTCATATCTTGTGATCTAGATTGATGTTAAGGAGATACTACTCAAGGGGAATAGTCAGTATGTAAATTTTGGAGATCAGTCTGAAACAAAAAGGGGGAGAAAAGATTGCAAATATGTGCCCTTTGTCATTGATGTCAAAGGGGGAGAGAAGTCATGTGAAAAACTAGTTGCTGATGAAAGGGGAGGAGTGAAGAAAGTAGTTGTAGCAGTGATAAGAGAAAGGGGGAGAAGTTCTTGTCTTGATGGTTGAATTAGTTTTTCACATCATATGTTGCCATCAATGACAAAGGGGGAGATTGTTGCAAATATGTGCCTAATCAGTGTTGTCATTGATGTCAACATATCCTTGTTGTCATTGGTGTCAACTGTATCCTATTTTGTTGCCTATATTTTGTCACCTATTTAGAAGAATGAAATGTTGAGGATATTGAGAAAATTAATGAAGATCAATGTATGTGGACCATATGGCTATGTAAAGGATTGTCTGAGGTAGCTCCAATTAAGATTTGAGAGGCCCACATAAAGATTTGAAGAAGTTATGGTCATCTAAGTAGAACCAAGTTTTGCAGTGTTCAAAAGAGACAAAGTGACAGGAAATTGGTCCAGATTGCTCTGCAAATGAAACATTATGATCTGCGGATCTAGAGACATGATTGGGAAGTCAGCGTGTGTCATCAACTCAAGTGGTTCATGGTTTGGACATCCACAAGCAATATTTCTAGTGTGACAGTCATGGTAGATAGTGTTCTAAAGGTACCAGATGAAGATGCAAGTGATTCTTTTGATTTGGAGTAGTGTGGATGTTATTGCTAAATTCAATGTGCTTGTGGAGGTCCAGATTGAAGATTGAGCTCATTTTTTATGTTCTTCCTAGTCTTGGCTGATTGGATGATTCAAGTGTGTTGTGGATGATCTAAGAGCAATTCTATGGAGCGTGACATGTTGATCAAGGAAGATTTGAGTCCCACTTATGTTTGGCTGACATCTTAGTGATTCGCATTAAGTCAAATGCTTGTAGTGCCCACCTTGATGTTTATTCCAAGGTTGATGAAGCATATAAATGAATGTAGTTAAGTTGTTTAAAATTATCCTTGTGTGAAATTGATAAAATTCTAAGAAAGGATCAGTGGTAGAGAAGAGAAGAGGAGGAGCAGAAGAACAAGAGCAATTAAGGATGAAGAGAAAGTGAAGAAGTGTTTCAGGGCAGAGCAGAAGTTTTTATGAGCCTTCAAGGATATTGAACCAGGCATGATGAAGATGCTATTTATTAGTTAACTATTTCTATACTAAACATAAATTCCTATAGATAGTGAGCCTCTTTGAGTAGTGAGCTCTGGGCAATGCACCCAAAGGCAAGTGCCTTCCCATTTCTTTCAAATATTTTTAACAGGGTACGAATCTTGTGGGTTAACCCCCACCATGGTTTTCCCTTAACCAGGTTTCCACGTTAAAAATTTTGGTGTCAAGTGTGCTCATTTTGTTTCTACTCATGTGTTATTGATTCATACTTTAATGTTTACATCATTAATCTGTTTGTAAGTTATGAAAGAAGTTTAAAGTTAGAAAAGGTTAATTTGTGAGACAACTAATTGACCCCCCCCTCTTAGTTGTTTGGACTAATTCCAACAGCTACAAGATTAATAACTATTAGTTTACATAGAGAAAAGCATAGATTTTCATTGTTTATTAAAATCCATTCTTTGAAACAAGAAAATAAGGTCTGATATGTTATTTTAATGAGTTAAATTGTGTTGATTATTTTCAAATAGTGTGAATTGTGGAGGCTCCAAATCAGCTATAATTGGCTCTAAATTACTATAACCGATTTCATATAATGTTACTGTAGAGATAGGTGGACTGGAAGCTATGAGGCTCACTTGTGGGAAAGCGGCTACAGAAGAGAGGGTTGGATCAGAAAGGGTTGACAAGGTTAGATAATGATAGAATAATACAGACAATCAGTACCCAAACTAATTCAGTTATTAATTTTAGTCCACTAGGAATTTATCATCACTTTTTGATGCAACAATGTAATTAATGTGTACTAAGTCAAACAAATTTTGATTGAGGTGGTAGAAGTTAGTCATGTCTAAGTCTTTCACATCTCAATTGGTTAGTTATACAAACTTACTGGTAAAAGTTTGTATGCTTGTCTCACATGTATGGGTGGCACTGTTTGGATTCAATTATCCTCAGTCTATCTGAGTAAGTTCCATGTTAAGAGTGTAAATATTGAATGTATATACATTGAAATTTTGAGAAAAATCTATTTTACATTTTTAATGGAATCTTTTATTCGAAAAAATCACAGGTGGGTATGACAAAGAAGACAAAGTGGCTAGGTCCTATGATCTTGCAGCTCTTAAATATTGGGGCACAACTACTACAACCAACTTTCCAGTATGATTTAGATTTTGAATTTATTCATTTCATTCTAGTTTTCTATGGACACATTTAAACTACCAACTGCATGTTTCATTTCAATTCAGTATTCCACAAATGCATAGAATTAGCATTGGCACTTATCCCTTTCATTTTAAGGAGGATAGGTAAAATTCAAAGAACCTACTGATGGGAAAGATTTATAGAAGCTACCCTATAGGTTTTCTAAATGGCCTTTCAACCTTACAATGTCTCTAAGAAGTGTAGTTTAAGTTAAGAAAGGGAAGAAATAAAATAGAAGGATTGGATTAAGGTTTATTAAGAAAGAAGTTCTTAATATAGAACATAATTTAATTTTCTTATAGGAGGCAACCAAGTGGAATGGTATACCAAATTGTATTTCTTGTATAATATTTTGAAGTGGACATCACATCTTGATCTTCAAAAACAAAAAAATATTGAATCTACCAGTGTATAATTAATTGCTTGAATGTAGAAATAATTTTGGCTTGACTAGCTACTATTTATAATACAATGATCTATGTTTGTGTTTGCAACATATTTATGGGTATCAAGGAAAATGATAAACTTGGGTTAATATGGCAGATTAATAATTACGAGAAAGAGGTTGAGGAGATGAAACATATGACAAGGAAAGAATATGTTGCATCTCTTAGAAGGTATGCCTATTTGCCATAAGATGCAATACTTCTATTATTGTAAGATCTTTACTAATTTCCTTAACATTTTCTACTGTGTAGAAAGAGCAATGGATTTTCTAGATGAGCATCAATGTACCATGGAGTAACCAGGTTGGTATTCTCAAGTTTCTACATTAGGGAGTGGTATTATTATTACTATTATATCAAACCTATGAGTAGACTACTAAAACTAACTACTAACTAAGAATAACTGCAATTGTAGGAATCTCTACTAATTTGACCAATTTAATTGCTTGCAAAACTAGAGATTTTTTTAGTATTAATCCAAGTTAGAAATAATGAGAGGCTCTAGTATCAAGGAAAGAATATTCCAATCTTCTATTTTTCATGGAACATCCCTAGAAATTCACTCTTACATGCTATCTCTATTTTTATATACTAGAAACAAAATAGTGGGGGTTCATGTATGAAAAAATTAACAATAAGAAGAAATTAAGTTTAGAAGCCCTTGTTTAATTTCTCCATTTCCCAATAGGAAGCAGTTGTAAGCTTCCTCATAATACTTAATTTCTCTGCACGGTGTGTGTAATTTAGAACAGACATATCCTAGATAACACTAAGAAGCCAAAACATAAGTATTACATAAATTAGGTTATAGATTTTTGTTGATAAGAAGTTCAAGGATTTTTTTTTTGGCTCAGAGAAATAATTTCTGATTGTTAACATGATGGAGCCTTCTATACTTGTTGACATATATTTTCTTGATCGTTAACTGAAATTCTATCAAACTTGGCTACAAGAATGTTAAAAATTGCTCATAACAGAGAATTCAAATGAAACAGATTCTTTTATAATACATCCCTTGGACTAGAAGCAATCCACATTAACTATCACAATCTTTATGTTTTAGGAAAGTTATAAGTATTTTTTGGAAGAATGAAACCATAATTATAGTAGAAAAGGCTTAACCACAAAACAATTTTCTACTTATATTAAAGAATAAAACAATAATAATAGTTCCTCAATCGTGTCTTTACAAGACATAACATGAATCATAACTGTTTATTTTGGGTTTTCTAAAACATTTTATTACAACTTCTTCCTTATTTGATTTACAGACTTCACAAGTTAATTATATAAACTATTGAAATAAATATGTGTTCTAAACCATAGCTATTTTGTTTTATTGTTATCACCATCTGCTTTTCATCTATTCAATAGTCATGATGAGAAAATGTTGTCAAGGTTGTGTTCTTAAGTTACTCATGTTACCTATGAGTCAATCCAACAAACAATTAAGTTTAAGATTTATGAATGTTTTATATACAAATAAGTCCAAGTTTAAACATGAAAATAGGTTTTTGCACAAATGTCTAATATTATTGCCTAAGTGTTAGAGTAAATTTCAAATGAATTGTTGAGATGAAGTAAAACTTCTTGTACATATTTCCATTTCAAATCCATTTAGATCTTAAGCAGAAAAGTTAGTAGTGCTGTTATATTCTATCACACACATTTTACTCTATGTAAGATTCATTTATAGATTTGACCTAATTGCCACTAGTATGTAAAAGACATCACCAGCATGGAATGTGGTAGGCTAGAATTGGAAGAGTAGTTGGCAACAAAGATCTATATTTAGGAACATTCAGTAAGTTTGCTCTCCTTATGTGCATATAACAACCACTCCTGTATGATTTTATCATATCCAACAATATGTTTTTCTAACATACCTCTTCAAAGGAAGCCATTGAGAGATGAGTGTTTGTTCCATTTCTTGTTCTCACTTGATTGAGTTAACCTTTTAGGTACACAAGAAGAGGCTACTAAGGCATATGACATTGTTGCCATTAAATTTAGAGGCCATAACACTATGACAAATTTTGATATGAGCAGATATGATGTGAATAGTATAATTGAAAGCAGCACGTACCCATTGGAGGAGCTACAAAATGGATCAAGGAAGTTGATATATCTGATCTAAGTATCGAATGCTAGCGAACAAATGAGGACATGAACTCACAAATCAGAGATACCTTAACTAGTTACACCAATGCTCATGCTAATTACCCAAGTGGGCATGCAGGATGGGTTATGATTACATTTCAACAGTATGCATATAATCAAAAGAGAGTCAGATGGTGCAAGTAGGAGCACAATACAAATAATGAAGACTTGCAAATACAATTGTGTTGGCAGGGGAGCAGGGGAGGCAGACTGCTAATCCAAGAAAATAAATTGCTATAGCAATGTATGGGAAACATTAAACAAATACACACACAAACAAGAGAGACAAGGCACAAGGACATCAATATATATTTTATATATTTTCCTTTTCTAAAAATACATTCAAACTTCTTACAAACTACAATGTAGAGCTATTGCTCTATTTTCCTGTTTTACCCCAAACTTTGGAGCTACACACTAAATCAAATCTAGAGCTGTAATCTAAAAACTTTGTAGCTGCCTATAGATTACTGTTGCTACTGCAACATTCCCTTTTGCTATCTTCTCTCTGTTGTTCTCTATTATTCTCCTCCTTCACCTTCCTTCTGCTGCTGTAGGCTTCCTCACTTGCATTCTTCTTCTATTATTTTCTTTATGCTGTGTACTTGTTCTCTACTGGAACATTCCCCTCTATTGTGTGTAGGTTAACTCTCCTTTTTCCTCTATGATTGTAGGCTCTTTCTTACTCTCTACCGGTCAACACTCTTTCCCTCTCTTTTGTCTCATACCAAAACTAGTGCTCAACCACATTTGAAATTCAAACTCACCTACCGAATTCAATGATGGAAGGAGCAAACGATTGCTGGGGCTGATTTGGGAGATCCCCAAGTCTGACATGGGGGCTGGCTGCATTTAATTATCTAATGGAAGATTAAATTCTTCCAACACTCCCCCTTAATCTGAATTCAGATTTCATTTTACAATTTTCTTTCTGGAACTGATCTCCAGAGTTGTACCTTTGCTTTTGCCTTTCCAGAGTAGATCTCTAGAGCTATCCTCTTTTTGGGGCTGCACACCTCTAGAGCTATCAACAATGCCAAGCATATGTCTTAGGCGTTCAAAAGAATCTTTTGGCAATGCCTTTGTAAAAATGTCAGCGAGCTACTGCTCAGATCTACAATACTGCAACTCAATCTCTCCTCATTCTACCAACTCCCTTATGAAGTGATAACAGATCTCAATGTGCTTGCTTCATCCATGGAAGACTGGATTCTTTGTCAGGGCTATTGATGAAACATTGTCACAATGAATGGTTGTACCATCTTCTTGCTACTCATTCAAGTCTGCAAGGATCCTTCTCAACCAAGTAGCCTGACATGCTACTGCATTTGCTGCAATATACTCAGCTTCTACTATAGAGAGAGAGAGAGAGAATGGGCTGCTTCTTGGATGCCCATGATATCACACCTGAACCCAAGTGAAATACATAGCTGGATGTGCTCTTTTGGTCATCTACATTTCCTACCCAATCACTATCCATGAAACCAGCCAACCTAAACTCATTAGAAACATCATACAAGATGTCATAACCTGTTGTGCCATTCACATACCTCAGGATCCTCTTTCCTTCTTGCCAATGTGTGTCCTTAGGCTTCTCTATCAACCTAGAAATTAGGCTTACAACATACATCAAATCAGGCCTAGTGGTTGTCAAGTACATGAGGCTTCCAATCATGCTCTTGTAGAGGGTTGGGTTTACTTCCTTACTACTATCCTCTTTACTCAATTTCAGACCTATAGTTGTTGGTGTAGGGGCAGGTTTACTATTCTCTATTTTAAATCTCTTCACAATCTATTTGGCATAGTTAGTTTACAAAATAAATATGCCATACTCTGTTTGTTTGACCTCAATGCCAAGAAAATACTTTAGCAGACCTAAGTCTGTCATCTCAAACTCATTCTTCATTACCTCTTTGAAATCAGCAATGAAAAGATCACTATTGCTAATAAAAATCAGATCATCTACATACAAAACAACAATCAAAATATTACCTTCAGCTGCTTTGATGTAAAGAGTGGGCTCACTACTGCTTTTGCTAAAGCCATTACTCACTAAATATGAGTCTATTCTATTGTACCATGCCCTAAGTGCTTGTTTCAGCCCATAAAGGGCTTTCTGGAGCCAATATACTTTGTCCTCTTGCCCTGGGACTTCATAGCCAGGTGGCTACTCCACATACACTTCCTCTTTCAACACTTAGTTCAAGAAGGCTGACTTTACACCCATTTGAAACACCTTCCACTTATGTTGGGCTACTATTGCTATGACTTCCCAAAATATTTCTAGTCTTGCAACTAGTGCATATGTCTCATCATAATCTCTTCTAGGCTGTTGTTTGCACCCTTTGACAACTAGCCTTGCCTTATGTCTTCAATCTTTCCTTCAGCAGTAGACTTGGTCTTATAGACCCACTTAACTCTAATCACTTATTTACCCTTGGGTAAATTAGTTAGGTGCCATGTGTCATTCCTCTCTATGGCATCCAACTCTTCATTCATGGCCTTACACCATTTCTCTTCTTTCACAGCTTCTTTAAAATGGATTGGATCACTACAAGAAAATAATGCAAAATTCAAATTCTCATCATCATCAACATACCTTGTGCTGTCATAAATCTCCTTCACACTCCTTGTCCTCCATGGCATCAATGATCTAAGTGTGTGGTCTGAATTACCTCCAGAGTTGCTGTTGTTCTAACCTCCCGAGTTACTGTACTGCTGACCTCCTGAGCTACTACTCTGCTGAACTCTGGAGCTGCAGATCTCTGGAGTTACAGACCTCCAGAGCTGCTGATCTCTGAAGCTACTGTGTTGTTGTCCACCTTCGAAGCTACTTTCCTAAACACCTCTGGAGCTGCTATTGTTCTCTAATGCTCTACAGTAGTTTCTCCCCAAGCTGCTACTCTCCGTAGTTCCTCTAGAGTTGCTATCCTCTGGAGCTTCTTCATCCTCAAGGGGTATTGTAACTGAGATACCTGTGGTGCTATCCACCGTTCCATCCCATGCTTCATTCTCAATGAACTCAATATTCCTACTAATCACAACCTTTTTGGTGATGGGATTATATAGTCTGTAGGCTTTTGACTCTTCACTATAGCATGTGAAGATACATTTTTCACCTCTATCATCAAATTTTTACCTCTTCTCTTTAGGCACGAATGCATATGCCACACATCTGAAGATTCTTAGGTGTTCAACACTCCATTTGCTATTTGTCCATGCCTCTTGTGGAATCCTATCATGAATGGCCTTTGTAGGACACCTATTTAATAGGTAAACCACTGTTGCTATAGCCTCACTCCAATAAACATGTGGTGGTCCTTTTTCTTTCAGCATGCTTGCTTCCACCTCTTGAATGGTTCTATTTTTCCTTGCAACCACTCCATTTTGTTGTGGAGTATACCTTGCTATGAACTGTTTATGAATACCTTCATTCCTACAGAAATTTAGAAATTCCTTAGAGATATACTCTCCTCCTCTATCTGTTCTTAGGGCTTTGATATAGTGGCAACTTTTCTTTTCAGCTGATGCCTTAAACCACTTGAATTTCTTTAAGGTTTTAGATTTATTCTTCAAAAAATAAACCCAAATTTTTCTACTGTAATCATCTATGAAGGTCATGAAATATGCATTCCCACCTAATGTGGGAGTCTTCATGGGGCCACATAAATCTGAATGCACCAACTCCAATGGTGCTCTTGCCCTCCTAGAATACCCTGGTTGAAAGGGTTGCCTATGCTGCTTTCTTAAAATGCAGGCTTCACTTTTTCCATCGGGCTCTATAATGTTTGGTAGCGCTCTAACCATGCCTTTCTTGGACAATAAACTCAAACCAGAAAAACTTAAGTGCCCATACCTCAAATGCCACAATTTAGATGGGTCTTTGATGACTGTCCTAAAGGTTGATTACTATCCCACTGCTGTGAGTGCCGGAGATAGTGTTGGAAACTGCGCCAGAGATAGTGCCATAGATAGCGTCGGAGACTCTATGTGTATCCTAAGAGGAAACATTCTATTTCTCATCATCTGCACTGATGCAATCACTTTCTTACTGCCCCCTTTATCAAATATTGTGCACTCTCCATTTTCCATTAGGATTCTATAACGATTTTGCACCATCTGTCCAATGCTCAATAGGTTATGTTTTATGCCAGGGGCATAGTATAGATCTTGAATCTTCCTCCTTTCACCATTCTTGGACTGAATGTTGATTGTACCTTTTCCCATGATGGGAACTTGCTCATTGTTTCCCATTTTTATTTCAGTCTTGATGCTGCTATCTATGGAGGCAAAGAAGTTTTTATTTCCACTCATGTGCTTGCTACAACTGCTATCTAGATACCATAATTCAGCACTACTCCTCTCAACAAGGTTGCAAACAATAAAAACATTAGATTGTTTTTCATTTTTAGCCTTGTTCTCATTTGCTACACTTGCATTTTGGCCTCCATGATCACATTGTTTCTTTCTACGCTGACTAGCATAATGACCGAACCTATGACAATAATAGCATTGAACTTTGCTTCTGTCATACATTTGAATAGAACTACTATTCTTCTTCTTTTCTTGATAGCTTAGCTGTGAGCTGCTTGCCTCTTCTTGGCTGTTTGAAACTCCTCTTTCGGAGTTGCTTCTTCCTCTACCTCTTTGACCTCTACCTCTACTATTTCTTCCCCTTTCCCTACCTCTTGCATTGGTTTGAGCCTTGAAGGCTTGCTCAAGGGAAGGAGCGGATCTATTCAATTACTGCTCATGGCTTTGTAAAGAACCCATCAACTCATCCACTGTCATCTTGGATATGTCCTTTGTCTCTTCAATGGTTATGACAATAGGGTCAAATCTAGAAGGTAGACTCCTTAGGATTTTCTCAACAATCCTTTGATCGTCCATGGTTTCTCTATTTATCCTTAGCTAATTTAGCATGGTAGAAACTCTAGTGTGAAAGTCTAAAATAGACTCACTATCCTTCATCTGTAGGGTCTCAAAATCTCTCCTAAATAGCTAGAGTTTGACTGATCTCACCTTGTCAGTTCCCTTATAGCTGTTCTGTAATATTTCCCATGCCTGTTTTGAGTAGTTTATTGTTGCAATGTGGGGGAAAATAGCCTCTATCAAGGCTGCCTCAATTAGACTAAGGGCTTTTGCATCCTTCATCCTTGTTTCCTTCAATTGGTTTCTTTGAGCATTAGTTAGGGCTGCATAAGTTGTTGGGTCTGTGGTGTCTGTGAACCCATTGGTGACCAAATCCCATAGGTCATTTGCAACCAGAATAATCTTCATCTTCTTAGCCCATATGTCATAGTTCTGCCCATCAAATGTAGGTGGTTGTTGCCATCCTTTGCTGTCCCCACTTCCCATGCTTCTCAAATCTAAGAAGGCTAATAATTCCTAGACAAACTAGGGCTTATGAGAAATGCCCACTTGAATCTAACTGCCCAGAAAAAAGGGCTCTGATACCAATTGTTGGCAGGGGAGAAGGGGAGGCAGACTGCTAATCCAAGAAAATAAATTGCTACATCAATGTATGGGCAGCATTAAACAAATCCACACACAGATAAGAGAGACAAGGCACAAGGATAGAAATATATATTTTCCTTTTCTAAAAATACATTCAAACTTCTTACAAACTACAATGTAGAGCTATTGCTCTATTTTCCTTTTTTGTCCCAAACTTTGGAGCTGCACACTAAATCAAATCTGGAGCTGCAGTCCAGAAACTCTGTAGCTGCCTATAGATTTCTGTTGCTGCTGCAACATTCCCTTTTTCTATCTTCTCTCTATTGTTCTCTATTATTCTCCTCATTCTCCTTCCTTCTACTACTGTAGGCTTCCTCACTTGCATTCTTCTTCTGTTGTTTTCTTTCTGCTGTGTACTTGTTCTCTACTGGAACATTCCCCTCTACTGTGTGTAGGTTAACTCTCCTTTTCCTCTGCTACTATAGGCTCTTTCTTACTCTCTACTGGTCAACACTCTTTCCCTCTCTTTTGTCTCATACAAAAACTGGTGCTCAACCACATTTAAAATTCAAACTCACCTACAGAATTCAATGCTGGTAGGAGCAAAAGGTTGCTGGGGCTGATTTGGGAGATCCCCAAGTCTGACGCGGGGGCTGGCTGCATTTAATTATCTGACGGAAGATTAAATTATTCCAACAATTGCACTTCACCACTCAAAATTTTCTTCAACCATCAATCATGGAAACCAATGCTTCTGTGTTGCATAATCTTATGAATTTGGAATCTTCTACTTAGGTGGATGCAACTAACTCAACCTCCAATAGTTCAAGATTCATGTGCAATGATCTTTTGATGTCCAATTCATCTATACCATCCCCAATAATAGTATCAGATAATGCTAGAGCTTCTCACTTCATTAGCGATAATGGGGAAAGAAGTTCAAAACCCTTTTCCACTTATCATAGTATGATAGCTTCAGATACTTATTAAAGAGGTTTATATTATTTACCACAACAATCACCAGTACTTGTCAAATCTAACTATGAAAGTCCTATCTACAACAACTGGATGACACCACCTATTCAGACCATAAAACCAAGGCCTAATTTAACAGTGTGTCATACATCTCCTATTTTCATTGTGTGGAGTGACACATAACCAGAGTCAGCTTGGAATCACTAGACTAGTCCTTTAAAGGTTGTCTTACCCAAAAAAATGACTGGACTCTTCTTTTTGGGTTATTGGGTGATCAAATTATGGCCTATCATGCACACCTTAGCTCCCTATTTTGATCATTTTTGGAATTGTCTAAGGCCTTAGGTTTTGGCATTGGGAAGACTTGTTTGTTCAACTAATGTGCTTCTACAGAAACTAAATGGACCAAAAAAAATTGAAATTCTCCTAATGAATAAATCAAGCAAAATTTTGGGGGTATTTAGATTCTTGATTAATTTTGAAGCACAAGGCCTTCTATGCATTTAATGTGACTCGCAATGCCTCTGTTGGAATTTTGTAAACTCGTCTAATAGAATAATGTATATGACAACCCCTATAGAAATATCTAAGGGGACATCAAATGATCCTGTTTAGTGGAGTTCAACTGATACTATTTTATTTTTCTGGCTTAGCCAGCATTCAACTACAAATGCAAACATTGTACATACACATTTTATCACATCCAAATGAATTATTTCTCGTGGAAAGTGTATGCATGATTTCTTGGGAGCTTTTATATTTTAAGACACTTCCTCATTTCATATTTTGATTCTCGTGTACTTATACTTTGCACATTTTCATAGAAAAAGTAGTATGTTGAAATTTCACTGCAGCTTTTAACTTTTTCTATGCTAAGATTGCTTGAAAATGACTACATGAGAATCAAAACAAAACGATAACATGGAATTCAAATATTCTGTCACCTTCAAAATATGACACATTGGTTTCCCTTCTATTCCATCTTTCAAAAGTCGACTTTCTCTAAAGTTTCCTGCATAAAACTTATGTCTAAGCAATTTGGCCAATAATGGATACTCTTTAGTAATAATAGTATTAAGTTTGGAGGTTATGACTCCATTAACTTCATCAGTAAATAGACAGTCACTTCACAAATTTAATAGAATGAATGAGAAAGAGAAAGATTATAATACATCAATTGAAAACCACACTAAAAAAATATTTAAAATAAATTGTTTATTTTTTTAAATACATTTTTTCATATTGTCTCTAGAGAGACAATAGTTGGGATTAAAGACATATTGTCTCTAGAGAGACAATATGTCTTTAATCCCAAATATTGTGTCTAAAGAGACAAAAGTGAAATTGTCTCTAAAGAGACAAAAATATTTTTGTTTCATATTGTCTTTACAAAGTCAAATTTTTAAGACAATAATTTGAGACACTAGCTTAAAGAGAATATTTAAGTCAATACACAAGTTTTGTTTTGTCTCAAGTTAAGACACTTTAATCAAAAATTGTCTTAAACCCCCCTTCTATGTAGTAGTGAGTTCATTTTAGGGCTTGCCCTCTACACGTTTCATGTTCTTTGGTCTTTAGCCCACCTATAAATGTAATATTCTTGTTGTCTTTAGCTGACAAGTGAAGTAATCAATGTAATATCATGCATATATTATAAACCTAGTTGATCTAGTTGAGGTGTGATTGTGAGTGTGGATATGAGAAGAAAAATGTGGATGTGTAATTCACTATGATGTGCGACTGAAAGAGAAAGAGAAACAATAATAGATCTTGTTCAGATTCATCTTGAAGATATGTTTGAGATAGAAGGGAAGTGAAGAGTCTTCCTAATTGATTTTTGGAGGTAGTGAGACAAAGGTAAAACTTTGTGAAGGCTGAAAGTAGTCAATCACTAGGTAGCAGAGAAGACCTTTGAAGAAGTTGCATAAGTTGTCAAAATGAAATTGCAATCATCAAAAGGATTGAGCTTCATTGTCAGATTCAGATAGTAGGAGGACTTTTATGTTGTAATCCCTTGTGATTTTGTTCTTAGTTCAAGGAGTAGTTGCTTTCTTAGGTTGAAGCCCTAAAACAAAGTTTGTAGGGAGTTGTAGCTTCCTTGGGAGTGACCCTAAAACATTTCTACAGGGAGTAGTATCTTCCTTTGGTTGCAGCCCTAAAACAAAGTTGTAACTGTGATTCTTTTGTGAGGATGGAATAGGATAGTAACTCCTAGAAGCTTTTCTCACCGTGGTGTTTCCCCAATGGGGTTTTCCATGTATATCTAGTGTTATGTCATGTTGTGCATTGTGTTGATCTTTTATGTTTCTGTTAATGTTGTAAAGATTATGTTTTAGTTTTCTCCAAAGGGTTTGCGATTTGTTTGAATACTGATTTACCTCCCCTCTCAGTATCTAGGTGTGTTTAACAAACATAACATAATCAAGACATATGACGGTCATCAATGACCATGAATACAATATATTATGTGGTAACAAGTAATAGAATAAGTGGGCATATACAAAAAAACATCAAGATTAATATAGAAGAGATCAAAATTCCAAGCAAAGAACTAAATACCTCACCAACACTTTATACCTAAGTATTGGAAATATTCTTCATTTCATAGATTCCCTACATACCCTATATTCACAGGATCAAGGTGCCCTAGGATTAATTTCTCACAATTTGTAGTTCTATTTCAATCTATTTTTATGCCATTGTATGAGTGGGTACACAACCCTTTCTAGGATCCAGTTTCCCTAGAGAGTTCTTCTTTGACTACAACCCAATCAAGTGAAATAGAGATGGAGACCAAAAGAAATAACTATAAGCAAACACCTAATAGGGGAGTTTGACATGAATTGTTTATTTTCCATGACGTTTCAAGTTTACTTAAGACAACATCTTTTCCAAAAGAAAATACTATTTTAACAGTAAAACATTAACAAAAAGTTTTCTCGCAAGATCAAGCACCATTTTTTAATTACTTTGATATCAAGAATTAGCAAATTTAAGACTTAAGAGAAGATAATCCAATTACTTACAATGATCTACAATACCAATACATTATTTATATTTAACTAATAAATAATTAATCAATCAACTAAGAAAACTATTAGTAACAATATTTAAATGATCGACAAACATGTCGATATTAAATGTTGTATAAATCATAATTCTTATCCAATCATGGAATATTTCTTAATGATCAACTCTACTCAAAAAATGATTCTCAATATTTATTTAGGACCTCAATAATATTTACATCCATAAACTAAAACATACTTTCTTTCACCAGTATAACTCTTTCTATAATATCAAGTATCTATGTTCACATGTTCAAGGTAACTACTAGTATCTCAATAATGATGTCACAAAGCTAAGATATTAAACACTCAATAAAATAATAAATCATACAACTATGTAGTTATTATATATAACTTATTTATTTGCTTCAATAAGGTAATATAATTAAAATATTACCATAGTCGAGTGCTTAGTTGTTCCTATATAGGTCCCTAAATATAGCACAACCTACACTCCATTCGTTAGTCATATGACTTCAAGTTCAATATGCTTAAAGACAATTCCATCTATAATGTTAGTACATAAAGTTGTACAAAAACTAACTCAACAAATAAGATGCAATATGGCACCATCTCTTCAATTATTGTTATTAGAATCATCAATGAGAAATAAATAAAATCTTTCATTTAATTTACAAATATTAGGAGTCATATACATGCTCAAGTGCTTAGCTCTATTCTAGACCAACGTTAATCATGTTTGAATCAAAACTTCATTAAACCAAATCACTTCCTCAAACACAAAGAACTAATAAGAGGAGGGATGAATGATTATTCCTAGTAGGAAGGTCATCATAACCCAATTACTGTCCCATTACCACTAATCATCATGAATGCCAAAAAAACAAATTACCTTAATGAACCACTAAAGTGATCCTAGTTTATAAGGATAAATGTAAGTGTATCCAAGGTTTGCTTCTAAAATGTTTGTTCAACACTAAGTTTGACATCAGATATGATAACAAGTTTTCAAATTAACTTTAACTCATGAGATTGACTTGTGAGGGTCTCTAGTAACCAGGTTGGTTTAAGATATGAAGAAAAATTCAATCAGATCAAAAATATTTTTTACTATGTCCTCACTTTCCCATAGGAAGATCAAACACAAACTTCACATATCACAATCAACAATGTAGCTTATTATGAAATCTTCAAAGAGGTGAATCTACTTATATACTTACTATTAGCATTTAATATGCCCAATCCAAGAGAATTCTAAATATACAAAAGTTTTCATTACCAACATAGAAGTTCAACACTAATCAACCTCATCGGCCCAACAATATTCATAAGTCTATATGTTGACTTATACTAAATTATTAAATGTCTACTTACAATATTTTTAGATATGGTACTGTTAAAAATATAAGTCAACAAAATGGGAACTAAAAGAGATAGTAATAACAACTTGCTTTAAGAAAAATAATCAGCTTGTATCAAAATTATTTAGCAATTCTACATCATTATTTCAATAATAGCAAAAGGACTATAATGGAAACAACTACAATAATGCTGACTTAATACCTTAGTTTTAAGAAAAAAACTTTACCTAGAATACATGCTCTAAAAAAATACAATAAAAGGAAAGAGAATAAAATAGTAAACATCCACATGATTAATATATGCATTAGATTAATATTTCTAAAATATGAAGCTAAAAATTCCTAATTTAAAACCTAATGTATAACTAGGTAAATGGCCCAAGAGAATAGGCATAATTAAAGCTAAATGATTATATTGTCTAAGTGATAAAGAATGTATTTCCTCATAAATGTGAATAAGGATACATTCTTCTCAAAGGTGGAACACAAAGATGAAACACAAACATAGAAAAACAAATCAAATATAGAAATGGATACCAATCAAGCTAAATATTTAGCTCTTCTAATTCCCATCTCAAAGCACATCAGTTCAATAGAACTGAAATTTTTGAAAGGAATGACCAAGAAAGAAATGTAGACAAAGAAACAAGGCTAAGGTCAATGAAAATCCATTTAATCTCCAAGATGTCACTTCTGGGAGTGCAAAAATTGCAAGATATGTTTGAAATAGATTTGTTGAAAAGTCCTAAGAAAATTTTAAGAAAAAGTAACTATCTAAGAGTTCGAATCCTAACTCCTCAACCTTTGCTAGAATCCTTCCTACATGTGCGTAGATTTGATGTTTTGGATGAGGTTAAGGATTGTTAGGGTATATAGTGGATTTATCTAATTAGTTAGTTTCTAGTCTACATAGTCAAAGTCCTATTCACACATAAGATTAAATTTACTTATCTTTTTAGAAAGTTGTCTCACCTCATGTAGTGAAGACACTTGTCCTCATACATATGAGACACCTATTTCATTTTGTCTTTCCTCTTTCCCTCACATATGTCATGTGAGTTAGACAAGTGTTGCATACTTGTAGGAGTAGTTTGGTGCATGAACACCCTGAGACACTGAGAATCTAAGGATTCCATGCATACTCTATTCTGTCCAACGTGTCATGTTGTAAGGCCTTAGGGCCATATTGAATCATGCTTAGCCGAGTAACGGCATAAAACTGATTCTGTATACGTGTTGTAACCAAACTAAATGGATGTAACTGAACAATAGAGGTGGTTATAGGGTGTTTCGGCTTCCATCTTGTGTAACTATCAATACGTGAGTCTATAGAGTTGTTCTATGTTCATTAAGGAAGGATATAGAGTGAAAAACGAATAGAGAGAGAGGGAGAATCAATTTGTATGTATATTCTCAGAGGAATAAAAAAGTTCTGTTTTGATCTAATCGCAAGAATGTAGATCAGAAGCATTCCACTGGTTGAGATTTCTTTGAAATCAGTGGAATGACTTCCTTAGGAGTAGATTCTTTTCCCTTCTATTGAGTTGTTATTTTTGTGTGAGTTGTTTGGTTATAGAGTTACAGAAGATTATAAATCTTACCATTCTGTTAAGTTTTTGGTTCTGTTCATTTGTTTAGTGTCTGCATGAGTTGTAGAATTACTGAAGTGTCATCGGTGTAAGACAGCCCGTCAGGGAAGTTTGTGGAGGTCACATCGATCCAAGGTGTTAGACTAATAGAAAGTTCTTACTGAGAGGCGAGAAGTCGAAACCCATCGGTGTATCATAAGATGTAGGAAATGTCCCACCGATGATCCAAGTCACACTGACGAAGGCAGTTCGAAGGTGCCATCGGTATATTAGCCAAGGTTCTTAAGTGTTTGCCAATGAACAAAGTCTTGTTGACAGACAAGGGAATTGAGTCTCACATCAGAGTGAGTAAGACTTCGGTGTGGAAAATTATAAAGCCACCAATAGAGGTCTATCTGGCTGATAGTGAAGAATGTGTTTGGTTTGGTATTGTTTGGACCTTGAGGAGTATTTTAAAAGATGATTAAAAATTAATCTGTCTACACTATGGGTTTGAGGGGTATTCACCCCTATAAGAAGCGTTTCTACTATACACTCTGCAACAAATTGGTATCAGAGATGGTGAAAGGTCTAGGCAGTTGTGCATGTGATTTCAATCACTAAGAAGGCAGGTGAAGAATTGAAGAAAAAATGAAGAGTTGAAGCAATATGTTTGGTTGGTGACCATTTTGAAGATAGAGATTGTAGAAGGTATTTTGAAGGCTAACAGTAGTTGCTAGACTGTTGCAGATGCTCGTGCCATCTAGTTGCGAGAAGGAATAGGATTCCTGTAGTGTGTGGGCAGACGATGATGAGGTTTGTTAAGACCATTCACCAATACAGATTTGGCTAGAAGAGGTGCAGAGTGAGGCCATTGTGAGAGAGTGGTAGTGCATCTCCAGGATCTGCTGTTGGATGAGAGGAATGGGTCTGTGAAGCAGCATGTAGGATGGACATCTGATACAACATTGTGTTGTAGTCATTAAGGATTTGATTAGTCTAAGAAGTACTCCATTGCTTGGAGTAGAAGGAGCCTGAAGATACTCTGAAATGTTGATGGTAGTTTGCCACTATTGATTTGTTGGTCACTATTCCATTGATGTAAAGATTTGAAGCCTGAAGCTGAAGAGACAGAGTAAAAGATGAAGCTAGATAGAGATGCAGGAAAAGGTAGTTTTGTTTTATAGATACATTTCGAAGGGACTTGGAAATCTTTGTTGGTTGGTTGTATGGTGTAGGAGCACCCCGAGACACTGAAAATCTAAGAATTCCATGCATACTCTATTCTATCCAAAGTGTCATGTTGTAAGGCCTTAGTGCCATATTGAATCATGCTTAGCTAAGTAATGGCATAAAACTGAGTCTGTATATGTGTTGTAACTGAATGACAGAGGTAGTTATAGGGTGGTTCACCTTCCATCTTGTGTAACTGCCGATACGTGAGTCTATATAGTTGTTCTATATTTGTTAAGGAAGGATATAGAGTGAAAAATGGACAAAGAGAGGGGGAGAATCAATTTGTATGTATACTCTCAGAGGAATAAAGAAGTTATGTTTTGATCTAATCAAAAGAATGTAGATCGGCAGCATTCCACTAGTTGAGATTTCTTTTAAATCAGTGGAATCGCTTCATTAGGAGTAGATTGTTTTCCCTTCTCTTGAATTATTATTTCTGTGTGATTTGTTCGGTTACAAAGTTGCAAAAGATTATACATCCTACCATTCTGTTGAGTTTCTGGTTCTGTTCATTTGTTTAGTGTCTGCGTGAGTTGTAGAATTACTAAAGTATCATCGATGTAAGACAGCCCCTCGGGGAAGTTTGTGGATGTCACATCGATCCAAGGTGTCAGACCAATAGAAAGTTCTTACTGATAGGAGAGAAGTTGAAACCCATCGATGTATGGGAAGATGTAGGAAATGTCCCGCCAACCATCTAAGACATGCTGACAAAGGCAGTTTGAAGGTTCCATCGGTATGATCAGTGCATCGGAGGAAAAGTATTTGGGTTGGCCGATAGTATATGGTTGCGCTGACAGTAAAGAAAGAGGGTGCTTTGGTATTGGTTGGACCTTGAAGAGGATATTGAAGGTTGATTAAGTAATTACCTCCCTGTACTGTGGGTTAGATGGGTATTGAAACCCTGTATTGAGTGTCCTCCCTGTACTATGGGTTAGATGGGTATTCACCCATGTTTTGAAGCTTCCTCTATGTGCTCTGCATCATAGTCAGTAGTTGATTCCTACCTTTCTACCTCCTCTTCCTTTCCTATTAATGCAAGGATTCTCTTTGTATTTTATACACTCTCATTGTATATGATATAGATGCTTATTTTTCTCCATTTTTCACTTGTGGAAGGTTATATTTTTTCTTCTTGTTGATCTTGGCTTCTCCAAAATGGTATCAGAGCCATGCTTCCACATTCCTTCCTGAATCAGTGACTCCAGAACTTAGCCCTATCATTGAAGCATCGTAGAGCCATAAAGACCTTTTTGTTGAGTACAGAAGGATTGATAAGCAAAGAATAGCCCTTCAAATAGTGTTTCTCGGTAAAGTTTGTTGAACTGCACTGGACAATTAAGAGGGGGGTGAATCAGTTGTCCTAAAACTTTTAACCAAATTCAATCATCAACTTATCAATTACTTATGTTCAGATATAACCACAGAAACATATGATAGGAAGCTCAACATAAATGCATAATCAACATAGGAGACACTAGATTTTTATGTGGAAAACACTAAAAGGGAAAAACCATGGTGGGTGTTAGCCCACAATAATGTATAAGTTATATCAATACATAAAATCAAAGGCTCACTTAGCCCAACATGGTATCAGAGCCATACTTACACATTCCTTCCTCAATCGGTGACTCTAGAACTCAGCCATATAATTAGAGCATTGTAGAACCATAAGGACCTCTTTGTTGAGTTCAGAAGGCCCGATAAACAAAGAATAGCCCTTCAAATAGTATTTCTTGGTAAAGTATGTGGAACTGCATTGGACAACTGAGAAGGGGGTGAATCAGTTCTCCTAAAACTTTTAACCAAATTCAATCATGAACTTATCAATTACTTATGGTTAGATATAACCATGAAAACATATAATAAGAAGCTCAACATAAATGCATAATCAACATAGGAGACACCAGATTTTTACATGGAAAACCCTAAAAGAGAAAAACCATGGTGGGTATTAGCCCACATAAATGTATAAGTTATATCAATACCGAAAATCAGAGGCTCACTTAGCCCAATATGGTATCACAACCATGCTTGCACATTTCTTCCTGAATCGGTGACTCTAGAACCGAGCCCTATCATTAGAGCATCATAGAGCCATAAGGACCTCTTTGTTGAGTGCAGAAGCCTCCATAAACAAAGAATAGTCATTCAAGTAGTGTTTCTTGATAAAGTTTGTTGAATTGCACTAGACAACTAAGAGGGGGGTGAATTAGTTGTCCTAAAACTTTTAACCAATTTAAATCATCAACTTATAAATTAGTTATGTTTAGATATAACCATGCAAACATATAATAAGAAGCTCAACACAAATGCATAATCAACATAGGAGACACCAGATTTTTATGTGGAAAATCCTAAAAGGGAAAAACCATGGTGGGTGTTAGCCCACATAAATGTATAAGTTATATCAATACCAAAAATCAAAGGCTCACTTAGCCCAACATGGTATCAGAGCCATGCTTGCACATTCCTTCCTGAATCATTGACTCTAGAACTTATCCCTATCATTGGAGCATCGTAGAGCTATAAGGACCTCTTTGTTGTGTCTAGAAGGCTTGATAAACAAAGAATAGCCCTTCAAATAGCATTTCTTGGTAAAGTTTGTTGAACTGCACTGGACAACTAAGGGGGGGTGAATTAGTTGTCCTAGAACTTTTAACCAATTTCAATCATCAACTTATCAATTACTTATATTCAGATATACCCATGAAAACATATAATAAAAACTCAACACAAATGCATAATCAATATAGGAGACGCTAGATTTTTACATGGAAAACCCTAAAAGGGTAAAACCACAGTGGGTTTTATCCCAAAAAATGTATAAGTTATATCAATACTGAAAATCAGTCACTAGGAAGCAGAGAAGACATTTGAAGAAGTTGTCAAAGTATGTAATGCCCCTCACTTTTGGCTTGTGATATATGCTATTTTCATATTTCCTATGATAGTTCTGATATAGTTGATAGTTTTATATTGCATATTTACAGTTTCGAGACATTTGGACTAGTATGTTATGGTTTATGTTCTCCTTGACCTTGATGGACATATTTGATGATTATAGACTAATGTTGTTCTGAGTTTAATGTGTTATTCGATCATGATTATGATGTAGTATTGTTAATCGATGTAGCTATTTAATGATTTATTTACATGAACGGAACGGTGTCACATTACTCGTGTCCAAGTACCCTGCCAAACTGCGACTTCCATTCATTATGTCTATGACTACATGTTTATATATAGATATGTACAACCTTGTTGTTTGTTGCAGGATGCAGGTACCGACATCGACTCCACCTGAACTAGCAGGTCTGAGCGTGCCCTAGCCAATCGATTCATTGAATGGAGTTAACATGGGGTTCCTTGTCATTATTATCTGTCGCCTGTCTGCCTCCGTGATTGTTGTCTTGTTGTCTAACCTTGCTTGTCAGTCAAGTACTGTTCCATAATGAGGATTGTCTAGGTCGGAATTGCCTAAGTTTTGTTTGGTTAATTGTTGCATTCAAATAGATTTAGTAGATTGGGAATATAATTTTGATAAATGAATATGATTGTTCAATATAAATTAAGTTATATAGAAAATATGATTAATAAAATTATATGAAATAATAAATACATTAATTACTAAATTATGAGTTGTTATAAATGACTCAATTGGTTGTAAATGAATAAAATTACAATGGACATAAATTGTATAAATAAAGAAATAAATATAAACATAAATTGTGTTAAAAGAAATACATAGTTAATATTAATTAATAAAATAATAATATTTCTTTGGGATATTCTAAAGGTTAAAAAAATTAGGGTGGTTGCTTTATACCATGTATTAAGGATTTTTGGGATATGTAAATTAATGTCGGGTGCCGTCAGTTCCAAATTTGAGAATTTTGGAGTCCTTTGATAAGGTTAATTCTAAATCCCATGAGAGAGTAGGTTATTAGGAAGAGAAAGGCATGTTTCTACATTACCCGAGGAGTTCAACCCTAGTTTTGAGAAAGTGGGATTGTTGGGCAGAGGGGATGTTTCTGCATTTATCTGAGGAGTTGAATCCTGGCTGGGGAGGAAAAAGATTTCTGGAAGAGAAGGGAAGGAGATTAATTAGGAGGCTGGAGCTTCTAGCTGCGATTTGGGAGTAACATCTACCTGCTGATAATCAAGTGTTCGGATCCAGGTTTCATTTATATCTAAATTTTATCTCTTCTTCTTTGAAGTCTTTTCAATAAATCTGTCATTGCATTTGTTGCTGCATGAATTCTCCTAGTCATATGTATTGGCCATCGATGCACCTTGTTAATGGATTTAGGTAGTCTCATTATAGTAACAATTTATTGTCATCAATGTTTATCTTTGTACTCTTTTACATTTTCTCTATGAATGCAAAATTTCTACTCTTCCAATTTGTTAGTAATCTAGCTCTGTATGCATGCCAATCTGGGTAATTAATTACATTGACATATGCCTCTATTCCTCAGGCATCGAAGGATGCCAGAGGTCATTTCAAATTACTATTTGGTGTAGAATGCTGTTACATAGCCTGAATATCATGGTGTCATAATTTATAGTAATAGAACCTCCTCATTTTACCCATTCTGTTCTTATCCTTCAATCATTGCACTCCAAGATACCACATCTGGATCAGTCACTCTCTTAAGTGAAAAACATGCCATATCTATCCTACCATTCTGCAAATACCTGAAGGCATTGCATCCCATGATATCAAATCTGACGAGACAATTTTTGTTGAAATTTGCTCTGCATCACTTGCACTGCCAAAATTAGCATATCCTTCCACAATAGAATTACCAAATGATAGTAGGTACGGTGCTAAATAGATTTACTAAGAAGGCAAGAAGGTATACCCTGCTCAGCTTCTGTCCATCAAATCTGCATGGCTGCTTATACGCCAGAAAATCTACAAAGATTACAATATTAGGATGTATACCAGAGTTCTTCAACTTTTATATCTGACGGATTTCCTTTATTCTTTGTGCTATGAAGGATGTCCATACCTATTTCAAGCTTCTTTATTTTTTTGCCTCAGGCTAGTGCAGGCTGGAATGGATACTGACAGAGGTAGTGGACCTCACTTTAAACTTGCCCATTTCTATCTAGGTGTCTAAGAAAAGAACTTGTTCATTTATAAAACAATAAAATATTTTCTTTCCTTTTTAACTCTGTCCATAAGAAATCTATGGAGGATGCTCTGGCAGGTTTATTCGATAATACTGATAACCTGCAAATTCACTTTTTTTTTTACTCCTTAAATTTGTTTGTGGTCTCCTTGAGCATCGGCTATTAGTGTACTCTTCAATGGTTGGTCCTTTCATCCTCATTGCGCCCTTGATAACCCTTGTTACTGTGTTCCTTGATTTTCTTATGGAAGGAAAAAGATCCCTCATCTATGACATTATCCCACAATGTCATTTCTGGTGGCATCCTACTGTAGGAATGTTTCATCCTTGTGTCACCCCAGCTAGTCATGGCACTTTCTATGCTGGATATGCAGTATTTTCTTAACCAAATCTTCAGCGGAAAGCACCAGTGCACATGGCCAACGTTGCCTGATTGCAACCAAACCTCATTCATCATTCCTCGATTTGTAGGTTAGTCTTCTTTGATCTGGGTCAAATTCTTTTAATCCCATCAGTGGCCATAGCGTAGCTCTGCAACCAAACCATTCCTTGCAGCATATAACCATTGTCTATAACTCTTGATTATTCTTTGTGCCTCAGTGGCTTCCGGTTGATGCGATCTTGGAGATTTTGCTCCAGACTTAGTTCGCTAAAGGCTCCATCGACCTTGGCCGTAGCAAATTCCATAACACCATAGTATACCCTATATCTTTGTACTTCCTGGATTGTCATGTCTTCAGGGATTATATTGTTGAATAGCTAGTGCTCTTGGTGGGCTTACCTTTTGAGTTAATCCAGCTTCTAGTTCTGCCAGGTTCGTTCGTATCTGTGTTTCACCTACAGTCATCGTCATTCAACCTAGCTGTAGCATGGAAAAAAAATACCAGTTTGATCCATTGATGGGCTCTCTGCCCTTTCCTTCAGTAGCTCTCTGCTTCACATCATTCATTTCACTCTTATATTCATGGAAATTCCTCTAAGGTGACGTCTCAGAAAGTTTGACCTCCCTGGGCAAGCTTCTACCACTCTAGTTTATGATTGGCATCCTTAGCAATGTCAGAAGATCCTTTTTAGCAAGATTCCTTGCCTTCATCATGTAGGGGTTCGGTTGTTTTCTTTATTGAAATAGGTTTTAGTAGTTTCCTAAATAAATGTTGCCTTTTCTGTTGGCATAAGAAATGCCTCTCTTACTAGGAGATCGCATTTAGGTGTTGGGATGTTCTAGGTTAGGTAATCTTTTAGTATTAGAGGGAGATATGGTGAAATCTTTCCTGAAAATTAATTTTCCTACGTTGATAAGCTAGTGGATAAGTTATTTTAGTAGGAGAAAATATGGGGGCGTAGATTATAAAAGTTTTTTTTTTATATAAGTGGTTTTTAAAAAAAATAAAGTAGTTCTTTCTATTAGGTCAACACATCTATAGAATGTTTAAGTATGACTTTCTTTTAGGATTACTTTGGGATTAGATAGTTGTGTTAATCTCTTAACCTTGGCCTTAATATTATTCAAAGCAATTTTAGTTTATAGTTAAGAATGAGTGATGGCCTCATCAAGTTTTGTAATATAGGGAATTTATATTTTGAAACATTATTCTATTAGCTAAGTTAAGATTAAGCCTAGGGTTTTATATATGTTATTGTTTTAGTTAATGTGTAATCTTAGACGTTGATTATATTAGTTGTATATCAAGATTATTGATAATTCTTTTCTTAGCATTATAAGTTGAGAATATACATGTATGATTATAGTGATGTTGTTAGAAATTGTAATTGCATTGCAGTTAGTGAGTTATTTTAGATTTCTTCTTTTGTATAGGTTTGCGATCGTGTATAATTAACATTAATTTATGATGTTTGAAATGAATTTAGACTACTTTGTAATTATTTAATTTATTTGATTTATGACAAATAGTGGTTACCTTAGTTATGTTAGCAAGGTAAAAATATAGTTGTTTCTTTAAATATTTAATTAAATAATTGTTTTGATAAATATGTGCATGTAGTTATTTTAATGTAATTATGGAATTATTCTTAACGAGAATATAATCGATGATACACTGTATTTTAATATTAATACACTAGTCCTCTTTGTAATTAAATATAGAATATTATTATTATTATTATTATCATCATCATTATTATTATTATTATCTTAAATATTAGTTGTCTTTCCCAAGGAAAAAATTGCATAATTATATGTGTCTGTTACTTACACAGGTGTATTTATATAAATTTTGCATTAGATTATTAAATAGTAATAGAAGATTCATTATTTTAGTGAAGATATCAATTACAATAATTGAATTGTAAGAGTGTTAATTGATTTAATCTGGTAGTGAATTTATTATGCTATCCTTGTGAAAATTTATTACATAAGTTTGATATTGAGAGTTACTAAGATTGTATTGTGATGGGAGTTATGAGTATAGTGAATTTAATTGCATCAAGGAAGTAAAATTGAGCATATGTTAGATTATTGATCTTAATGAGGTTCTTGTGCAAGTTAGTAGAGTGTTAATCCAGAGGCATAGGTTATATCGTTTGCTTTCATGTACATGGTATGGGGTGAAGTCCTTCATGGATGTTGCTATCATTTATTTATTTATGTTATAAGATATTGTGTTGGATAAGACAATGGGGACACATTGTCATCTGTAAAGGAGAAATCTCTCATGTGTTACTCCTATGGAAGCCATGGTTAATGTATTGAGAGTATTGTCTTTGTGATTATGCCATAGTTTGTAAGAGGGTTAATGCCTTGCAATGTGTATGTCTAGTTATTGTTATGATGATTTGTGCATGGCTTGATGGATGGGGTCTCCTAGGTGCAAATAGGGAAGTGGCTTCCAATGTGGGGCCGGTGCCGAAAGTGGCCGCCAGGGTAACCCATTGGAAGTTGGTAATCAAGTGATAACTTAATAATTAATCTAGGGGTTGGGTAGTTTTCACACTAACAAGATAATTGGATGCCTCACTCATGCCTGTAGTGCTCATTCAGGCTAAGGATGAGATGAGAAGGCTGTGGTTGGCAAAATCAACTTCCTTGTCCTCATGAAAGGAATGTTGATTCTACATGTGTCACCCTATGGGGCCGGTGCCTAGAGAGGCTGCTAGGGTAACCATAGATGGGGGCCAGCTTCTGGTGATGGATAGCCTGGGTAACCCATGCTAGGGCTATGCGATGACACTCTCCTTACTGCAGCCTAGCATTCCCTAGTTGTACTCTCCCCTATTGTTATGTGTTGGCCTCTGGAAGTACTCTTGTGATGTTTGTGATATTGACTTGTGATGTTAGAGTCATGTGTTGTTTTATAGTCTACTGTCTACCTGACTATTTGTGTAGTGGGAACCTTATATTAACTCCTAGCTCAGGGGGTGGACCTCAGGGTTCCACATGGTCAGGTGGAAGAGCTTTATCCATTGGTTTTTTCCCTTGCCATCGTTTGTAAGCAAGGGGGACATTCCTTGTGTATCAGACATCAGATCTTGTACCTGTTTATGAAGACAATTATTATGCTCATGTACCAGCCTATGTATCAAATGATTCATAATGCATGTATTCAGATGTAATCAGGAGAGTGATAATGTAAACTACATGATGATGTACTCATTTGTATAGACTTTGAATATGTACATGTAATCTTGATCAAGTTGATTATTTAACTGATGTCATGAAATGGAGATGTATATGAATAATCATTAGTGTAATAGTTTTAGAATGTTCTGCCGATGTTAGTTAGTAATGCATGTAAATTATGTTGATTAAATTGTCAAGTAATGCAACCTTGGGACCTTAGAAGACAAGTTGTTAGTTAATGATGTGTATAGATTTGTTCAACATTACCCTGTTATTTATACAAAAATAAATTTTATTCCACTTTGCTTGCATAGATGTGTTGTCTTCCAAGGTTTTCATTCAGGGGCGCTACATCTAGTATCAGAGCCACGTTCAAACACTGGGTACCTTGGTTATATTTGAGCCCATTATGTAACCTAGTGCTTAAACTCTGTAGAATAATTTAACTCACGTTGTGACCCTTTTCTTAATATAATAATTTGCATTTTGTGTGTAGGGTAGATGCCTAGACGTAGGGGCCAAGGTCGGGGTAGAGGTAGGGGTCGTGGAAGAGGTGGTGGTAGAATTCCTCCTCCCAGTTCTCCTCATGGGAGTGGCCATGAAGGCGGGGCTCAGAACATGGAGGGTCAGGGTCAGCCTGATGGAGCCCAGTTGAGATAGATTCTTGAGGAGGCCCTTGCCCGTTTAGGCCCTAGACAGGAGGGTGAGCAGCCCAGAGGTGGTCAGGAGGTAGACCAGTTAGGTCCTAGATAGAGAGAGAGGTCTCCTAGGCATAAGGAGTTGACAGCTGAGTAGGAGGCCACACTAGCCAGCCATATGAGGGATTTATTGAGAGCACGCCCTCCCACCTTTGACAGAGCTAATAGAGGACTTGAGGCAGAGACCTAGTTATTGGACTTAGGCAGGTGTTTCGCCATGCATTTGTATGGCAGCAACACAAAAGCTAGGTGTGCCATTTTGCATCTCCAGGGGTTTGCTTCGACTTGGTGGGGCTAGAGGAGTAGAAGATGCATTTGGACATTAGCATAGTGTCTTGCAAGTTGTTTGTAGAGAGATTCAGAGGTCGCTTTCTTTCTAACCACTAGAGGCAGCGTCGAGCAGACAAGTTTCATGAGCTAAGGCAGTTGGCCATGATAGTTGAGCAGTACGAGCGCAGATTTTATGAGCTCAAACAGTATGTAGGTATCGGGGATGATGAGTCTATGTTGGTGCAGCATTTTATCAGAGGCTTGAATGCCCGGATTAGTGGAGGGGTTCGAGTATTCAAACCTAAGACTATGGAGGTTACCATGGAGAAAGCTCGGCTAGTGGAGGAGAATTTGGCTATGGGCCTCGGTGGACATACAGGTGTGCACATTGGCAGTGCACCTTTGTCAGGATATGGTTCTCGAGGTGGTCACACTCAGGCGTCAGCTTCTCATGTACCTTCAAGGGGTGGTCAGCAGCAGCAGTATTCACAGTCCAAATCGAAGAAATCTCAACATCAGCAAGGTAATAGGCTTCAAAACTAGAAAGACCGGACTTGGCAGCGTAATAAGCACAATCGTTATGATCAGCCAGCCCAGAGTACACAGTCTTCAGTGAGTAGGGGCAGTTTCCAGCAGTCTAGTACTTTCTGGGGTAATGGTGGTTTGGGTAGAGGCACTGGATGCTTCTCTTGTGGCCAATAGGGCCATATTGCCAAACAGTGCCCGTAGAAGGGTGCATCAGGATTTGGACATTGACCGGCAACATCTGAGCCAACAGTTGGTGATGCAGGCAGGTCACACCGAGTCTTTGCAGTGGTGGATGACCGACAGGGAGAACATTAGGGCATTGTGCTGGAGACTTCTGGTTGCATGCGAGGTATTGATTTTTCTATTCTATTTGATTCTAGTGCATCTGATTCATTTATATCTCCTTCTCTTGTGGAGCATTGTGGCTTAGTGGCAACAAAGCAAGATGATAGGTGGCAGGTTGAGTTAGCTTCCAAGGCTAAGATTGCAGTTGAGTCTCTAGTTTTAGGGTGTGACTTGATGATTGGCTCTCTATCTACTTTTGTGGACCTTCACATTTTACCCCTGGGTTCATATGACATAGTTTTGGGGATGGATTGGTTGGAGACTCATCAGGTAGTGATAGATTGTCGGCATAAGTCTATTAGATGTGTGGATGATTCTGGTGCTAAGGTTGAGGTTGTAGGAGTTCAAAGACCTATTTCCCTACATATGATCTCTACTATGCAACTCAAGAGATGCATGCGTCAAGGATGTCAGCTTTTTGCAGTGACAATTAGTGATTTAGAGATGGAGGAGAGTTGAGAGGCATCTCTTGATGATCACCCTCTCTTGAGGGAGTATGCAAATGTTTTTCCTTCTGATATTCCAGGGATGCCACCTAAGCATGACATCAATTTCAGGATTGATCTAGTTCCTGGCGCAGAGCCTATCTCACGAGCTCCATATAGAATGATCACTTAGGAGCTCAAGGAGCTTCAACTGCAGTTGGAGGAGTTATTAGCCAAAGGGTTCATTCAACCTAGTGTTTCTCCTTGGGGAGTACCTGTGATATTTGTGAAGAAGAAGGATGGATCTCTACGGCTATGCATCGACTATAGGCAGCTCAATAAGGTAACAGTGAGAAATAGGTATCCCTTGCCTCGGATTGATGATTTGTTTGATTAGATTAAAGGAGCAAAGGTATTCTCTAAAATTGACCTTAAGTTGGGATATCACCAGTTGCAGATTTTTGAAGTAGACATTCACAAAATAGCATTTCGCACCTGTTATGGACATTATGAGTTCACAGTGGTACCATTCGGGTTGACGAATGCACCGTCGGTTTTCATGAGCTTAATGAATGGTGTGTTTTGCACTTATCTTGACCAATTTGTCCTCATATTTCTTGATGATATATTGATCTATTCGAGGACTATGGAGGATCATGAGGAGCATTTGTGTCAGGTGTTGCAATGTTTGAGAGAAAACCAGCTTTTGCTAATTTGTCAAAATGTGAGTTCTTCCAAATAAAGGTTAAGTATTTGGGTCATGTCATCTCTGGAGAGGGTATTGCAGTGGATCCCTCAAAGATCCAAGCTATAATGGACTGGCCTGTACCCACTAATGTTTCTAAGGTCCGTAGTTTTATGGGTTTGGCAGGTTACTATCGTCGCTTCATCATGGGGTTTTTGAGAATTGCTCACCCCATTACTTCTCTTCAGAGGAAAGGGAAGAAATTCATTTGGTCAGAATAGTGTCAGGCAGCTTTTTAGACTCTTAAGGAATAGCTAACCAATGCACCTATTTTAGCAGTTCCTAATCCTGATAGGGACTTTGTTGTTTGTACCGATGCTTCCTTGGAGGGTTTGGGAGTAGTTCTGATGTAGGATGGTCGCGTGATTGCCTATGAGTCTCGCAAACTCAAGGTTCACGAATTGAATTATCCCACTCATGACCTGGAGTTAGCAGCAATTGTGCATGTTTTGGTGAGATGGAGGCATTTTCTATTAGGGCATCAGTTTGAGCTACACAGTGATCATTGTAGTTTACAATATATTTTCATGTAGCCAAACTTGAATGCAAGGCAAAGGCGTTGGATGGAGTTCTTGTGCGAGTATGACTTCGAGGTCAGATATATTCAAGGCAAGGAGAATGTGGTAGTAGATGCTCTTAGTCATCGGAGGTATGAGATCTTAGCAATTTCTCTTACAGTTGATTTGAGAGGTCAAATTCTCACTGCTCTTCCTACTGATAGTTGGTGCCAGGAGGTAAGATCCGAGATTGAGTCTGGTAAACCTTTAGAGGGTAGGTTCTCCAGTTATTCCTTTGAGCTAGATGGTCTTTTGCGACACTTGGGACGTATCTATATTCCTAATTTTGAGGGTCTTCGCACCCTTGTTTTGTCTGAGGCACATCGGGTACCCTATTTTGCCCATCCAGGTGTCAAGAAGATGCATGTGGATCTATGTCAACTATACTTTTGGAGTGGTATGAAGCAAGATATTGCTGATTTTGTGTCAAGATGTCTTGAGTGTTGGAGAGTGAAGGCGGAGCACCAGCACCCTACAGGTCTTTTGCAGCCTCATTTGATCCTAGAGTGGAAGTGGGATATCATTTCGATAGACTTCATTGTTGGTTTGCCAATGTCCTCTCAGTAACACAATGCTATTATGGTCACTGTGGATAGGTTGACGAAGGTAGCTCACTTTTCTCCTGTCCATGCTTCTTACAATACCTCTATGGTGGCTAGTGTGTTCATGGAGGACATCGTCAGACTTCATGGGATTCCTCATAGGATCATCTCTGACAGGGATCTAGTGTTCACTTCCACCCTTTGAACTTCCTTGTAGCATGCCTTGGGGACACAGATGAACTTTAGTTCAGCTTATCATCCTAAGACTGATGGTTAGACTGAGAGGGTTAATCAGGTTCTCAAGGATATGTTGAGGATGTATGTTATGGATCAGCAGAACCATTGGGAGGACTACCTCTACCTAGTGGAGTTTGCCTATAATAATGGTTATCATAGTTCTATTGGCATGTCTCCCTTTCAGGCCTTGTATGGTCGTCCTTGTAGGACCCCTTTGAGCTGGGATCATTTGGAGGATAGAGTTCTTCTAGGTTCGGACATGCTTAGAGATATGGAGTAGTAGGTTGAGAGGATTAGAGAGCATTTGGTGGCAGCTCAGGATAGGAAGAAAAAGTATGCAGATGCTCATAGGATCGATCGTCAGTTTTCTGTTGGAGATCGGGTGTTCTTGCATGTGTGACTGTGAAAGAGTCCAATCCGCTATGGGAAGGGCTCTAAGCTAGCACCACGCTTTGTTGGATCTTTTTAGGTGTTGGAGAGGATCGGTCCAGTTGCTTATCATCTTGCTTTGCTGCCTAGCCTTGCACGCATCCATGATGTGTTTCATGTTTCCGTACTTAGACCTTACTATCCGGATATTTCTCATGTTCTTGATTGGACTACTCTACAAGTAGAGGACGGGCAGCTGGCTTTGGAGCCCGTAGGCATTCTTCAGCACAGGAGACTTGCTCTCAGGGGCAGAGATGTGGAGTAGGTCAAGGTCCAAATGGACCCTAATGATGAGACCTTCGCTACCTAGGAGGAGGCTACCAGGATGAGGGAATTATATCCTTACTTATTTGTAGGCTTCTAAGAGTAATCCTGGTTATAGGGGGGAGGATGTAATGCCCCTCACTTTTGGCTTGTGATAGATGTTATTTTCATAGTTCCTATGATAGTTCTGGTATAGTTGATAGTTTTATATTGCATATTTACAGTTTCGAGACATTTGGACTAGTATGTTATGGTTTATGTTCTCCTTGACCTTGATGGACATATTTGATGATTATAGACTAATGTTGTTCTAAGTTTAATGTGTTATTCGATAATGATTATGATGTAGTATTGTTAATGGATGTAGTTGTTTAATGATGTGTTTACATGAATGGAACAGTGTCGCATTACTCGTGTCTGAGTACCCTTCCACGCTGCGACTTCCGTTCATTATTTCTATGACTACATGTTTATATAGATATGTACAACCTTGTTGTTTGTTGCAGGATACAAGTACCGGGCATTGACTCCACCTAAACGAGCAGGTTTGAGCATGCCCTAGCCAATGGATTCATTGAACGGAGTTAACATGGGGTTCCTTGTCATTATTGTTTGTCACCTGTCTGCCTCTGTGATTGTTGTGTTGTCATCTAACCTTGCTTGTCAGTCAAGTACTATTCCACAATGAGGATTGTCTAGGTCAGAATTGCCTAAGTTTTGTTTGGTTAATTGTTGCATTCAAATAGATTTATTAGACTGGGAATATAATTTTGATAAATGAATATGATTGTTCAATATAAATTAAGTTATATAGAAAATATGATTAATAAAATTATATGAAATAATAAATACATTAATTACTAAATTATGAGTTGTTATAAATGACTTAATTGGTTGTAAATGAATAAAATTACAATGGACATAAGTTGCATAAATAAATAAATAAATATAAACATAAATTGTGTTAAAAGAAATACATAGTTACTATTAAATTAATAAAATAATAATATTTCTTTGGGATATTCTAAAGGTTAAAAAAATTAGGGTGGTTGCTTTATACCATGTATTAAGGATTTTTGGGATATGTAAATTAATGTCGGGTGCCGTCAGTTGCAAATTTGAGAATTTTGGAGTCTTTTGATAAGGTTAATTTTGAATCCCATGAGAGAGTGAGTTATTGGGAAGAGAAAGGCATGTTTCTACATTACCGAAGGAGTTCAACCCTGGTTTTGAGAAAGTGGGATTGTTGGGAAGAGGGGATGTTTCTGCATTTATCCAAGGAGTTGAATCCTGGCTGGGGAGCAAAAAGATTTCTAGAAGAGAAGGGAAGGAGATTAATTAGGAGGCTGGATAATCAAGTGTTCGGATCTAGGTTTCATTTATATCTGAATTTTATCTCTGCTTCTTTGAAGTCTTTTCAATAAATCTATCATTGCATTTGTTGCTACATGAATTCTCCTAGTCATATGTATTGGCCATCAATGCACCTTGTTAATGGATTTAGGCAGTCTCATTATAGTAACAATTTATTGTCATCAATGTTTATCTCTATACTCTTTTACATTTTGTCTATGAATGCAAAATTTCTACTCTTCCAATTTGTTAGTAATCTAGCTCTGTATGCATGCCAATCTGGGTAATTAATTACATTGACATATGCCTCTATTCCTCAGGCATCGAAGGATGCTAAAGGTCATTTCAAATTACTATTTGGTGTAGAATGCTATTACACAGCCTGAATATCATGGTGTCATAATTTAGAGTAATAGAACCTCCTCGTTTTACCCATTCTATTCTTATCCTTCAATCATTATATTCCAAGATACCACATCTGGATCAGTCACTCTCTTAAGTGGAAAACATGCCATATCTGTCCTACCATTCTGTAAATACCTGAAGGCATTGCATCCCATGATATCAAATCTGACGAGACAATTTTTGTTGAAATTCACTCTGCATCACCTGCACTACCAAAATTAGCATATCCTTCCACAATAGAATTACATAATGATAATAGGTATGGTGCTAAATAGATTTACTAAGAAGGCAAGAAGGTATACCCTGCTCAGCTTCCATCCATCAAATCCGCATGGCTACTTATGTGCTAGAAAATCTACAAAGCTTACAATATTAGGATGTATACCAGAGTTCTTCAACTTTTATATCTGACGAATTTCCTTTATTCTTTGTGCTACGAAGGATGTCCATACCCGTTTGAAGCTTCTTTATTTTTTTTACCTCAGGCTAGCGTAGGCTGGAATGTATACTGACAGAGGTAGCGGACCTTGCTTTAAATTTGCCCATTTCTATCTAGGCATTTGAGAAAAGAACTTGTTCATTTATAAAACAATAAAATATTTTCTTTCCTTTTTAACTCTTTCCATAAGAAATTCATGGAGGATGCTCTCGTAGATTTATTCGATAATACTGATAACCTGCAAATTCACTTTTTTTTTTACTCCTCAAATTTGTTCGTGGTCTCCTTGAGCATCAGCTATTAGTGTAGGCTTCAATGGTTGGTCCTTTCATCCTCATTGCACCCTTGATAACCCTTGTTACTGTGTTCCTTGATTTTCTTATGGAAGGAAAAAGATCCCTCATCTATGACATTATCCCACAATGTCATTTCTGGTGGCATCCTACTGCAGGAGCGTTTCATCCTTTTGTCACCCCAGCTAGTCATGGCACTTTCTAGGTTGGTTATGTAGTATTTCCTTAACCAAATCTTCAGTGGAAAGCACCAGTGCACATGGCCAATGTTGCCTGATTGCAACCAAACCTCATTCATCATTCCTCGATTTGTAGGTTAGTCTTCTTTGATCTAGGTCAAATTCTTGTAATCCCATCGGTGGCCATAGCATAGCTTTACAACCAAACCATTCCTTGCAACATATAACCATTTTCTATAACTCCTGATTATTCTTTGTGCCTCAGTGGCTTCTGGTTGATGCGATCTTGGAGATTTTGCTCCAGACTTAGTTCACTAAAGGCTCCATCGACCTTGGCCGCAGCAAATTCTGTAACACCATAGTATACCCTATATCTTCGCACTTCCTGGATCATCGTGACTTTAGGGATTATCTTGTCGAATAGCTAGTGCTCTTGGTGGGCTTGCCTTTTCAATTAATCCAACTTCTAGTTCTGCCAGGTTCCTTCATATCTGTGTTTCACCTACAGTCACCATCATTCAACCTAGCTGTAGCATGGCAAAAAAATACCAGCTTGATCCATTGATGGGCTCTCTACCATTTCATTCAGCAGCGCTCTGTTTCACATCATTCATTTCACTCTTATATTCATGCAAATTCCTCTGAGGTGATGTCTCAGGAAGTTCGACCTCCCCAGGCAAGCTTCTACCACTCTAGTTTATGATTGGCATCCTTAGCAACGTCAAAAGATCTTTTTTAGCAAGTTTCCTTGCCTTCATCACGTAGGGGTTTGGTCATTCTCTTTATTGAAATACGTTTTAGTAGTTTCCTAAATAAATGTTGCCTTTTCTGTTGGCATAAGAAATGCCTCTCTTACTAGGAGATCACATTTAGGTGTCGGGATGTTCTAGGTTAGGTAATCTTTTAGTATTAGAGGGAGATATGGTGAAATCTTTCCTAAAAGTTAATTTTCCTATGTTGATAAGCTAGTGGATAAGTTATTTTAGAAGGAGAAAATATGGGGGCGTAGATTATAAAAGTTTTTTTTATATAAGCGGTTTTTTTTTAAAATACAGTAGTTCTTTCTTTTAGGTTAGCACATCTATAGAATGTTTAAGTATGACTTTCTTTTAGGATTACTTTGGGATTAGATAGTTGTGTTAATCTCTTAACCTTGGCCTTAAGATTATTTAAAGCAATTTTAGTTTATAGTTAAGAATGAATGATGGCCTGATCAAGTTTTGTAATATAGGGAATTTAAGTAATTTTAAATTAGTTATTTTGAAACATTATTCTATTAGCTAAGTTAAGATTAAGCCTAGGGTTTTATGTATGTTATTGTTTTAGTTAATGTGTAATCTTAGACGTTGATTATATTAGTTGTATATTGGAATTATTGATAATTCTTTTCTTAGCATTATAAGTTCAGAATATACATGTATGATTATAGTGATGTTGTTAGAAATTGTAATTGCATTGTAGTTAGTGAGTTATTTTAGATTTCTTCTTTTGTATAGGTTCATGATCGTTTATAATTAACATTAATTTATGATGTTTGAAATGAATTTAGATTACTTTGTAATTATTTAATTTATTTGATTTATGACAAATAGTGGTTACCTTAGTTATGTTAGTGAGGTAAAAATATAGTTGTTTCTTTAAATATTTAATTAAATAATTGTTTTGATAAATATGTGCATGTAGTTATTTTAATGTAACTATGGAATTATTCTTAACGAGAATATAATCGATGATACACTATATTTTAATATTAATACACTACTCCTCTTTGTAATTAAATATAGAATATTATTATTATTATTATTATTATTATTATTATTATTATTATTATTATTATTATTATGTCAAATATTAGTTGTCTTTCCCAAGGAAAAATTTGCATAATTATATGTGTCTGTTAGTTACACTGGTGTAATTATATAAATTTTGCATTAGATTATTAAATAGTAATAGAAGATTCATTATTTTAGTGAAGATATCAATTATAAGAATTGAATTGTACGAGTGTTAATTGATTTAATCTGGTAGTGAATTTATTATGCTATCCTTGTGAAAATTTATTAAATAAGTTTGATATTGAGAGTTACTAAGATTGTATTGTGATGGGAGTTATGAGTATAGTGAATTTAATTGCATCAAGGAAGTAAAATTGATCATATGTTAGATTATTGATCTTAATGAGGTTCTTGTGTAAGTTAATATTGTGTTAATCTAGAGGCATAGGTTATATCATTTTCTTTCATGTACATGGTATGGGGTTAAGTCCTTCATGGATGTTGCTATCATTTATTTCTTTAAGTATGTTATAAGATATTGTGTTGGATAAGACAATGGGGACACATTGTCATCTGTAAAGGAGAAATATCTCCTGTGTTACTCCTCTGGAAGCCATGGTTAATGTATTGAGAGTATTGTCCTTGTGATTATGCCATAGTTTGCAATAGGGTTAATGCCTTGCAATGTGTATGTCTAGTTATTGTTATTGTTGGTGCCTGAATTGACTATCACTTTTCAAGCAATTTTTCATGCATGCACCTTCCCAAAAAATCAAAAAAGTTCTGAGTTTTGGCACCCCTTCAGTGTTTTGTAGCATCTGCATCATCTTTCCTAAGGAAGGGGTCATCATGTTTTGTCCATCGGTGAAAATTTTGTTTTTTGAGTGCTCCGATTGTGTCTTTGAACTTTCAGTTTGAACCTCACCGGTGAACCTCAGTGTTGAACCTCCCCATTGAACCATCGGGTTAAACTGGTTCAATGGTTCAATAGTTCAGGGGCTTTGGTTCCATATTTTCACTAAGTGAATCCTTTGCTCGTCTTTTTGATCCAATTGGTGTGGTTGAACCTCTCGCTTGAACCCTTTTCTTCAAGGTTCAACGGTTTGGTTCAATGGTTCAAAGCTTTTAGTCTTCTTGGTCATCGGTGAGACTTTGTTCATCGGTGGGGAAGCTTTTGGGTTGGCCGATGGTGTATGTCACACCGACAGAAAGGAGGAAGCCAAGGTCTATTGACGTGAGTTGTATTGTCGGGTGAACTATGGAATGGTTGGCCGATAGACTATCTCTGGCCGACAGGGAATTGCGAAGGTGGGGAGTATAGTTTGCATCGGTGAGACAGTTGAGGTCAGCCAGAGGTTTTGTGGGTGTGCCGATGGTAGAAGTTTGGCCGATGGGCTTTTGGATGAAGGAGCATGCGTCGAGCATGGCAAAAGTGCTCGACACCTATTATGCATATGGCCATGTTTTTAAAGTCCTAAAGTGGTCTCCGCACCATGCATGTGGGACTATTCTTCCTGCATAATTTTGAACCTGCGGTGAAGCGTGTTTTGGTGAGAAGCTCCATTTTGAACGCAGCGACGGTTTCCAAGTGAAACGTGGGTGGTTGAGACCTTTAATGGCGACTGTGCTGAGGTGTGGGCGAGTTGTTGAATAGTCTTGTACCTGATTTTTGGCATGAAGGCTCCCGGATGGTGGCACAGGGCTTGAGGCCACCCCTGTCTACTTTCTGTATGATGCAGCAATAAATTTTGAGTGTCATTCCTTCTAAGGACTGTATCTAGTGGGTTTTTGTCAGAAATCATGTAATTAATGCTAAGTACGCTTCTTTGGCTGTTATAAGTAGGAAGTGTTACTCATTTTTAGGTTGTTGAAAACTGGACATTTTGGCTCTGTAATAAGATACAACTCATTTTGGTTGCTCTGTACAGGAGGTCTTGTGAGTTTATGTATCACTTGTTGTATGTCTCATGCATGAATCTACTAATTTCATGATTGGTTTTATATGAGTAATGCTATATTTGCATGTGTTATGTTAATTCTATCTCCAGTATTGCATGTGTTCTTCTGAATCTAGATATCTAAGGGGTTTCTAGTATTCTAGAATATAGAATTCCTATATTGAATGCTTGATCTTTCAACTTCTGCTCAAGGGGTAGATTAAAGTGTTTTCAGCTTAAGTATTGGGAAGGGTATACTGCAATAGGGATGCCATAAGTAGAGATAACTTAACACTCTGTATTGGGAGATATCTGTAAGGCAGATATCATATGTGTCCCCCTGAAATCCAGTTTTAGTTGTTCATGTTGATCATTCACAGGTGTATGTCTACTGACTCCAAGCCCTGGATAGGCACCAATCTAGCTCTTTGTTGAGGTTATACACCAGGTCCAGGTTTGCATCCAAACATCAAATCAACTCATTTCATATCTTCCACCTATTAGTTGTAGGAGTAGGATTAGGAACCCCCTGCATGCTCTCATACCCAACCAGACATATATGTCCAAGAATGTTGCCCACCTTGTGATCTATCATGCAGATCTTGGTCCATACATGAGAGTATTCTACCTGTTGTTGTCAAGTTAGATCTTTCTATCTTTGAGCTAGTCAAGGTTACATCTTGAGTTATAGGGATACCCCCCTTGGTGCAGCAGAACCAGAAGTGAAGGGGAGGGAGCTCACGCAACCTTCTGTATTAGTTGGCTGAATCTGCCTGTGCATTAGAAGTGGCAAACCCTAATGCTGATTCAGAAGAAAAACCAACAAAATGGTGACTCTACTGGGGACAGAGAGAGTCAAGTAACCTGAGGGCTGGAAAATCTAGTTTCGAGTGAAGTTGTTGCAGCAAAAAGGAACCATGTGGTGCTCTGTTGGGGTGATGAATCCAGAAAACAAAAGTGCCTTGCTGACATTCTATCCTCTCTCTGAGAGGTGGCAACTCTATTGAGAGAACCTATTAATGCTGCAACATATGTCTAGGTATTCATCTTTGATTCAAAATGTTGAGTTTAGAACAGCAAGCCTAGTCGTGCTCTCAGAGAAGACCATTCTTTATTGAAAGATATAAAGCCCTAAATTTCACAAGGATATATGGTTACCCAAATATTATTCCCAATAAAATTAGAAAATGTTTTCCAAAATATAGTGGATCAGATTTTGAATCGGCAAACAAACATCTGCAAAGATTTTGTAATTTAATAGAAGGTTATGAGGTAGAGGATGAAGATGTAGTAATGAGACTCTTTGTTCAGTCATTGGAAGATGATGCTATGATATGGTTTTTAGACCTGCCTGTTTGTTCAGTTTCTTCATGGATAGATTTAGAAGTTGCATTCCTAGGGTAGTTTGGTGAAAGGTTTGATGTGGCCTCATTGATCATACATTTTATGAATATCCAAAGGGAAGATGAGGAGCTGGTTCCAGCCTTTAATCTTAGGTTTATTAAATTGCTCAGGCAGATCCCTGAATATATGAGACCTAATAATGCATTGTGCTTGACAATTTATTTGGCTGCATTTGATGAAGAAATGAGTTATCTGTTGAGAGATAAAAAACCAGTCACACTTCACCAGGCTTTCCAATTTGCTGTGGACATAGAAAACAATGAGAAATATGGAATGCCAGTAGGTTTCATGGCTGCAAGTTGTCAAAGCAGTTATCAAAGTGAATATATTTCAGCTCTCCCAGTATGTGCATTGAGAGATGATTGTATAGAGGGAAATATATTTCAGAATAATGTGTGTAGCCATGATGTGATGCATGAAGAAAATGTTGTAGAAAATGTAAGCACATCTTGTAATAATGAAAACAAAGATTGTTATCAGCCTTTAGAAGACAAGCCTGCAGACACAAGGTGCCCTCCAATTGATCAAATGAGAGACATACATGAAGTTGTGTCTTGCAGTAGTGTGCATATCCCAGTTATGCCTGATTATTTATATGAAGTGGATATGCAGAGCTTCACTCTGAATATAGAAAACATTGATTCAAGCGATGGTAGTGAATATGCTAGTGATTGCCAGCATTCAAATGCATATGTGAGCCTTTCAAATGATGAAATATATTTAGATGCTAATTATGAATGTTTCCTTGAAGATTTTGGCCACCTTCATAGTGTAGAGGTTGAAAACTTTGCTTTTGATTATCAGGGCACTGGTGAAGATAAAAAACAAGGTCACTATTCAGAGGTGGATGGGAAAATTGCAGATGTGTGTGCTCATACAGTTGGGGATAGTGTTCATTGCAGGGGTGACTATGAAGCTTTCAGTGTAGGGCTGCATTCTGAGTTATTTCTGCCTTCTCTTGAGACATTTCAGGTGGACATTAATGACAAAACTGCCATGCATGATGATGATGGATATCTGTATGTTCATCAAGATAAATTTGATTATGAGATGTTGCTTGTGCCTGAATATTGCATGTTTGATACAGAGGAGCTCTTATTTTTTGAGGAAGGGCAAAATTCTGATGTGGATTCATTTGTTTCATGTGAGTCTGTTATTTTTCCAAGCAACATTAGTGACTCATATGATGATGACATTCTACAACTGATAATTATATATGCTGATGAAGCTAGTTGTAGATTTGTTGAAGAAAAAGAAATGAGCAGCAGCACAAATAATTGCCAAGGGGCTTGCTGCAGATAGTTAAATGCTTTTAGGCTTCATTTGAAGAAATCAAAAGAAAATCAGTTGTTTGACAAAGGAAAAGTCTAGTTTTTCCTTTTTGGTGGCCCTGGGCCAGCATGTTTATTTTAAAATAATGTGTTTGGTGATGCAGATTGGTGCAATTTTGACTCTGTGCCTAATGGATAGGGGACTAGTCTGCATCCTAGAGATCTGGGGTTCTCGCTGTAGTCTTGCACCTACACGTCCCCAATCAGAGCCACTATTGGTGCCTGAATTGACTATTAGTTTCTGAGCAATTTTTCATGTAGGTACCTTCCCAAAAAATCCAAAAAGTTCTGAGTTTTGGCACCCCTTCAGTGTTTTGTAGCATCTGCATCATCTTTCCTAAGGAAGGGGTCATCGTGTTTTGTCCATCAGTGAAAGTTTTGTTTTTTGAGTGCTTCGATTGTGTCTTTGAACTTTTAGTTTGAACCTCGCCGGCGAACCTCAGTGTTGAACCTCCCCATTGAACCATCAGGTTGAATCGGTTCAACGGTTCAATGGTTCAGGGGCTTTGGTTCCATATTTTCACTAAGTGAATCCTTTTCTCGTCTTTTTGATCCAATCAATGTGGTTGAACCTCCCACTTGAACCCTTTTCTTCAAGGTTGAATGGTTCGGTTCAATGGTTCAAAGCTTTTAGTCTTCTTGGTCATCGGTGAGACTTTGTTCATCGGCGAGACTTTGTTCATCAGTGGGGAAACTTTTGGGTTGGCCAATGGTGTATGTCACACCGATGGAAAGGAGGAAGCCAAGGTCTATTGGCGTGAGTTGTATTGTTGGGTGAACTGTGGAATGGTTGGCCGATAGACTATCTTGTTGATAACTGAGAGGGGGGGTGAATCAGTTATCCTAATTATTTCTTCTTTTGAACTTTCTTATTAATCAATGCAGCATTGAATCAAACAAACAAACATTACCATGAAATGAGAAACACATGACACAGTATTTTTGATGTGGAAACCCTGTTAAGGGAGAAAACCACGGGGTGATTAACCCAAAGATTATTCTCTGTTAGAAGAATAAGGAATTACAAAATGGCACTTGCCAATTAGGGCTCACTGCCCGAGCACACTGCTCACAAAGAGGCACACTGCCTACAAGGAGACACACTGTCTACAAAAGAATGTTATACAATACTTCAACTGATTGGAAGCATCTACATATGCTGAAGTTCAGTTCTGGTTAGGCTCAGTACACTGATCTGCTGCACTTCATTTTTTTTCTTCTCTTTATTCTGCTTTCCTTTCACATACCGGATCTCTCTGGCTGTTTTTGCTCTGCTCTATACTTTTTTGCATTCCACACAACACAACAACGCATTTCACAACTGAATCCATCCTCTATATATATCCGCACTAGTGATTTCATTATCTTTCTAGTCGGTAACCGGAATAGTCTATCTTCTCACAAACTCTGTTCTGTCGGCTGAATCCTTGCATACCAAGTAATGCGGATCAAGCATATACTTGTAGATATCATTAATCATGTCGGCCAAACATGATTCATGCCTTCACAACCTTTACCATCAACAGTAACACATCCGGAAAATAGTTTGATGTTCTGTCAGTTAGTTCTTCCTCTGTTCTCATTGTCACTCAGGAATCTGGTACTCAACTATTCATAACTTTTTCCTTGTCCATCACCGGAGGCTATATCCTTGGAATATACCACTCAAGGTAGTCCTCTTGACTTCCCCAAATCCGCACTGCACCAAGACACTTCCTCTGAGAGATCTGGACCAATCTGTCAGACCTTGCCACATGCTCTGTTCTTGTTCACCGGACCACAACAATCTTCATTCTGGCTTCCGGTAGAGACACACCATGACTTGCAGATATGTGGGATGACCTTTGTTGCCATCAATGACAACAACCATGATTCCATATAGTGTTTCTTGCCAACAATCTCCCCCTTTGGCATTGATGGCAACACTTAGTGAAAAATGACTAAGTGTTTACACTATGCTCCCCCTTGGTTGATGCTCTATCTTTATATACAATTTCCAGAACTCCCCCTTGGTTGGATTCCTCATTTTTCACTGCTCCTCACTCCCCCTTTGACATCAATGGCAAAGGGTAGGGTCCGCATACAAAAATTTTAAAAATTTACTATACTTAGCCGCATATTACATACTCACATAAACTGAAGAATGTCTGCAAAGGATGTCTTCAATTGGATCAGTTCTGTAGCCCAACTTTCCTTCATTCTATCCAAAATTGAAATGTGACCACTCAACAAAAATGTAAATGCATTTGCCCTTTTTAGATCTTTCGGATCACTTGTCTGGGCTGTGATTTGAGCTTCTGCTATAGCCTCATGCATGGCCTCTAGCTTAGGGACAATTAACCCCCTGAGCTCACTCAACCTGCTTATTCTATTTTTCCTTTCCTTCTCCAATTTCTTGATTTCACTCAAGACTGCAATAGTCTGACATTCTTGATTTGTTATAGAGGAAGAAAGAGGATCAAAACTTTGAGACAAGCTTAGTAGTGTGTCCACTTGCTCTTTTATTTTCTTCTCAATGTCCACTGTTACCTTGGACCAGGAGATACAAAATTTGTATATTTCACCGCCATCCTTAAGAGCATTTTCTAAGCTCTTTATCCCAATGTTCATGTTTCTCCTATCATTAATGATCAAACCCTGAACCTCGGAGAACCTTTTATCCAAAAACTCTTTCCGGACCTTTTCTTCAGCTGATTTTTCTAGAGATTCAAAATGTGTACTAACACTGCTGACTAAGGTTTTGAGATTACCGGAAGAGGAGGCTGTGGGATCCTTCTGAAAAGATGGCATGATCTTTTCCAGCACTCCAGATGCTACCTCCATAAGCTCACAGTCTTCCATGTGAGATTTCAGTAGTTTCTCTTTAACTTTCTCATTTGCAAATGAGGCTATTTTCATTGTTTGTACCGGTGACAAAGAGTCAAAATCTAATGGTCCTTTTAGTAGGTCCGGTTCATCAATTTCTATAGTGGCTTTTGTCAAGAATTCTTGAACAGTTTGTGCAGTGTCTCTTGCTAGAGACAGATGTTTCTTCTCTTCTGCAATTTTATCCTTTGGAATCTTTTCTCCTTCCTTACTCTTACCACTTTCAGTTGTGGTTTTCTCTGTTGGGGTCTTCTCTTTCTCTGCATCCTTGGTGCTGTCAACCTCTTTTTCTTTAACTGCTGCTTCTTTCTCCTGTAGTTTCTCTTCTTCTTGGGATCCAGAGACTGTAGGGGAAACCGGAGGAGAGATGTTAGTCTGTTCAAGGGCCACTTCTTCCGGAGCAGATGATTCCAAGTCCACAGCTGTTTCTGCACCTAAGTCCTCTACAACAGGAAGATTAAACCTTTTGAAGGTTTTTCAGAGAATCTCTTCAGTGTCCTTGGCTACCTTGTCGGTCTCACCAAGCATAAGCTGATTCATCCTTGCTTTGCTCCTGAATTCATCCTTGCAGTCTTTGAGTACCATGTTCATTGTTTTGTGATCAATTGAAGGATATAGCTGAATAGCTATCTGTTCTCTGATCTCAAGGTCTTTTGCCATGGCATTGTTCTTTCTTATTTCTAGTTCCTTCTCTAGACTCTTAGGAATTTCAGAGATAATCTCAATAAAAGCTTTATTGTAAATGTTCAGGTACCTGATTGTAGCTTCCTGTAGGATCTTTTGATCTGCCTCATTGTAGTCATCATAGAATTCAGCTACTGGTTGAAGGTTCCCATCCACAGTGACTGATTTGACTACACTATCTAGGGATAGAGTGGGCTTTTCAGCAAATTCCTCTGCCATTTCTTCCTTGTCTTGGCCTGTGGAGGGTTTCCCGGATCCTTTCTTCTTCTGCTTCTTTATTTCTTTTACTCCCTCATCTGACTCAGTTTCCTCTTCATCCTTTTGGCTTTCATAAGCCCTTTTGGCTTTTGTCTTAGATCTTTTACCGGATGCCTGGACTTCCAGTTTTGAACTTTTGGTTGTGGGAGGTGCAGATCTTTTTGATGATCTGGTCCGGGTGGAAGTTTCAACCGGAACACTTTCTTTACTTTTCTTTTCTGCCTCTTTCTTTTCTTCCTCATCCTTTCTCCTCTTTTCCCGGTTGGCATCAAGTGCCTCCTTTGGAATGCCTAGGCCTTGAGCAATATTCTCTACTTCTTTTCTCACCTTCCTTTTGATTTCTGGTTCTTGGAGTTCAACATGAATTTTGATACTTAGTTCCTCAAATGTTCTGAACCTTTCTGCCTTTGGATCTTTGGGCTGACTTAGCATGTGTTGAACATGCAGTTCCACTATCTGTTCATCCACTTCATACCCCATGGGCATGATCCATACAGTTCTTGGTTCTACTACCTCCATTAGACACTGATCTGTTTCTACCATGAAGCATACTGTGTCTTTGTACTTTTCAACAAGGGATTGGGGTATTCTTTCTCTTGCATGCATCATTCTTTGGAAGTTCTTGAAATATCCCCATAGAGCTGTATTTCTTGCTTTAGCATCCCCAAGTCCATGCAAATAGTCTCTGATTTGGATGGCAACCGGTCTGTCATTCTGCCATATCCATCCACTGGATCCGGGAAGTTCATTCATGTAGTAAAAGAAGAGACAAAGGATCAGATTGCCATACTTGAAGGAGTTTTTCTTGTCCTTCTTAATCTTCTGCAGATTTTCAAAAAGTTGGCTTACAAGAAGCTCACACAAGTCATAGTCTGCATTCTCCTTTAACATTTGATAAGCTATGTAGATTGTAGTTCCCGGTACTAAATTTTCCCTACTGGAGTGATAGATTTTGTAACCAATTATCATAGATGCAAATTTGACATCCGGTTCAGTGATGTCATCAACTGTCATAGCTCTCTTGTCAAACTTGGATCTGGTTGCATCACTAACTGTCTGATTTTTGACAGACTTGAGAACAGGTAATCCACCGAATGAGTGCAGACCGGTTATAGCCCTAATTGCATCTTTGGTGATCTTGAAGGGCTTGTTCAACCATAGGAAGTTGTCATGTACTCTACTTAGTACATACCGGACCCATTCATCTTCTTCAAAACAGGGGAAATGAATGCACTGTGCAAAGTGTTTGTCCCGGATGGCTTTGTACTGAGGTTTGATCTCAAAGGAGTCATCTATCAATTGTTTGTGATAGATATCCATTAGTTTTGATTCTCCAAAGTCTTCAAAATTTGCATGGATGTAAACCGTAATGTCCTCCGTATGTAATACACCACGCGGAACACTAGAGAAGGCTCCTAGTGGGTCTACCTGCAAAGATTTGTATGGATGTTTCTTGAATGTGGGGCAAGGTCTATCAGAGATCTTAACTATATTTAGAGTAGCCATTCTTCAAAGATTTGCAGTGAGATAATGAAAACGGAGAATACCTTATGCGCCTTCGGTTTGCACGGAGTGGTTGGATTGATTTCTTTATGCAATGACTTCGGCAGGAGATCTTTGGTGTGCTTGATGAATCTTGTTGCAGAGCTCCACTTTTCATTTCTTCTTGAGTGCAGAATGAGCAAATGATTTATGAGAAATCCCTTATATTGCTCCGCAAACCCTAATATCTGATGGCAATAAATGCTCGACCTATATTATTCTGGTTTGCCTTATTTGGATAACTTGAAGAACCGGATCAGTCCTGGTCTATGAACATCGTGCGGAACCATGAACAAATCAAGATAACACATCACAAGGACATCCCAAACACTCTGTCCAATCTGCAGAATAAGATAATGCACTTCCAGATCTCTCTGGACCCTTTTGTAATCCTCTGTCATTCTGGAGCATCATCCGGAATAGGTCTTGCTTGATCGATCACAACTTCTTGACATCTTCATGCGGACCTCTGAAGTCTTATCTGGATCATCTCAAGACTTATATCTACAAACCCTTTACTCCGCATCTTGTGCCACATCTGGCACCATTTGATTGGCTGGGGGAACAAGATTTTCTTTGAGTCTCCCCCTAAGCCAGAGCTCACCTTTTAATTTCCAGAAGGAATATCAACACCAGAGTCTGGTGCGGATCCAACTTCTATATTCTCTAAACTTTTCTTTACCCAAATCTTGTTCATCTGATTCCTAACTTCATCTGCATTCATCTTTTGTTTACCCTTGTCTTGAATCTGATTATACACTAGACCTCTTTTGTCCTGATTCTTGCTTCTGCAGACTTTTGCATTATGACCGGACCTATTACAGATTTGGCAAATAACATTTCTTTGCATATTTGACTAATAACCTCTTGATCTACATTGATTAGCCATATGACCTACTCTATTGCATGCAAAGCATCTACCATTGAATGATTTGTTTATTTGCATATTTCTGCATTCATGAGACTTGTGTCCATACCTTTTGCAGTTAAAGCACTGTCCAGAGAAGGATGAATTAATCTGATTCATTCTCTTTCTGCACTGATTAGCTTTGTGACCAAAGTGGTTGCAGCTGTGGCAGTATCCATTGAAGGATGGATATCTTTGAGCATTGGGCTGTCTTACCGGAGATCTTCTAGGCCTATTCCTTGGATTTTCTGATCCAAAATTCTTTTGACCGGATCCGGAGCTTTCTCCTTTCTCATATCCCAAACCATACTTGTCATCTGTCTTCTTTTGACTTCCAAGAAGAACTTCAAGTTGAGCAGAACTTATCTTGAATTTCTCTTTATATTCATTTGCTGTTTGAAGGTCTCTTTTGAGAGAGACAATTTGATCCTCAAGTTTTTCTTCATTATCTTTGGCATCTTCAAGATTAGATTCAAGATGTCTAATAATTCTGTCCATCTGATGGCATTCTTCTGATTTCTCCTTAAGAGATTGTCTTAGATTGTCTTCAACTTTTCTTTTCTCTTCAATCTCTTGAGTAAACTTTATAACTCCTGATTCTATTTCATGTCTTACCATAATGACTTCTTTTGATAATTTTTCACATAACTTGGTTTTCTCAGTCAATTCTTCATTTGTATTGCTTTCTTCACTTTGTCTTGCCAATTGTTGGAGCAGCTCCTTTCTCTTTTTCATAGAGAGACTTAATTTGTCCTTTAATTCTCTCATGAATTCATCAGCCTGTTTGAGTCTTTCCTTTAATTCATTGACTTCAGAGTTTGATTGTTCAAGATCCTCAAGGGTAGTCTTGAGTTGCTCCTTTAAACCATATGCATCCATTTGAACTCCCAAATCTTCCTCAAGCTGTTACGCTCTATTAGGAGGAACTTAGCTCTGATACCAATTGTTGATAACTGAGAGGGGGGGGTGAATCAGTTATCCTAATTATTTCTTCTTTTGAACTTTCTTATTAATCAATGCAGTATTGAATCAAACAAACAAACATTACCATGAAATGAGAAACACATGACACAGTATTTTTGACGTGGAAACCCTGTTAAGGGAGAAAACCACGGGGTGATTAACCCAAAGATTATTCTCTGTTAGAAGAATAAGGAATTACAAAATGGCACTTGCCAATTAGGGCTCACTGCCTGAGCACACTGCTCACAAAGAGGCACACTGCCTACAAGGAGACACACTGTCTACAAAAGAATGTTATATAATACTTGAACTGATTGGAAGCATCTACATATGCTGAAGTTCAGTTCCGGTTAGGCTCAGTACACTGATCTGCTGCACTTCATTTTTTTTCTTCTCTTTATTCTGCTTTCCTTTCACATACCGGATCTCTCTGGCTGTTTTTTCTCTGCTCTATACTTTTTCGCATTCCACACAACACAACAACGCATTTCACAACTGAATCCATCCTCTATATATATCCACACTAGTGATTTCATTATCTTTCTAGTCGGCAACCGGAATAGTCTATCTTCTCACAAACTCTGTTCTGTCGGCTGAATCCTTGCATACCAAGTAATGTGGATCAAGCATATACTTGTAGATATCATTAATCATGTCGGCCAAACATGATTCATGCCTTCACAACCTTTACCATCAATAGTAACACATCCGGAAAATAGTTTGATGTTCTGTCAGTTAGTTCTTCCTCTGTTCTCATTGTCACTCAGGAATCTGGTACTCAACTATTCATAACTTTTTCCTTGTCCATCACCGGAGGCTATATCCTTGGAATATACCACTCAAGGTAGTCCTCTTGACTTCCCCAAATCTATACTGCACCAAGACACTTCCTCTGAGAGATCCGGACCAATCTGTCAGACCTTGCCACATGCTCTATTCTTGTTCACCGGACCACAACAGTCTTCATTCTGGCTTCCGGTAGAGACACACCATGACTTGCGGATATGTGGGATGACCTTTGTTGCCATCAATGACAACAACCATGATTCCATATAGTGTTTCTTGCCAACATATCTCTGGCTGACAGGGAATTGTGAAGGTGGGGAGTATAGTTTGCATCAGCGAGACAGTTGAGGTCGGCCAAAGGTTTTGTGGGTGTGCCGATGGTAGAAGTTTGGCTGATGGGCTTTTGGGTGAAGGAGCATGTGTTGAGCGTGGCAAAAGCACTCGACACCTATTATGCATATGGCCATGTTTTTAAAGTGCTAAAGTGGTCTCCGCACCATGCATGTGGGACTATTCTTTCTGCATAATTTTGAATCTGCAGTGAAGCACGTTTTGGCAGGAAGCTCCATTTTGAACGCAGCGATGGTTTCCAAGTGAAACGTGGGTGGTTGAGACCTTTAATGGTGACTGTGCTGAGGCGTGGTCGAGTTGTTGAACAGTCTTGTACCCAATTTTTGGCATGAAGGCTCCCGGATAGTGGCACAGGGCTCGAGGCCACCCCTATCTACTTTCTGTCTGATGCAGCAATAAATTTTGAGTGCCATTCCTTCTAAGGATTGTATCTGGTGGGTTTTTGTCAGAAATCATGTAATTAATGCTGAGTATGCTTCTTTGGCTGTTATAAGCAGGAAGTGTTACTCATTTCCAGGTTGTTGAAAACTAGACATTTTGGCTCTGTAATAAGACACAACTTGTTTTGGTTGCTCTGTACAGGAGGTCTTGTGAGTTTATGTATCACTTGTTGTATGTCTCATGCATGAATCTACTAATTTCATGATTGGTTTTATATGAGTAATGCTATATTTGCATGTGTTATGTTAATTCTGTCTCTAGTATTGCATGTGTTCTTCTTCTGAATCTAGATATCTAAGGGGTGTCTGGTATTCTAGAATATAGAATTCCTGTATTGAATGCTTGATCTTTCAACTTCTGCTCAAGGGGTAGATTAAAGTGTTTTCAGATTAAGTATTGGGAAGGGTATACTGCAATAGGGATGCCATAAGTAGAGATAACTTAACACTCTATATTGGGAGATATCTGTAAGGCAGATATCATATGTGTCCCCCTAAAATCCAGTTTTAGTTGTTCATGCTGATCATTCACAGGTGTATGTCTACTGACTCCAAGCCCTAGATAGGCACCAATCTAGCTCTATGTTGAGGTTATACACCAGGTCCAGGTTTGCATCCAAACATCAAATCAACTCATTTCATATCTTCCACCTGTTAGTTGTAGGAGTAGGATTAGGAACCCCCTGCATGCTCTCATACCCAACCAGACATATATGTCCAAGAATGTTGCCCACCTTGTGATCTATCATGTAGATCTTGGTCCATAAATGAGAGTATTCTCCCTGTTGTTGTCAAGTTAGATCTTTCTATCTTTGAGCTAGTCAAGGTTACATCTTGAGTTATAGGGATACCCCCCTCGGTGCAGTAGAACCAAAAGTGAAGGGGAGGAAGCTCATGCAAACTCCTGTATTAGTTGGCTGAATCTGCCTGTGCATTAGAAGTGGCAAACCCTAATGCTGATTCAGAAGAAAAACCAACAGTTATGATGATTTGTGCATGGATTGATGGATGGGGTCTCCTAGGAGTAGATAGGGGAGTGGCTTCCAATGTGGGGCTGATGCCCAAAGTGGCCGCGAGGGTAACCCATTGGAAGTTAGTAATCAAGTGATAACTTAATAATTAATCTAAGGGTTGGGTAGTTTTCACACTAACAAGATAATTGGATGCCTCACTCATGCCTGTAGTGCTCGTTCATGCTAAGGATGAGATGAGAAGGCTGTGGTTGGCAAAATCAACTTCCTTGTCCTCATGAAAGGAATGTTGATTCCGCATGTGTCACCCTATCGGGCCAGTGCCTAGAGAGGCTGCTAGGGTAACGATAGATGGGGGCCGGCTTCTGGTGATGGATATCCTGGGTAACCCATGCTAGGGCCATGCGATGACACTCTCCTTACTGTAGCCTAGCATTCCCTAGTTGTACTCTCCCCTGTTGTTATGTGTTGGCCTCTGGAAGTACTGTTGTGATGTTTGTGATATTGACTTGTGATGTTAGAGTCATGTGTTGTTTTATAGTCTACTATCTACCTGACTATTTGTGTAGTGGGAACCTTATGTTAACTCCTAGCTCGGGGGGTGGAGCTCAGGGTTCCACATGGTCGAATGGAAGAGCTTTATCCATTGGTTTTTTCCCTTGCCATTGTTTGTAAGTGAGGGGGACATTCCTTGTGTATCAGACATCAGATCTTGTACCTATTTATGAAGACAGTTATTATGCTCATGTACCAGCCTATGTATCAGATGATTCATAATGCATGTATTCAGATGTAATCGGGAGAGTGATAATGTAAACTACATGATGATGTACTCATTTGTATAGACTTTGAATATGTACATGTAATCTTGATCAAGTTGATTATCTAACTAATGTCATGAAATGGAGATGTATATGAATAATCATTAGTGTAATAGTTTTATAATGTTCTATCGATGTTAGTTAGTAATGCATGTAAATTATGTTGATTAAATTGTCAAGTAATGCAACCTTGCGACCTTAGAAGACAAGTTGTTAGTTAATGATGTGTATAGATTTGTTCAACATTACCCTGTTATTTCTTAAAAAAAAAAAATTATTCTACTTTGCTTGCATAGATGTGTTGTCTTCCAAGGTTTTCATTCAGGGGCGCTACAAAGTAGAATTGCAATCATCAAAAGGATTAAGCTTCATTATCAGATTTAGATAGTAGGAGGACTTTTATGCTGTAATCATTTATGATTTTGTTCTCAGTTCAAGGAGTAGTTTCTTTCTTGGGTTGAAGCCCTAAAACAAAGTCTACAGGGAGTTGTAGCTTCCATAGGGGTGACCCTAAAACCTTTCTATAGGAAGCAGTATCTTCCTTTGGTTGCAACCCTAAAACAAAGTTGTAACTATGATTCTTTTGTCAGGCTGGAATAGGATAGTTGCTCCTAGAAGCTTTTCTCACCGTGGTGTTACCCCAAAGGGGTTTTCCACATATATATGGTGTTATGTGGTGTTGTGCATTGTGTTGATCTTTTATGTTTCTATTAATGTTGTAAAGATTAAGTTTTAGTTTTTTGCAAAGGATTTGTGATTTGTTTCAATACTGATTCATGTCCCCTCTCAGTATCTGGGTGTGTTTAAAAAATATAACATAATCAATACATATGAGGGTCATCAATGATGATGAATACAATACATTATGAATTAAAAAGTAATAGAATAAGTGGTCATATAAAAAACACATCAAGAATTAATATAGAAGAGATCAAAATTTAAAGAAAAGAACTAAATACCTCACCAATACTTTGTATCTAAGTATTGGAAATATTCTTCATTTCACATATTCCCTACATACCCTATATTCACAGGATAAAGGTGCCATAGGATTCATTTCTCACAACATGTAGCTCTGTTTCAATCTATGTTTATGCAATTGTATGAGTGGGTACACAACCCTTTCTAGGGTCCAATTTCCCTAGAGACTTCTTCTTTGACTACAACCTAGTCAAGTGAAATAGAGATGGAAACCAAAAGAAACAACTATAAGAAAACACCTAATAGGGGAATTTGACATGAATTGTTTATTTCCATGACATTTCAAGTTTACTTACTACAAGATATTTTCCAAAAGAACATACTATTTCAACAATAAAACATTAACAAAAAGACTTCTCAAAAGATCATACACTATTTTCTAATTACTTTGATATCAAGAATTAGCAAATTTAAGACTTAACAGAAGAGAATCCAATTATTTACAATGATCTACAATACCAGTACAATATTTATATTTGACTAATAAATAATTAATCAATCAACTAAGAAAACTATTAGTAAAAATATTTAAATGATCAACTAACATGTTGATAATAAAGGATGTATAAATCATTTAATTCTTATCCAATCATGCAATATTTCTTACTGATCAACTCTACTCAAAAAATGATTCTCAGTAATGTTTTAGGACCTCAATAATCTTTACACCCATAAACTAAAACATACTTTCATTCACCAGTATAACTCTTTCTATCATATCAAGTATCTATGTTCACACGTTCAAGGTAGATACTAGTATCTCAATAATGATGTCACAAAGCTAAGATATTAAACATTCAATAAAATAATAAATCATAGAACTATGTATTTATTATATATAACTTATTTATTTGCTTCACAAAGGTAATATAATTAAAATATTACCATAGTCGAGTACTTAGTTGTTCTTATTTAGGTCCCTAAATATAGCACAACCTACACTCCATTCGTTAGTTATATGAATTCATGTGCAGTATGCTTAAAGACAATTCGATCTATGATGTTAGTACATAAAGTTGTAAAAAAACTAACTCAACAAGTAAGATGCAATATGGTACCATCTCTTCAATTATTGTTATTAGAATCATGAATAAGAAATAAATAAAATCTTTCATTTATTTTACAAATCTTAGGAGTTATATACACGTTCAAGTGCTTAATTCTATTATAGACCAACATTAATCATGTTTGAATCAAAACCCGATTACACCAAATCACTTCCTCAAACACAAAGAACTAGTAAGAGGAGGGTTGGATGATTATTCCTAGTAGGAAGGTCATCATAACCTAATTAATGTACCATTACCACCGATCATCATGAATGCCAAAAAACAAGTTACATTAATGAACCACTAAAGTAATCCTAGTTTATAAGGATAAATGCAAGTGTTTCTAGGGTTTTTTTTTCAAAGGTTTGTTGAACACTATGTTTGAAATCAGATATGATAACAAGTTTTCAAATTAAATTTTACTCATGAGATTGACTTGTGAGGGTCTCTAGTAACTAGGTTGGGTTAAGATATGAAGAAAAATTCAATTAGATCAAAAATATATTTTAATATGTCCTCACTTTCCCATAGGAAGATGAAACACAAACTTCGCATATCACAATAAACAATGTAGCTTATTTTGAAATCCTCAAAGAGTTGAACCTACTTATATACTTACTATTAACATTTAATATGCCCAATCCAAGAGAATTCTAAATATGTAAAAGTTTTCATTACCAACATAGAAGTTCAACACTAATCAACCTCATCGGCCCAACAACATTCATAATTCTATATGTTGACATTTAATAAATTATTAAATGTCTACTTACAATATTTTTAGATATGGTACTGTTAAAAAGATAAGTTGGCAAAATGGGAACTAAAAGAGATAGTAATAACAACTTGCTTGAAGAAAAATAATCAGCTTGTATCAAAATGATTTAGCAATTCTACATTATTTCAATAATAGAAAAAGGATGATAACAGAAACAACTATGATAATGCTAACTTAATACCTTAGTTTTAAGAAAAAACCTTTACCTAGAATTAAAATACATGCTCTAATCCAAGTGTCAAAACAATTCAATAAAAGGAAAGAGAATAAAACAGTAAACCTCCACATGATTAATATATGCATTAGATTAATATTTCTAAAATACGAACCTGAAAATTCCTAATTTAAAACATAATGAATAACTAGGTAAATTGCCCAAGAGAATAGGAATAATTAAAGCTAAATGATAAAGAATGTATTTTGTCATAAATATGAATAAGGATGCATTCTTCTCAAAGGTGAAACACAAACATGAAACATAAACATAGAAAAACATATCAAATGTAGAAATGGATACCAATCAAGATAAATATTTAGCTCTTCTAATTCCCATCTCAAAGCACATTGGTTCATTAGAACAGAAATATTTGCAAGGAATGACCAAAAAAGAAATGTAGACAAAGAAACAAGGCTAAGATCAATGAAAATCTATTTAATCTCAAAGATGTCACTTCTGGGAGAGCAAAAATTGCAAGATATGTTTGAAATAGATTTGTTGAAAAGTCCTAAGAAACTTTTAAGAAAAAGTAACTATCTAAGAGTTTAAAGCCTGACTCCTCAACCTTTGCTAGCATCCTTTCTACTTGTGCATAGATTTGATGTTTTGGATGAGGTTAAGGATTGTTAGTGTATATAGTGGCTTTATCTAATTAGTTAGTTTCTAGTCTACATAGTCAAAGTACTATTCACACATAAGATTAAATTTACTTATCTTTTTAGAAAGTTGTCTCACCTCATGTAGTGAAGCCACATGTTCTCATACATACGAGACACCTATTTCATTTTGGGTTTCCACTTTCCCTCACACATGTCAAGTGAGTTAGACAAGTGTTGCATACTTTTAGGGGTAGTCAATAGTTGATTTCTACATTCCTACCTCCTCTTCCTTTCCTACTATTGCAAGGCTTCTCTTTGTATTTTATACACTCTCATTGTATATGATATATATGCTTATTTTACTCCATTTTTCACTTGTGGAAGGTTATATTTTTTGTGATGGTTGATCTTGGCTTCTCCAAAATGATATCAAAGCCATGCTTACACATTCCTTCTTGAACCAGTGACTCTATAACTTAGCCCTATCAATGGAGCATCGTAGAGCCATAAGGACCTCTTTGTTAAGTCCATAAGGATTGATAAGCAAAGAATAGCCCTTCAAATAGTGTTTCTCGGTAAAGTCTGTTGAACTGCACTAGACAATTGAGAGGGGGGGTGAATTAGTTGTCCTAAAACTTTTAACCAATTTCAATCATCAACTTATAAATTACTTATGTTTAGATATAACCACGAAAACATATAATAGGAAGCTCAACATAAATGCCTAATCAACATAGGAGACACTAGACTTTTATGTGGAAAACCCTAAAAGGGAAAAACAACGGTGGGTGGTAGCCCACAGAAATGTATAAGCTATATCAATACAGAAAATCAAAGGCTCACTTAGCCCAACATGGTATTAGAGCCGTGCTTAAACATTCCTTCCTCAATTGGTGACTATAGAACTTAGCCCTATCGTTAGAGCATTGTAGAATCATTATGACCTATTTGTTGAGTTCAGAAAGCTTAATAAAAAAAGAATAGCCCTTCAAATAGTATTTCTTGGTAAAGTTTGTTGAACTACATTGGACAACTGAGAAGGGGGGTGAATTAGTTGTCCTAAAACTTTTAACCAATTTCAATCATGAACTTATCAATTACTTATGGTCAGATATAAGCATGAAAACATATAATAAGAAGCTCAACATAAATGAATAATCAACATAGGAGACACCAGATTTTTACATGGAAAACCCTAAAATAGAAAAACCACAGTGGGTGTTGGCCCACATAAATGTATAAGTTATATCAATACTGAAAATCAGAGGCTCACTTAGCCCAATATGGTATCAGATCCATGCTTGTACATTTCTTCATGAATTGGTGACTCTAGAACTGAGCCCTATCATTGGAGCATCGTAGAGCCATAAGGACCTCTTTGTTGAGTCCAGAAGCCTCCATAAACAAAGACTAGCCATTTAAATAGTGTTTCTCAGTAAAGTCTATTGAATTGCACTAGACAACTAAGAGGGGGGTTGAATCAGTTGTCCTAAAACTTCTAACCAATTTAAATCATCAACTTATCAATTACTTATGTTTAGATATAACCGTGCAAACATATAATAATAAGCTCAACACAAATACATAATCAACATAGGCAACACCAGATTTTTATGTGGAAAATCCTAAAAGGGAAAACCCATGGTGGGTATTAGCCCACAGAAATGTATAAGTTATATCAATACCAAAAATCAAAGGCTCACTTAGTCCAACATGGTATCAGAGCCATACTTGCACATTCCTTCCTGAATCAGTGACTCTAGAACTTATCCCTATCATTGGAGCCTCGTAGAGCTATAAGGACCTCTTCGTTGAGTCCAGAAGGCTTGATAAATAAAGAATAGCCCTTTAAATAGTGTTTCTCGGTAAAGTCTATTGAACTGCACTAGACAACTAAGGGGGGGTGAATCAGTTGTCCTAGAACTTTTAACCAATTTCAATCATCAACTTATGAATTACTTAGATTCAGATATAACCATGAAAACATATAATAAGAAACTCAACACAAATGCTTAATCAATATAGGAGACACTAGATTTTTACATGGAAAACCATAAAACGATAAAACCATGGTGGGTGTTATCCCACAGAAATGTATAAGTTATATCAATACCAAAAATTAGTCACTAGGAAGCAGATAAGACGTTTCAAGAAGTTGGAGAAGTTGTCAAAGCAGAATTGCAATCATCAAAAGGATTGAGCTTCATTATCAGATTTAGATAGTAGGAGGAATTTTATGCTGTAATCATTTATGATTTTGTTCTCAATTCAATGAGTAATTTCTTTCTTGGGTTGAAGCCCTGAAACAAAGTCTGCAGGGAGTTGTAGCTTCCTTGGGGGTGACCCTAAAACATTTCTACAAGGAGCAACATCTTCCTTTGGTTACAGCCCTAAAACAAAGTTGTAACTATGATTCTTTTGTGAGGCTCGAATAGGATAGTTGCTCCTAGAATCTTTTCTCACCGTGGTGCTTCCCCAATGGGGTTTTGCACGTATATATGGTGTTATGTGGTGTTGTGCATTGTGTTGATCTTTTACGTTTCTATTAATGTTTTAAAGATTAAATTTTAGTTTGTTGTAAAGGGTTTGTGATTTGTTTCAATACTGATTCACATCCCCTCTCAATATCTGGGTGTGTTTAACAAACATAACATAATCAAGACATATGACGGTCATCAATGACCATGAATACAATACATTATGAAGGAAAAAGTAATAGAATACGTGGTCATATAAAAAACAAATCAAGAATTAATATAGAAGAGATCAAAATTCAAAGAAAAGAATTAAATACCTCGCTAATACTTTGTACCTAAGTATTGGAAATATTCTACATTTCACAGATTCCCTACATACCCTATATTCACAGGATCAAGGTACCATAGGATTCATTTCTCACAATTTGTAGTTCTGTTTCAATCTATGTTTATGCAATTGTATGAGTGGGTACACAACCCTTTCTAGGTTCCAGTTTCCCTATAGACTTCTTCTTCGACTACAACCCAGTCAAGTGAAATAGAGATGGAAACCAAAAGAAACAACTATAAGAAAACAGCTAATAGGGGAGTTTGACATGAATTGTTTATTTTCCATGACATTTCAAGTTTACTTAAGACAAGATCTTTTCCAAAAGAACATACTATTTAAACAATAAAACATTAACAAAAATACTTCTCAAAAGATCATACACTATTTTCTAATTACTTTGATATCAAGAATTAGCAAAATTTAAGACTTAAGAGAAGAGAATCCAATTATTTACAATGATCTACAATACCAATACAATATGTATATTTGACTAATAAATAATTAATCAATCAACTAAGAAAACTATTAGTAACAATATTTAAATGGTGAACTAACATGTTGATATTAAAGGATGTATAAATCATTTAATTCTTATCCAATCATGCAATATTTCTTACTGATCAACTCTACTAAAAAAATGATTGTCAATATTTTTTTAGGACCTCAATAATCTTTACACCCATAAACTAAAACATACTTTCATTCACTAGTATAACTATTTCTATGATATCAAGTATTTATGTTCACATGTTCAAGGTAACTACTAGTATCTCAATAATGATGTAACAAAGCTGAGATATTAAACATTCAATAAAATAATAAATCATAGAACTATGTAGTTATTATATATAACTTATTTATTTTCTTCAAAAAGGTAATATAGTTAAAATATTACCATAGTCTTGTACTTAGTTGTTCTTATCTAGGTCCCTAAATATAGCACAACCTACACTCCATTCGTTAGTCATATGAATTCATGTGCAATATGCTTAAAGACAATTTGATCTATGACGTTAGTACATAAAGTTGTAAAAGAACTAACTCAATGAGTAAGATGCAATATGGTACCATCTCTTCAATTATTCTTATTAGAATTGTGAATAAGAAATAAATAAAATATTTCATTTAATTTACAAATATTAAGAGTTATTAGAAGTTATATACATGCTCAAGTGCTTAATTCTATTATAGACCAATATTAATCATGTTTGAATCAAAACTTGATTACACCAAATCACTTCCTCAAACACAAAGAACTAGTAAGAGGAGGGTTGGATGATTATTCCTAGTAGGAAGGTTATCATAACCTAATTCATATCCCATTACCACCAATCATCATGAATGCCAAAAAACAAATTACCTTAATGAACTACTAAAGTGATCCTAGTTTATAAGGATAAATGTAAGTGTTTCTAGGGTTTTCTTTTCACAGGTTTGTTCATCACTAAGTTTGAAATCAGATACGATAACAAGTTTTCAAATTAACTTTAACTCATGAGATTGAATTGTGAGGGTCTCTAGTAACTAGGTTGGGTTAAGACATGAAGAAAAATTCAATCAGGCCAAAAATATTTTTTACTATGTCCTCACTTTCCCATAGGAAGATCAAACACAAACTTCGCATATCACAATCAACAATGTAGCTTATTTTGAAATCCTCAAAGAGTTGAACCTACTTATATACTTACTATTAACATTTAATATTCCCAATCCAAGAGAATTCTAAATATGTAAAAGTTTTCATTACCAACATAGAAGTTCAACACTAATCAACCTCATCGGCCCAACAACATTCATAAGTCTATATGTTGACATATAATAAATTATTAAATGTCTACTTACAATATTTTTAGATATGGTACTATTAAAAAGATAAGTTGGCAAAATGGGAACTAAAAGAGATAGTAATAACAACTTTATATAAGAAAAGTAATCAACTTGTATCAAAATGATTTAGCAATTCTACATTATTTCAATAATAGAAAAAGGACTATAATGGAAACAACTACGATAATGCTAACTTAATACCTTAGTTTTAAGAAAAAAACTTTACCTAGAATTAAAATACATGCTCTAATCCAACTGTCAAAACAATTCAATAAAAGGAAAGAGAATAAAACAGTAAACCTCCACATGATTAATATATGCATTAGATTAATATTTCTAAAATATGAACCTGAAAATTCCTAATTTAAATCCTAATGTATAACTAGGTAAATGTCCCAAGAGAATAGGCATAATTAAAGCTAAATGATTATATTGTCTAAATGATACAGAATGCATTTCCTCATAAATATGAATAAGGATGCATTCTTCTCAAAGGTGAAACACAAAGATTAAACATAAACATAGAAAAACATATCAAATGTAGAAATGTATACCAATCAAGATAAATATTTATCTCTTCTAATTCACATATCAAATCACATTGATTCATTAGAACTGAAACATTTGCAAGGAATGACCAAAAAAGAAATGTAGACAAAGAAACAAGGCTAAGGTCAATGAAAATCTATTTAATCTCAAAGATGTCACTTCTGGGAGTGCAAAAATTGCAAGATATGTTTGCAATAGATTGGCTGAAAAGTCCTAAGAAACTTTTAAGAAAAAGTAACTATCTAAGAGTTTAAAGCCTGACTCCTCAACCTTTGCTAGCATCCTTTCTACTTGTGCATAGATTTGATGTTTTGGATGAGTTTAAGGATTGTTAGAGTATATAGTGGCTTTATCCAATTAGTTAGTTTCTAGTCTACATAGTCAAAGTCCTATTCACACATAAGATTAAATTTACTTATCTTTGTAGAAAGTTGTCTCACCTCATGTAGTGAAGCCACATGTACTAATACATATGAGACACCTATTTCATTTTGGCTTTCCACTTTCCCTCACACATGTCAGGTGAGTTAGACAAGTGTTGCATACTTTTAGGGGTAGTCAATATTTGATTTTTACATTCCTACCTCCTCTTCCTTTCCTACTAATGCAAGGCTTCTCTTTGTATTTTATACACTCTCATTGTATATGATATATATGCTGATTTTGCTCCATTTTTCACTTGTGGAAGGTTATATTCTTTGTGCTTGTTGATCTTGGCTTCTTCAACATGGTATCAAAGCCATGCTTGCACATTCCTTCCCGAATCAGTGACTCTAGAACTTATCCCTATCATTGGAGCATCGTAGAGCCATATGGACGTCTTTGTTGAGTCCAAAAGGATCGATAAACAAAGAATAGCCGTTCAAATAGTGTTTCTCGATAAAGTCTGTCGAACTACACTAGACAACTAAAAGGGGGGTGAATCATTTGTCCTAAAACTTTTAACCAATTTCAATCATCAACTTATCAATTACTTATGTTCAGATATAACCATGAAAACATATAATAAGAAGCTCAACACAAATGCATAATCAACATAGGATACACCAGATTTTTACGTGGAAAACCCTAAAAGGGAAAAACCACAATGGGTGTTAGCCCACAAAAATGTATAAGTTATATCAATACTAAAATTTAGAGGCTCACTTAGCCCAACATGGTATCAGAGCCATGCTTGCACATTCCTTCCCCAATTGGTGACTCTATAACTTAGCCCTATCATTGGAGCATTATAGAGCAATAAGGACCTCTTTGTTGAGTTTAGAAGGCTCGATAAACAAAGAATAACCCTTCAAATAGTATTTCTTAGTAAAGTCTATTTAACTGCATTGGACAACTAAGAGGGGGGTGAATCAGTTGTCCTAAAACTTTAAACCAATTTCAATCATCAACTTATCAATTACTTATGTTCAAATATAACCATGAAAACATATAATAAGAAGCTCAACAGAAATGCATAATCAACATATGAGACACTAGATTTTTATGTGGAAAACCCTAAAAGGGAAAAACCACAGTGGCTATTAGCCCAAAAAAATGTATAAGTTATATCAATACTGAAAATCAGAGGCTCACTAAGCCCAACATGGTATCACAACCATGCTTGCACATTCCTTCCTGAGTTGGTGACTCTAGAACTTAGCCCTATCATTGGAGCGCCGTAGAGCCATAAGGACCTCTTTGTTGAGTCTACAAGGCTCAATAAACAAAGAATAACCCTCCAAATAGTGTTTCTTCGTAAAGTCTGTTGAACTACACTAGACAACTGAGAGGGGGGGTGAATCAGTTTTCCTAAAACTTTTAACCAATTTCAATCATCAATTTATCAATTACTTATGTTCATTTATAACCATAAAAACATATAATAAGAAACTCAACACAAATGCATAATCAACATAGGAGACACTAGAGTTTTACATCAAAAACCCTAAAAGGGAAAAACCATTGTGGGTGTTAGCCCGTAGAAATCTATAAAATTATATCAATACTAAAAATCAGTCACTAGGAAGCAGAGAGGACATTTGAAGAAGTTGCAGAAGTTGTCAAAGTAGAATTGCAATCATCAAAAGGATTGAGCTTCATTATCAGATTTAGATAGTAGGAGGACTTTTATGTTGTAATCCTTTCTCATTTTGTTCTCAGTTCAAGGAGTAGTTGCTTTCTTGGGTTGAAGCCCTAAAACAAAGTATGCAGGGAGTTGTAGCTTCCTTTGGTTCCAGCCCTAAAACAAAGTTGTAACTGTGATTCTTTTTTGACTATAGAATAGGATAGTAGCTCCTAGAAGCTTTTCTCACCATGGTGTTTCCCCAATGGGTTTTTCCATGTATATCTAGTGTTATGTGGTGTTGTGCATTGTGTTGATCTTTTATATTTCTATTAATGTTGGAAAGATTAAGTTTTAGTTTTCTCCAAAGAGTTTGTGATTTGTTTGAATACTGATTCACCTCCTCACTCAGTATCTAGGTGTGTTTAAGAAACATAACATAATCAAGACATATGAGGGTCATCAATGACCATGAATACAATATATTATGAAGTAACAAGTAATAGAATAAGTGGCCATATACAAAACACATCAAGAATGAATATAGAAGAGATCAAAATTCAAAGAAAAGAACTAAATACCTCACCAATACTTTGTACCTAGGCATTAGAAATATTCTTCATTTCACAGATTCCCTACATATCCTATATTCACAAGATCAAGGTGCCATAGGATTCATTTCTCACAAGGGCAGGTGCAAGATACTCGGTCCACATGTAGGGGAAGTCACGCAAGGAAAAAAAATTGCCTACAACAATAGGTACCCATTTTCAAAGAAACAAGTACCTGTTTAGGAATGGGCACCCGAACCTAAATGGGTACCCATTTAGTAATGTGCACCTGAGCCTAAATGGGTACCCGTTTAGCTTCAGGTGCGCATTACTAAATGGGTACCCATTATTAAATGGGTACCCATTTTTAAAAAAGTATATATTTTTTTAAAAATAGCCCTGCGGGCTCATTTTCTTCCACTCCAACTGACAAGAATAGTGACAACAGAAGGCTTATAATGGGTACATGTTGAAGGCTAAACAAGCACAACACCAGAAATTTTTTTTCCCTGTCACCTCCTCCCGCCACCTCGTCACTACTGAGCTCCTCCAGGTTGGTTCTTTACTAGTTATTAGCTTGTTTTAAATATTTTTTTTTTGTGATTGTAAGATTAAAATGAAAGTTAGGGTTTTACTTGTCATTAGAGTTTTATGATTTTTTTATTATTGTATGTTACTGCAAACCCTAAAACTATGTCACCGCAAACCCTAAAACCATGTTACTACAAACCCTAAAAAACCTAAACTATAAACCCTAAAAAACTAAATTATAAACCGTAAAACCATGTTGTATTGTAAACCCTAAAAACCTAAACTATAAACCCTAAAAATCTAAACTATAAACCCTAAAAAACCAAATTATAAACCCTAAAACCATGTTGTACTGCAAACTCTAAAAACCTAAACTATAAACCCTAAAAAACCAAATTATAAACCCTAAAACCACGTTGTACTGCAAACCCTAAAAATCTAAACTATAAACCCTAAAAAACCAAATTATAAAGATTTAATTTTGTGTGAGTATGATTCGAATGCATTCGACTTTTCAATGACTTCTAATGGGAATGTAATAGCATTCAAAAGAAGCTTTATGAATTGAATTGTTGTGGTCAAACAAAATTTTATATTCAATTGACTTGAAATTCCAAACAAACCACTCTTCCATCCTCCTAAAAATGCAAACTACTAATAGAAATATATTATAACTACTTTACTATATATCTTCATCATCATTTACTAGTATTCCATTTATGACCTCTACAACTGTTATTGCTTTTGAGGATCCCATAGTTTCATTTGAATCCCATGCCATGCCCATTGACTGCACAGTTCTCCATCTCTTAGATTCTCTCCAGTTTAAGCATTCTTTTCCTCCTATTAATTCCATTGAAACCACTTTCATTATCCACATTTCTATTATCATTATATTCTTACTAGCATTATTTGTATTTATTACCTTATGCTATGTAGAATTCCATGATTTGTCCATGCTTGTATTTCTCATCTCACTTTCCTAATATCAAATCCCACTTTTCATTCCTATAGGCTTGTAGGTGGATCTTTCATGTTTTCATTCATCAAGTGTTGAGTTCCAAAGAGTTAGCTTACCATGAGCCACATTGAAAAGAAATACATTCTTCAAAAGTTATTAACTCATTTGCATGCATACCCATCTATCATGTCATTACTAGCCTAGTCTAATCTTTAGTGATGAGCCCTTGCATATTACTCTAGTTGCATTGGGTTAGACTTAGGAGGTTGTTGGCCCATGCCCCAAAGTGCAAATTTTTATGTTTCTTATGTGCCTTATTGCTTTGGTAAACCCTACATTGACAAGTGATTGGAAATATTATATGTGCTGGGGTTTCATGTTTGTTTGATTAGGCTTTTAGTCCAGGCATTTGTCTTAATGAGATTCAAGTTGTCTTGTGCATGTATTTCTCCCACAAAGCATGTAAATTTGATGTATCTTTAGATTTTGTTTGCTACTAAAAATATAATCCCTCTCTTCTAGAAATAATACTCAAACTAAGAAAAGGGGAATAAAATAGATCTCAGGTAGAGAATATGAAACATCAACAAGGAGAGAACAACTTTGAGCCAAGTCATAGGGTATGGTATCCCCTCTTCTCTTTCAAGATTTGCAGAACCTTGGAGGGTGATCCTTGAGGTCTCTCTAACAAGATAATTAAAAAGAAATGAAGAAATATGAATAAGTTCTTAGAAACCATGAATAAACCTACAAGACCTCACAATAAGCTATACACAAGCATGCATACCCCATCTTATGTGAAAAAGTCACCTTTGTCCTTCCTAAATCTTTCCTTCACAAGATTATCATGGTTGTTCAAATTGTGAAGGTAAAGCAATCACTTAGGAAAATGGTGGTGTGATTGAATGGAAGAGATAGAGGGTTAAACCAAGCATTAGAACTCTTACATCTCATGAAATATCAATCTCATTATGTTTAATTTGATTTAATGTGATAAATGATCAAAGGAAATAATCAATGATAGTTAAACAAACTTGAGACAATGGAAATAGAAATTCACACCGGATTAGGAAATAGTCAACTATAAATACAAGGGTTTAGATGCACTTGTAGGAGATGGTTACCACTACTTGAATGGACTCAAAATAAACCTTAACTAATAAATTTTTGGGTGTGTTTAGAATAATTTACTAATAACTTCTCTATCTAGAAACCAATCAAGACAAAAAGTAGAAGATGGTGCAAAATAGTAAAATATTGCACAATTAAACTTAACTAAGCTAGAAGTAGGATAATAGAGAAATGGGAAGAATACACTTGGCATGGGCTATCATGCACTTTTAAATTGTGATAAATAATGTGATAAATGATCAAAGGAAATAATCAATGATAGTTAAACAAACAAGACAATGGAAATAGAAATTCACACCGGATTAGGAAAAAGTATTTACTATAAATTTACAAGGGTTTAGATGCACTTGTAGGAGATGGTTACCACTACTTGAATCGACTCAAAATAAACCTTAACTAATAAATTTTTGGGTGTGTTTAGAATAATTTACTAATAACTTCTCTATCTAGAAACCAATCAAGACAAAAAGTAGAAGATGGTGCAAAATAGTAAAATATTGCACAATTAAACTTAACTAAGCTAGAAGTAGGATAATGGAGAAATGGGAAGAATACACTTGGCATGGGCTATCATGCACTTTTAAATTGTGATAAATAATGTGATAAATGATCAAAGGAAATAATCAATGATAGTTAAACAAACAAGACAATGGAAATAGAAATTCACACCGGATTAGGAAAAAGTATTTACTATAAATTTACAAGGGTTTAGATGCACTTGTAGGAGATGGTTACCACTACAAATGGACTCAAAATAAAAATTAACTAATAAATATTTGGGTGTGTTTAGAATAGTTTACTAATAACTTCTCTATCTAGAAACCAATCAAGACAAAAAGTAGAAGATGGTGCAAAATAGTAAAATGGTTTAGAAAGAGGTAAGGAGAAGGAATGTGGGTTTGAAAAGGGAAGATAAAAGGTATAATAGAGGAAGAATGGAGTTAAAACCAACAAATATAGTAAAAACTAACATTCCTACACTTATTCAAGAAAGATGGCTCCAAAATAGTAATCAAGTGGAAACTTCACAATTTTTCTATGTTCAAATGGGGAGAGGGAGGCCTATTTTATATATTTTCATACAAAAATAGAAGTCCAAATAATGTGATAAATGATCAAAGGGTTAGATTTAATGTGATAAATGATCAAAGGAAATAATCAATGATAGTTAAACAAAAAGATAATGGAAATAGAAATTCGTGCACCGGATTAGGAAATAGTAAACTACAAATACAAGGGTTTAGATGCACTTGTAGGAGATGGTTACCACTACAAATGGACTCAAATGGTTTAAATAAGGGTGTACAAGATATATTTAGGGTTGAGGCATCATCATTTGATCATATTATATGATAAACTTGTGCATGTTTAATTTTCAAGTATTACTTGCTCTCTAAATTCATGGATATTTTAAACTTTCATTTATAGATCTATTAGATTAAGTTTAAATTTATAGATATTTGTTTGTAAGTTTTCAATATGTATATATTTGTGAAATTATACATTTGTAAGTTTTTTATATGGATACATATTTGGAAATTTGCAGGAAACATCTAATGGATGACCAGAGTCTAGATGAATTTTTAATAGATGACATTCGTTATGAAAACTCCCCAACCCATCCTCCACCTCAAAACCCCCCACCCCCTCCACTTGATGAGGCCCAATTGCGGCAAAACATTAATGAAAATATTAATACAATTGAGGAGAACATTAATTTGATTAATAATCAACCTCACTTGATGCCTCCTCATGTGGTTCGGTTTGCATCTTTGATGCAAACCATTATTGATTCTGTTAGGTCTATTGATGCAGACCTAAATAGGTTTCACCTTTCGTGGGAGGAGAGGGGGCAATTCTATGCAGATGGTCTTTCATATAAAGACATCCATGATCTCCACATAACAAAACAAAGCCCCATTTTTTCATCACCTAAAAACTAATCAACCTATAGATACAACAAAAAAAAAGAATAACAATTAAGTGGTATACGCATGAGGCGATTTCAAGACATTTTTGGGATTGGTGGTGGATGGTGTTTGATCACTGGTGCAGGTGCACCTAACCCAAAGTGGCCTCCATGAGGCATTTAGTTGTTTTATGCTTAGTTTTATGTTTTTAATAAGGTCCTAATTGGACATTAAATGTAATAAGGTCTATTTGACCAACTTATGTTATTTTTAGATTGTTTGGTAGGAAGTTTGTTAGGATGGTTAAGTTTATTCGATCGATGGAGGTAGTTAGCTCTCCTAGCCACTTGTAGACAAGTCTGTACTACCATGGGTAGATAGATAAATACCCCTCAGAAGATTGATTATGATAAGGATGATAAGGAACAGTTGTAATTATTTGGAATTCTGTTGAAAACATTTGTGTAGTTGCAGTTCTGATTTATCAATTAATAAGATCTTTTTGCATTTGAATTCACTGTGAAATTGTTTACCTATACTGAGGCTGGATGGATTCAATTATCCATTCCCCTAGTTGATTCTGTGAATTGGAGGAATGGCTATGTACAGTAGTTTAGGGTTTACTTTGCATTTTCTATTTGTCTGCATGCATGTTTACAGGTTCGTGGTTGAGAGGTGTCAAAAACCCTAGCATGGGTATGTGCTAGGTCGTGCAGATCAAAAAGATTCTGAGAAGCCACCTAGGAAACGGATCAGGCCATCGCTAGAGATTGCGTGGATCAAACTGTGAAAATCCATGGAGTTCTCAAAAATATACAAATTGTGTATATATCACTTTTGTATGCGAGATATACAATCTATGTGTATATCACTTTTGTTTCATCATTGTTATATGTTGAAACATACATGAGGATATACAAGTCTATCGCATATACATAGGAGAGAGAAAGGTCAAGATCCCTATCGGCATACAAAGAAGTCAAGGGTTAGTCAAAGATACATTTGAAAATGCATGTTAAGGAGATACAAGTTTGAATATACAATTTCTATATTGTCATGCCCACATTTTCCATGCAGTCACAACACGCATCACACATGTCATGTCCACATCTATCATGTGGTTATGACACGAAATATCAAAAATTTTCACACGCTTCCCTAGAAACCCCCTCACATGTGTAAGCATGCTTGGTGGTGTACGCTCAAGGCAAAAACACTACAGTTGTCGGCAGGGTACTAAGTACTATTATGTTCACCCAGACGCAAGCGATCCAACAAGGGGGTCTCCATGATGCTGTTAACGTCACTACAAGGTTTGTAATATCAAGATTCCTAACCCTAAATCTTAGAAGATTCTGGCGGCATAACGCCTCACGGCGTTAGTGGGAATCATTAAACAATACACTTATTACAGGGTTCCCTGATAGTTAACAACTTCCCACGTTGTCTTATTTATAATGAATTTACACTTGATCTTCCTATTTGGTCATTTTTTTAACAAAGCACGATTATCTGTATCATTTCTCGTTTCCTGAAATATACTTCTCCTCCGGACTTAGTATTCTCAACAAGGTCATTCATTTGCCGTCTCTTCCATTTCTTTGGATCTTAATTTTGATTGTATTTCTATCGTGTTCGTCTTAACTATTTTTCTGAAATTTATTTTGTTTATATTTCGGTCTCTCTCTCTTTTGGTTTCTAAGTTTTCTTTATGTTTATCCTATCTTCTCTTCATATTCTTCATCAATTAGAGTTATCACTGTATTTTTTTTTTTTACATTAATCCTAATTCCTGGATGGACCAGATCACATAAACTGGTTTACTATTTCGCTGGACTCAATCTCTTAGTTTTCTCCGCTCTAGGATTCACCTCTACATTTGTATTAATTGTAAAATCATCTTGTTCCTAAGCAGGATTATCGGAAGGGTAAATCTACTTAGTTCTCTTAGCCCAGTTTGGAAATGTCGTGCATTTTCTCCTCTATGTTTTCCAATGTTAGTTTTTCTTCTTCTTTCTCTCTCTTTTATTTTCTCAATTGGATGTTTACTAACTATAGTTGAGTTTAAATTGGCCACACGTGGAATGTCTATGATGGCTTCTTTACGTTTATTTCCAGTGTTCTTTTTAAAGGGAGACGCATAATTTTCCTCTTCATTTTCCTGATTATTAATTTGCGTTGATGCTTGACACTTCCAAGAAACTCTTCCTTAAATAGATTATACGTATATACATACGCCCCTTTTTTTTAAAATTATAATTATATTTTCCCGTAAAGTTGTTAAAAATCTCCTTCTATAATTCCTTTCTTTCTTTTAAATAATTATAGCCCCTCTTTTACAAAACTCTTGTTTTTACAAAATTTATCAATGATTAATACATATATATATATAAATATGTATATAAAACATTTATATACCTATCTATATATATATATATATATATTATTAATAAAATGAAATTACAAGTTTTATGTACAGATAAATTTATATATATATATATATATATATATTAATAATCTATTTTCTTATATTATATTCCAAATTACTCTATATATATTTCAAAGAGTATTGTTAAAGTTCTTATTTCATATGATCATATGCAAACCCTAATATTTTATTTTTTTTACTTGTTCTATTGCAAGGGTTAATGAGAGCTGGGTGGTGGCAACAATGGAGAGGCAGACTGGCGGAGGCCGCTAAGGTGGAGAGGTGTGGGGGAAGGTGGAGTGTCGGCCATGGAGGGGGTGTGAAGTGTATGGAGGCCGCAGTGAGCAGTGGAGATGGGGGAGGTCGTGCAGAGGTGCAAGGGCATGGAGTGGAGGATGGCGTGGATGCCGCAGAGAGCGGTGGAAGACATTCATGGAGGAGGTTGGGGTTTCGGTGGTCCGCGGGCTATGTGCTAGCCACAGGGAAGGGTGTAGCGTGGCGGGGGTGTGGGGCTAGGCCGCGGTTTACTTGGGACCGCGAGGGGGTAGCATAGGTAGCGGGGGTGTGGGGAGGGGACGGAGCCCCCTCCCCACACCCTTCTTTGGTAAGGCCTGCGGTGGGGTTCAAACCCCACCGCCATTGTATTTATTTTTATTTTTATTTTTTTTAAATTCCTCTATGTTTTTCCACAGAAAACAAATAGCGAAATACATATTTATTTTTATTCTGTATAAATAATTTAAAACTTATTTATTTTAGATATATATATATATTTTACATTGTTCCCAGCTCCAATGAAATTAACAGTTTCATCAATTAAGCATATAATGAAAAAAAAAATCCAAAACAGAATATAAATTTTATAGATTTAATATTTATTGTCAAGAAATTTTGTTTGAAATCGATTAACAATTCAGTTTGTATAATACACTTTCTTATAAGTTTTATTTTCAACATCTCCAAAGTAACATTATTTATTAAAATCTACATGCTAGGATAATTAAAATTTATTTTCTTTCCTGATCTAATTTAACTCTCAAGCCAATAATTTTCCTTCTAAAGCAATAAGTATGAGATAAACTTTAGTTAAAATTCTAAAGCATAATTTTTTTTTATCCCAATTTCTATTTCAATATAATAGCAAAGTTACAACTTCATCTAATTTACAAAGAACTAATATTTTCACTAAATTTACATTGACATAAATTTTTTTTACAACTTAATATTTTTCACAACTAACTTTCAACTCTACTAACAGGATTGTAAGAAATAGACAATTCTAATTTCTTCTTGAAACCAAAATTTCTTTTTCTTTTCTCATACCCAAAATGGTAAAAAACATAATAACATGAACATTACAACCAACAGCACATTAAGGGAGGATTTTCTTTCAACTCCCAAATAACAAGTTTCACAACAACAGAGAGTTAAATCTCTCCTCATGGAAATCAACAAGGAAGGAGCTATTAAAGACCCAGCTCTCCTTAAGAGTAAAGGAAAAATAACATAATTTCTCAGATCCAGTAATATTCTCCAAACTTCTCTACAATCTCCCAGAAAGCCTGCATAACACACAAGAGAAGAAAAAAAAACCACACAAGCTGCTCTCCTCCCTACCGTAGACCCGCAAGAGGGTCACCCCTGAGCTAGGGAGATCATACACACACCTAGGTAACTCAAGCAATTCCACTTCACGACAGGGAACAACAACAAACCCAAAACACACATACTCCCGTGGATAAATTACACAACACAAAAAATCAACTATAGTGAGTTTCACAAGGGGTAGGAGAGTGGACACACTCAACTCCAGAGTGTCACCCTTACAGATTATATAACCAACACAATTTCTCTTGGCCTCAAGCCAAATTTGATAACAAATTTTTCAAAGAGTTCATATTTGGACTCTCAAGCCAAATAACACAATTCTTCTCAAAGTCACACTCACATACCCTCAAGGCTTTCAACATCCCAAAAGAACCAGGTATGCAACCGAGGAGGATCACTCCTCCCCTACTCCACACTTGATGAGCATTTCTCCCAAGTGGGAGAAGCTCTGTCAACAACCCAACAACATTTCCCCATAATAACAACATTTACATCACAAGCAAATAAATAACTTTCACACACTTTTCATGCAACACTTAGAAATACAAAAGAAAGATATAAAACCAACCTTACAAAGCCCTTCAAGGATGAAGCTGATGTAGAGCTCCACTGAGATCTCCTCCCACCTAGGCCACCAAACTCCCTCTCCCCTCTCTCTCTCAAAAGCAATTTTTTTTTTTTTAAAAAAAGAAGACTCTCCAAAATTCAACTCCCTTCCCATCCCCAAATGGAATTCAAATAACCCAAAGTTCTATGAGTTTAGAGGAATGGGGAGGTGACACTTGTCACCTCCTCACTCTTCCCCAAACTACTGTTGTGTCCCAAGGGATGAGTGTTGGCTTATGTCACTCACCCATCCCTAAAGTCCTCCTTATCCCTTACCTCATGTCATTTCTCTTACGCATGGGAGAAATAAAAGGAGTTAAAGGAGGAAAAGATAGGTGACCCATGCCTCTTCTTCCTTCCTTCATTATGGATGACCACACAACTCATGGGGAATCTCACTAATGGTGAGGGTGACTCGAAGTCAATTCCTCCATAATTGATGGGTTTGTAGTCATCTCTTACCTTGGAGATTGAAGAGGGATGGGTTTGGGTGTTGGTACAACCCATCCTATCCCTCCCATACCTCCAAAATTCGTCACTTAACTTCAGTGTGAAGTTAAGATGACCATATGAAGGTTACCCAAGGGTTACCCATGCCAAATGGGACCCTGGACCCATGGGATATAACCCAGGGTCAACTTTAACCTATTCAGGACACCCAGGGTCAAGTTAAAACACAAGAAAAGGCCTCAAAAATCTAAATAAAAGAAAAGAAATTCAAATTCAATTTTTTTACAACACAAATCATAATTCAGTGTTACAAAAGGGTAGACCTAACCCATTTGACCTTATGAAAGACCACATTACAACACTACATCAAACACAGAGTTGATCTTGGTTCCTCGTGGAACCAGATCGGCTTAACAAGGGATAACAACAAAAAAGTGTGGAATGATCTCCAGTATCTATGGTTTGATTAGTAAATCCTGCACACTCAATTACAAGATCAGTTTCACATATAATCATCATAGCTGAAGCAACTTAAAACATGCATTACCATGACATAGTTCTAAATAGCATAAATGAAATCATATTACAATTTTCTTTCCATCATCACCTAATTAACTTTTCTAAAATGTAAATGTTATCCAAACATCACCCAATTAGGTTTTCCTTTATCATAATAAAGTTTGATAGTTTGAAAATCTGGGAACTACTGTCCCACAAATATAAAAGTATCAGTAACAGTAATGTAAGCAGTCACAAGAACAGAAGTAAAAACGGTAGTCCTCACATGTATATACTGCAAATGTATATCAGGTTATGCAACTTGTGAGTATCCATCTTTTGTATGTTGGATACAGTTCCTGTGTATCCATCAATTGTATCGGGTAGATTGTATGTATTAAATGTACATCGAACATGTACATAAAAAATATACAAAGGCAGTCAGTAGGTCAAACATACATCGAAGGCATATCCGAAGGAATATTTGGCCAATGTATATTTTGGTTTGTATGCGGTAAAGATACAACAAAATAGATGCAAAAGGTGACTGGTCAAGGTGGTAGACTAAATGTATGTTGGAGGGTTCTTTTGTTTACGGATACAAGGTGCGACCGGCAGTAGAGGTAAGGGCACCGGTAGAGTAGGTAAAGGTTTGTATGTATCGGTTGTATATGGAAAATATACAATGCGCGGATACAAGTTTTAAGATGCAAGCGGTGATCGATAGAATAGGTGGCGGTAACCAGCGATCGGAGGTCATGCGTTGTATGTCTGAGTGTTCAGTATGAAGCAATGCATGTGGATTTGCAGGCATAGTAGGTAAGCATTTGTATGTGCAAGTGCTATAGTAACCGGGTTTAGGTATTTTGTGAAGCCGATGGAGGATGTTTTGCCGATGGAAAATGAAAAAGGGGACTTTATAAATTAAAGTTTGTGTGCATATTTGGAAATGCATAGACATACATTGATAATTATATGTTAGGGTTTTATTAGTGTTGGATGCTTTGCATCAATCACCCACCACATGCTAATTGTGAGGTACCGCTATTTTTTTGAGAAAATTATGGGTGGAGTTTCAATTGGGTCAAAAACCCAATTATTTTGATATGAGAGAATTTCAGGGTGTTGGTCGTGGCATGCCACAACACAGACCAAGGGCACGAGTTGACCCCAATCGACCTGTTCCTCCTACTCCTATGGTTGCTCCTATTTTGCCCACGATTCCTGCACCTATTCAGCACCAGGTAGTATTGTCAACATTAGGAGCATTGAGTAGACTCGCAGGCAATCTCACTAACAAGCTGCCCACATGGCAGATGAATTTAGTGGTGGAGAGCATCATAGAGGAGTCGATGCATCTCATAATAGAGCCTTAGGCATGTCAGTGGCACATTTTTGTACAAATTGCAATCAACTATGTTATGGTCCTGTTCCTACATCCACATCAGATGCAACTACAACAGAAGTGCAGTCATACTTGGATCTACTATATTCAGATGATAATCCTACATAGGTACATTGACCATATTTTATTAAATATTTCAAGTGTATAATTTGAATGTATCAAAATTTATATAAATAATTTAATGAATTAATATATAATTGTGAACTATTTATTGTATAGATCTCAAGTCGCTCTAGGGCCACATCACGATTTGATACATTGAGTTTTGCATTGATAGCTGTAGAGATTGGCACACCTTATGGGGTAAACCAATATATCTTAACCCTAAAACCATATGTATCTAATTCTAGTTTAAATTTTCTTCTTGAAACTTATCAATATTATATTTTAAATTAACAAGTGTATAAATAAATAAATAACTATATGTAAATGTATGTGAAACACTACTATTGTAGTGAGGCTCAGGTCATGTGGCGGTTCCCATGTCTGACTGACCATGTGGCTCAGGTGTTTCTTCCACTGATCCTCCATTGTCAACTGTTATGCCTAAGTATTCCCTGGTGTGTGTTTTAAAAAATTGTACTAAATTTATACTAAGTTTCTTTTTTGAGTTTATATAAATTTATATATGCACCCATATATATGTAAGTGCAGGATGACAGGAGTGAGACTATTGGTCAGGTTGCTAGTTAGGGACAATTTCATGAGCCATCTACACATTTTGAGGACCTAAACTTTACTAAATTTTCTATGTACAATTTCTAGGTCTTTATATGCTAAATAAATTCTAAGTTATTTCAAACTTGTTTTATTTGAAATTCTAGCAATTAGCAGGTCAAACTTTTGGTCAAGAAGATGAAACAACTATACCACCTGCACAACAAAATGTGGGAGTAGATGAGCATGATTGCACGGTAATTTAAATACACACTTTAAAGTTTACATTTAAATATTTAATTTCATATGCCATTTTTAAATTTTTTAAATCTAATTGCAAGTTTCTTTCTCTTGTGTATAGCATGAGGTAGATCCATCTATTTCACGAGGAAGAAAGAGGCGTCTTTCAAATTTGAACTTGAGTGATGATCATACCTGACATACATTTTTATTTCATAGACTGAACTGTATGATGTGCACATTATTTTTTATATATGTCGTGCCAGGACTTTGACTATATATGTCGAACTTGCTATTACATGTACTTCTAGATATATTTCAGTATTTCATGAACTATGATTTGTATTTATTTATATGCTGATGATGAGTAGATGTTTTAGTACACATTTCATGGGTCCTACCTATATTTTATAGTATTTCATGGACTTATCTAGAGAGATCTACATGTATATATTATTGAGTATATGCTTGAATGTATTTTAGTATGCTAGATAATATGTTAAAGATAATATGTTAAATATGCTTCATTGTTCACTTCTAGATTATAAATTATTTAATTGAGACATGTTAGAAGATTTATCTCTACTACAATTTTTAATTTAAGAAGTGATTTAAGAAGACTCACTTTATAGTATCCAAACAAAATCTTCCTTAAAAAAATTCAAAACATGATTCAAATGAAGCATTCAATTCTTGTAGAGAAACTAACTCTTTAGAAGAAACTAGAAGGAAATTCAAATCTTATCCACACAATATAAGCTACAAAAAAATTTATCACAATCCATTTTCCAATTTTTCCTATTTTTGACAATCCATTTTCCACATTATGGTTCAATAACTTCTTCAAATAGTGAACAATCTATTAACTGCCAAAATTAATTAAATGTTTTCATTTATATTTATATTCAAAATTCAAAATTCTTTAATACATCCCCTCACAAACCTAAATTAAGTTAATTTACATAGTGGAATAGATAGGTTTGGTGTTACAATTATGTAATAGATAAATCTAGGGCACTTTATAACAAGGTAATTTACCTAGGATGACCCTACAAAATCATGATAAAATGATAAGGATGTTAGACTCACTTTGATAGTGTCCAAACAAAATCTTCCTTAAAAAATATTCAAAACATGATTCAAATGAAGCATTCAACTCTTGTAGAGAAATGAACTCTTTAGAAGAAACTAGAAGGAAATTCAAATCTTATCCACACAATATAAGCTACAAAAAAAATTCACATTTTGAAATTATTCAAGAAGTAGCATAATTTCTTGTGAGGGTTGTGGTGATCAGAAGTAGCACTTGCAATTAATACATCTTACAAAAATCCACTTTCAATTATGCTTTGATGGATTCTCATATGTACATGTGAATTTATCTAATGTGTGTATAATTTTTTCCAATTTTTTAATTTATCTAATGCTATTAGGGATTGTTATGACAATCATATAGGTGTGTGGATGACCACTTATGCACTTTACAGTCCTCTCTTGTTTCATTAGGACAATCCTATAATTGGTTTGGTAGCCTCTTATGAATTTCATGAAGGCCACTTGTTGCCATAAATACATGTCTATCTAACTAGCATATGACCATTTAGAATGATATAAGATCATCAATCACTGTGAAAACCTCTTGATTAACATGATTACTTTATTGTTTCATGAGTGTCCTATTTGTTTCATGACTATCCTATTTGTTTTATTATTGTCATATGGATTTTTGCAATGGACTTTAGATGATATAACCTCATTATGACTGATTTTTAGATTTGAATTGCTCTTATGAGAACATCTCAATGATTTATGATAGTCTAGATTGGATATGGCAATAATCTTCTATTTGCTATGACAATGAGTAACCTTTATGGTAGTCATTTAGTTTGAAATAATGACTATTTACTACCTTACCTATGCATGATAACCCTCATTATTACCTTAGCAGTAGTAAATTATAGAGGAGGACCATGGCATTCATAGAGGTGATATTAAACCATGTTTCAAATATGCAAACTATCCTAGGACTATTTCCCTTTAACTATCATGACACTACTTTTCAACTTTTGTGGATTTAAATAATATAAAATAAATGCTAAATCAACAAATCTCAAACCATAGCTAAAGTGGGTACAAAAATGATAGGAAAAATACAAACTATATACTTATTGAACCTCTACACTAATATCATTTGTGGCAATCATAAAATAATATTCAATCCATGAAAATTAAATACATAGATCATAAAAAGAGTCTCAAAACAAAAAATAGGTCCATTATTAAACATATGAGTATATCTATACAATTAGCTTATAGGTCCATGTTATTAGTTTGACATGACTACAAAATTGATCTACCATTTACATTATGATGAAATCTTGTAGTGGCAATCATGGAAAAATCTACTTATAGGATACACATGCAAGAAATAATGAATGTAAATGAGAATGAATTAATATGTACCAAAAACACAAAATATTAATGTAATATGTAACTAAATAACACAAAAGAGGATGTAAGACGAGGGCTTAAGGGGAGCTAAGAGGATGTCTTAAGGGGATACATAAGAGGATGGCTTTAGGGGATGTATAAGAGGATTAATTAAAACGGGAGCTAGAAGAGGATGTCTTAAGGGGATACAAAAGAGGATAGCTTACTTGGAGAGATGTACACGAGTCAATTTACAAAATATAAGATAAAACTTGATGGCTTAAGGGGATGTAAGAGGATGGCTTAAGGGGAGCTAAGAGGATGAATTAAGGGGATGTACAAGCGGGTGTCTTTAGAGGATGGATGAGAAATATATGAGTATATATATATATATATATATATATATATATATATATATATATATATATATATATATATAATTACCTAATTTGCGTTCACTTTTAGTTGAAGACTACAAAATTGACTTCACATACTTGTATGGTGAAAACTTCTATTGACAATCATGCAAATTTGACTACTTGTCTAGGGTACACCTACAAAAAGTAATGTTCAAATGTACAAGTAAATTAACTATATATTTACATGAGTCAATACAAAATTTAAGACAAGGGAATAATATGAGGTGAAATGAGAATGAAAGAATTTAAATATATCAAAAACACAACACATTGATACATTATGTAGTTCTAGATAACATGTTGAATGTGAAAGCCATAATGTAAGTATATACAATTACCTAATTTGTATTCTCTTTTAGTTGAAGACTACAAAAATGACCTCACATAGTTGTATGGTGAAAACTTCTATTGACAATAATGCAAGTTTGACTACTTGTCTAGGGTACACCTACAAAACGTAATGTTCAAATGTATAAGTAAATTAACTATATATTTACATGAGTCGATACAAAATTTAAGACAAGGGGAATAATATAGAAGCTGAAATGAGAATGAAAGAATTTATATACCAAAAAGACAAAACATTGATGCATTACATGTAACTAGATAACATTATAGGATACATTTAAGAGGATGGATTTAGGGGATGTAAGAGTATGGTTTACATACCTGGAAATTTATTCCATTGTACCATCTGCATCCTCATTTTTTTGTAATTCATTTATAATTGACTCATGTTCTTCCATCGAAAGTGTCCATAACTATTTATTAGAGGGTTTGCCTTGATATCTGACTAGTTTTATATTTGTTGCCACAATCAAATGTGAGTAGTGTATGATCTTGTTATGTGTTTCATAATCTTCAAATGTAGGAAAACCATTCCTTCTTATTAGATATTTTCGCAGCCAAGTGCCAACAACAACCACAAAACCTGTTGGATACTCCATGTTATCATCATCTACTCTAGGATGTAACAACTTTTATTTTTTCTCAACACATTGAGCCAACCAATACTCGGTTTCCTCTTCATTACCCTCAGGTGCAACAACAGCATACACATGTCCTACAAAAAAATTATGTAATTCAATAAAGTGTGACATGTATCTAAATCACATAAATTTGTGCATGCATACATATATAATTAATTATATATAGATATACAAAAAAATGACAATAAAAAAATATTGAAAATAAAGGTACCTTCTTGTACAAGGTCTAAAAAATGATCATAGTCATCCAATGCAAACATTTGATTATCATCTTCAATTGTTGTTTCAAGTTGATCTTGTGTTTCTGTAGGTGTCAAGGATCTTTGTTTCCATTCTTCAACCCATTCTATATTTTCACATGCTCCCCAATCACCTGTAATACAAAATTGACAAAAACATGCAATCTCCCTAGTCCATATAGTCCATGTGCTTGCATTTGAACTCTTAAATGAATGCCATTTTGTTGATCCAGTTATTGTCTCACAATCAAGTCGAGTAGGAATATTCTCTTCAACTAACCAAAAGAATCATCAAATTGTAGAGTTCTGACTTGATCCCGTAGATAATTTTTTATTACACCAATCCACAATTGCACATGCATCTCTAAATTTGGTTGCATCCTCAAATTTTAGTTGCTCTCTAGCAAGAGCTCTTTTCACACATGCTCCAGCTCCATCATGTTCTCCTTTACCATGTCTAGCTTCAAAAAAATCCACATATATTGGATATTGCTTTCTTTGTAAGCCCTACATAGCAAATAAAACATTCTTGCATTTTTGAATTGCCCTGTACAATTATCTAACCATATGAAATGTTGTGCCATCTGGATTCCTCTTTCTTTTAAACTTTCATAAAATTTTGTAAAACAATATTGCACAAACTCTGAAGAGTGTAACCATTTATCACTCAAATAGAAATGATACTCCTTCAAAAAATTTCTATTATCTTTTGTACTATCATCTACATGTCTATATACAATATGAACAAATATGGCCACTTGCACTGAATTATAATACTGAGATTGAATTTCCTCTTGTGGAGCAAGAGCATAGTTTTCTGTAAAGTCAACCACTGATAGGATAGTTCCAATTGGAAACATGTTTTTACATGAACGAAATTGTCCATCAAGCCACCGAGCATATTGGGAGTGTTTGACATATATGGATACAATATTATCCTTAAAATCTTTGATGAATGCATGCACGCAAATTTTTTCAGTGACTAACTCACAACGCTTTCCAATTTTTCCATCCTTTAAAGAATATTCAACATTCTTCAATATTTTCAAATCCACTAATTGTTGTCCAAATTCATGTGAAATATTTTCATGCATACATTCTCCTAATAATGAAAAGTTGCCACATCTATTGCATTGTCCATAAATACATGCTTTTGAATAAAATAAGTATCCAGTAGATGTTTCACAAAACAAACTTGCTACAAAATCCTTAATTGTTTGAGGTGGCATATTAATACCACATTCCTGCATAATTTTGTCAGTATTGAAAGTAGAATGTATATATCAAAAAACATCATAATAATAATGAAATTGCACATGAGTTTTACAACAACAAGAGATTCATTGTTTATTAATTTTCACATACCATGGTTTACATTTCTCAAAAGATCTTTGGTTTATGGTAATATTAAATGGTGCTAACACTAAATCATCGAAGAATTTTTTATATAATTCAGTTTGAGTCATGTCTAATAGATGTTTTGGATGAGGATCAGGAATTTTAGACCCCACTCATAATTTTAAAACATCTAACATTAGATGATACCCTTGTATTATCATGCCAATATTTTTCAATAAAAGATTTGATTTCACTATTTAATTTTATGTCATACCTTGGGAGTCTACCACTAAAACTCCAACATAGGTTAATTGGATCTTTTTCAATAGATTCTCTTCTCTTTGCTGCTCTTCTCAAAGTTTTAGGATTTATCTTTAGAATTTCACTTGTATTACTTATCATTCTTTTATTAGAAGATGATTTATTGACTAAAGCAGTTGTTATAGCTCTTCGTGCTACATTGCTATCTTTAGATTGACTCTTTTTACCAATTGAATCAATAGCATTAGCAACACTAGATAACACTTGTTTGATTGATTCATCTTTTTTTTTAGGTTTTACAAATATGCCTAACTTTTTCATTACTTTTCACAATTTCCACATCTTCATCAATTGCATCATAAGTTGACATTGAAATCCAAGACTTTTTCTATAAATTTTTTTTATATAATCTATTTGCATAAGTTCTCATTTGCCTCCAAGAAATCTTACTAGGAAGATTATCTAAGACATTTCTTTCAATCTGAAATAAAACATTTTCATTTTCACTCCTAAAAAGGATATCATTCTCATTCATATCATCAATAGGTGGGTTTCAAGACATACCTAGATTTGTTTCTATAGTCGTGTTTTCCATATCATTGAAAGTTGGCTCCGAAGACACAATTGGATTTGTTTCTATAGTCATGTTTTCTATATCATTGAGAGTTGGCTCCAAAGACACACCTGGATTTGTTTCTATAGTCATGTTTTCCATATCATTGAAAGTTGGATTTGAAGACACACCTGGATTTGTTTGTATAGTCACATTTTCCATATCTTCGAAAGTTGGGTTTGAAGACATACATGCATTTGTTTCTATAGACACATTTTCTTCCAAATTCACCATTTCCACATTTGCATCATCTAAATTTATCCCATCATTTATAGTCTCTTGAATGTCTTTCTCTTCAATACTCATGGAACTAGATGCTTCAATATTCTTCATCTCTTGAATCCTTGCTCTTCTATCTCTTTGCCTTTTTGCTTCCTTCTCTCTATTTGCTTCAATTTCTTGAGGTGTCCTTACCCTCCTTTGTTTTTTTCCTTGAAGTTGATTTGACCTCATAATTAGCAAACCCTCTTGATAAAATAACAATTGATACTTAATCCAATTTCATAATTGATGTACTTATTTGAAATTTTGAAGTAGAATTAGTTGTAGATCCTTTGTTCCATAGATTTTGAAGTAAAACCTATAGATGTAAAAACAAAAATGTTTTTTCTTTATTCCTCTTGAAAATAGCTCATGCACTTGATTTCACTTCAAAATTGTTCATATGATTGACTCCTTTCAAAATTTGAACAGAATATGACCTATCAAGAGATTCCACAAAATACTTGTAAGTAAAAAAATGCAGAAATTGTCATTGTCGTGCGGTACTGATCAGAGTTGCAAGTTACAGGGATACAATAATAGTATGTTTTTCCCTAATATGGAAAATAACAAGTATAATAGAAATAGGTACCCATTATAAAATGGGTATGCATTCTTAAAAACATAACAGATACCCGATATATAACGGGTACTCATTTTATAACGGGTACCCGTTATGTAATGCTTACCCGTTTTATAACGGGTACCCATTATTTGAAATTGGAAATCTCCGATTGCCTTTTCCCTTCCCTTTGATTGGGTTTTAGGCTTAGGATAGGCATGGTTGGCCGACCTTGAGCCTTGGGCCTACAATTTTTTTTTAAGTATAGAACAAGAAGAAACACTGAGTTTACCTATATGGCTGAGGACCTTTTTTTCTGAATTTTTTTACGAAATGAAAACCCATTACAAATGAAATTTTCTAGTTTTCAAATATGTAATTTTTTTTGTTATTGGACATGTTTTTCTATTTATTATTTAATTTATGAACAAACTAGCCCAAAAACTTGAAATGATAGGTGTTTGTACTTTTTTAATAACTTTTAATTTTTAATTTTTTTTATAAAAATTATATGTCATCAAGCTACACATCATTCTTTACACAATGAAAAAAAAAATTTGATTTTTTTTGCTCAAATTATGTTGGTCGTACACGAGGGGTTTTCAAAAGTAGCATATAGGCCTAATAAAAAAATTATAAAAAAATATCCTCATCAAACTTCACTATATTACACATCTTTTCCCAAAAGTATTTTGAAAAATAATTTTATTTAGGTCAAATTATGTTGGCCATACACGTGCATGGTATGGTTAAAAAAAAGTGACTTTTAAATAGTGGTTTTTAGAAATGCCTATTGAAAATCAATTTGTATCATCTGGGTATTGAAAAAAATTACATATTTGGAAACTAGACTCTGAGTACTATATTTTATATTCAGTGACTTTTTTAAAGGTTCCATCTCGAAGTGCTTCAAATTTTAAGGTCAAATGTGACAAATTCTAAAAATTAGGGAAAACACTTCCACTTTTTGGCCAAAATGTGGACCCAGCTTCTTGCACTGACCCACAATTTGTTGTTTTGTTTCAATCTATGTTTATGCAATTGTATGAGTGGGTACACAACCCTTTCTAGGGTCTAATTTCCCTAGAGAGTTGTTCTTCGACTACAGCCCAGTCAAGTGAAATAGAGATGGAAACCAAAATAAACAACTATAAGAAAACACCTAATAGGGGAGTTTATTTTCCGTGACATTTCAAGTTTACTTAAGACAATATCTTTTCCAAAAGAACATACTATTTTATCTATAAAACATTAACAAAAAGGCTTCTCAAAAGATCAGACACCATTTTCTAATTACTTTGATATCAAGAATTAGCAAATTTAAGACTTAAGAGAAGAGAATCCAATTATTTACAATGATCTACAATACCAATACAATATTGATATTTAACTAATAAATAATTAATCAATCAACTAAGAAAACTATTAGTACCAATATTTAAATGATCAACTAACATATTAATATTAAAGGATGTATAAATCATAATTCTTATCCAATCATGCAATATTTCTTAATGATCAACTCTACTCAAAAAATGATTCTCAATATTTATTTAGGACCTCAATAATCTTTACACCCATAAACTAAAACATACTTTCATTGACCAATATAACTCTTTCTATCATATCAAGTATCTATGTTCACATGTTCAAGGTAACTACTAGTATCTCAATAATGATGTGACAAAGCTAATATATTAAACACTCAATAAAATAATAAATCATAGAACTATGTAGTTATTATATATAACTTATTTATTTGCTTCAATAAGGTAATATAATTAAAATATTACCATAGTCAAGTACTTAGTTGTTCCTATCTAGGTCCCTAAATATAGCACAACCTACACTCCTTTCGTTAGTCATATGAATTCAAGTACAATGTGCTTAAAGACATTTCCATCTATGACGTTAGTACATAAAGTTGTACAAAAACTAACTCAACGAGTAAGATGTAATATGGTACCATCTCTTGAATTGTTGTTATTAGAATCATGAATAAGAAATAAATAAAATCTTTCATTTAATTTACAAATCTTAGGAGTCATATACATGCTCAAGTGCTTAACTCTATTCTAGACCAACATTAATCATTTTTGAATCAAAACTTGATTACACCAAATCACTTCCTCAAACACAAAGAACTAATAATAGGAGGGTTAAACGATTATTCCTCGTAGGAAGGTCATCATAACCTGATTAATGTCACATTACCACCGATCATCATGAATGCCAAGAAACAAATTACCTTAATGAACCACTAATGTGATCCTAGTTTATATGGATAAATGAAAGTGTTTCTAAGGTTTGCTTCTCAAATGTTTGTTCAACACTAAGTTTGAAATCAGATATGATAACAAGTTTTAAAATTAACTTTAACTGATAAGATTGACTTCTGAGGGTCTCTAGTAACCAGATTGGGTTAAGATATGAAGAAAAATTCAATCAGATCAAAAATATTTTTTACTATGTCATCACTTTCCCATAGGAAGATCAAACACAAACTTCACATATCACGATCAACAATTTAGCTTATTATGAAATCCTCAAAGAGGTGAACCTACTTATATACTTACTATTAACATTTAATATGCCCAATCCAAGAGAATTCTAAATATACAAAAGTTTTCATTACCAACATAGAAGTTCAATTGTAATCAACCTCATCAGCCCAACAACATTCATAAGTCTATATGTTGACATATACTAAATTATTAAATGTCTACTTACAATATTTTTAGATATGGTATTGTTAGAAAGACAAGTCAACAAAATGGGAACTAAAAGAGATAGTAATGACAACTTGCTTTAAGAAAAATAATCAGGTTGTATCAAAATGATTTAGCATTGATTTTACATCATTATTTCACTAATAGAAAAAGGACTATAATGGAAACAACTACAATAATTTTAACTTAATACTTTAGTTTTAAGAAAAAAAATTTACCTAGAATTAAAATACATGCTCTAATCCAAGTGTCAAAACAATTCAATAAAAGGAAAGAGAATAAAAAAGTAAACCTCAACATGATTAATATATGCATTAGATTAATATTTCTAAAATACGAACCTAAAAATTCCTAATTTAAAACCTAATGTATAACTAGGTAAATGGCCCAAGAGAATAGGCATAATTAAAGCTAAATGATTATATTATCTAAATGATAAAGAATGTATTTCCTCATAAATATGAATAAGGATGCATTCTTCTCAAAGGGGAAACATAAAGATGAAACACAAACATAGAAAAACATATCAAATGTAGAAATGGATACCAACCAAGATAAATATTTAGCTCTTCTAATTCCCATCTCAAAGCACATCGGTTCATTAAAACTTAAATATTTGCAAGGAATGACCAAGAACGAAATCGGTGACTCTAGAACTTAGCCCTATCATTCGAGCATCGTAGAGCCATAAGGACCTCTTTGTTGAGTCCAGAAGGCTCGATAAACAAAGAATAGCCCTTCGAATAGTGTTTCTCGATAAGGTCTATTGAACTGCATTGGACAACTGAGAGGGGGGTGAATTAGTTGTCCTAAAACTTTTAACCAATTTCAATCATCAACTTATCAATTACTTATGTTCAGATATAGCCATATTTTTACATGGAACACCCTAAAAGGGAAAATTCACAGTGGGTGTTAGCCCATAGAAATGTATAAGTTATATTAATAGCGAAAATTAGAGGCTCACTACCTACAGGGCTCACTGCCCAAATTGCTCACTGCAAATAAAGGCTCACTACCAAAAGAAGGGTCACTACCAAAAGAAGGCTCACTACCAAAGGGTTGAACTGAGATAACAGAATCTACTTCATGCCAAGGTTTAGTTCCATTGAAGCATAAACACCTCTACTCTGCTCTGCTACTTTTCTACACCTTATATTTGCATCTTTGCTCAAGGATATACTTTCACAACTCAATTACAAGTACTTATACACTACATCAACCTTGGAATGATCATCAAGGTTGGTATTACAATTATCAAATGTTGGAACAATCTCCAAGGTTGGCATTACAAACATTTACAAAATAGGTCTTGACCTAATATAAAATTATGCTAAGGAAATGTAGTAAATATGTATACAGATCATGCCATGCCTTAGCTGGGACTCAAACATGATCTTCCATGCCACAACACACTTCTATAATCTTCAAGAGATCTCCACAATCACTAGAATTAACCAAGTCAGCTAAGACTAGTTACACACTATGTTATCTGGGAATAATCTTCAATCACAATCTCAATTTCTTAACGTGGACCAATGTAAAGGTAGGAACATGATCAAGAGGCATCCACAGACATGTAATCGCTAAGAGCAACTGCACAAACTCTAACCACTTTATCCATGAGATTCTTCACACTGGAGCACATGAACTTCATTGTCTTCAACTGTCATAAAAGAAAGATAGCTTGTAGACCATCAAATCATGAACCATTGTAGTTGTAGGCACTTATCATCATTGTAGACTTCCCTCTAGAACTACAGAGTAAAATACTTCAGTGCGAAGGAATGTGGAGCAAAGTACTTTCTCCTTGTCACTAGTGAATAATCAGAAAAAGGAGGTTTTACCATGGTGAATGTAACTCACTCAATTCTTCACACTGGAGGCTCAAACACAAGGTTTTCCATCTTTAGACATGCCTCTAAATAACTTCCAAAGCATAGACCAAGATCTTTGATATACAAGAAATGCGGAGCAATCTTCTGGACTGTTCTTCAGTATGCAACTCATTGTCTTCACTGTAATTCACTGTTTGCTTTATGATTCTTCCAAAGGTGCTAATTTTCTCAATGTAGTCAACATATAAGGCTTCTAGTCAATCAAAAGATAAGAATACAATTGACACCAATGACAAAATAGATATGTTGACATCAATGACAACACTGATTAGGCACATACTTGCAACAATCTCCCCCTTTGTCATTGATGGCAACATATGATGTGAGAAACTGTAACTACCATCAAGACAAGATCTCTGCCTTACTCTTTACACATCTACATTCCTTCCTCTCTGAGTTTTTCACATGATTTCTTTCCCCTTTTGACATCAATGGCAAAGGGCACATACTTGCAATTTTCTGCTCTAGACCAAACTCTCTTCTGAACTTTCTCCATATGACTACTCCCCCTGAGAAGTAGCCTGTACAAACATCAATCTAGATTTGGAGGTGGAGCTCTAAGCATCACTAGAATGATTAACTCTTGTGCATCGTAATTTAGAGGAGTGGTGATAACCCCTAACTTTTCTCTGAGATACTCAAAAGTATCTTTAGGTAGAGGCTTAGTTAAAATATCAGCAAACTAATCCTTTGTGGACACATATTCCAACTTTACGTCATTCTCTGTCACCTTCTCTCTCAAAAAGTGATACCTTATTGATATGTGATTTGTTCTTGAGTGCATCACTAGATTCATTGAAATGTTTATGGCACTTGTATTGTCACAAAAGATTATAATTGCATCTTCATACACAACTCTGATGTCCTTTAAAGTCTACTTCATCCATAATACTTGAGTGCAACAAAGATATTGAATCATGTTTCTTGCTCAGCCATGAGACCAATTGATTACCCAAGAAGAAGACGTCTCCACTTGTACTCTTCATTTCATCAATATCTTCGGCCTAATTTGCATCTATATAAGCACTGAGAGTGAAGTCATTGTCCTTTGGATACCATAAGCCATAATCTAGAGTACCCTTCAAATACCTCAGTATTCTCTCAACTACCATTGCATGTGATTCTCTTGGATCATCTTGAAACCTTACAACAAGGCAAAATACATACATAATATCAGGTTTGGTTTGTGTTAGATAAAGCAATCCTCCAATCATGGATCTATATTTTTTTTATCAGCCTTAGGAGATTCATCAACTTTGCTCAACTTGCAACTAGTTACCATGGGAGTACATACTGGTTTAGAGTCTTCCATCCCAAACTTCTTCAACAACTCTTTCACATAATTAGACTAAGATATGAAGATTCGTTTATCTGATTGATTAATTTGTAGACCAAAAAAGAAATTTATTTCACCAAACATGGACATTTCAAATTCACTTTTTATCTCACTAGAAAACCTTATGCACATACATTCATTTCCTCCAAAGATAATGTCATAAAAAAATATGTCAACTATCAAGATCTGATCATTATTGATTTTGAAGTACAGATTGCTATATGCAGTACCTTTACTAAATCCCAATTGTGATAAATACATGTCTAGCCTTGTATACTAGGCTCTAGGAGCTTGTTTGAGTCCATACAATGCTTTCTTCAACCTGCATACCATATCACTTTGATTTGACAATTGGAATCCCTCTGGTTTCTCAATGTATACTTCTTCTAATTCACCATTTAGGAAGGTAGATTTCACATCCATCTGATATACCTTAAAATCTTTGTGAGCTGCAAATGCCAAAAACATTTTGATTGCTTCAATCTAAGCTACTGGGGAAAAGGTTTCTTCAAAATCTATTCCTTCAATTTGAGAATATCCTTTGCATACAAGTCTTGCTTTATTCCTTACAACTACTCTATTTTCATTTAGCTTGTTCCTAAAGACCCATTTAGTTCCAATAACATTTTTGTCAGCAACTCTAGGAAATAATTCCCAAGTTTCATTCTTCTCTATCTGTAGCAATTCTTCCTCCATTGCCTTTACCCAATTTTGATCATTGCATTCTTATTTCACTTTTTTTGGTTCAATCTTTGACAAAAAACAATAATTAACCTGTTCCTCTACAGTTCTTCTTCTTGTTAGCACATCTTTGTTCTTGTCACCTATAATCTGATCTTCAAAATGATTGATCCTTACATACCTGGGAGTCTTGACATCACTTTCCGGAGCCTCTTATTCATCCTAACTATCTGCTTGCTCATCTTTTTCTTCAATTTCTATAGTCACAGGTTCATCTGGTTCATAACAACTCAGGTCTGATATTCTTTCTTTACCTTCATCTACCTTCACATTTGCAATCTCAACAATCTTTTTGAGCCTTTTCTTGTAGCACTAGTAAGCCTTACTCTTGGTACAGTATCCAAGAAAGATTCCTTCATCACATCTTGTATCAAACTTTCCTAGATCTTCATCTCTCCTGATATAACATTTGCTTCCAAAGACTTTGAAATATTTTACTATCAGAATTATTCCATACCACAATTCATAAGGAATTTTAGTACCATTACCTTTCAATTGAGCTCTATTTTGAATCTAGACAGTAGTGCGAATAGCTTCCTTCAAAAATATTTCTGGTGGACCCTCTTCTTTCATCATTGTCCTAGAAGCCTCCTGAACTGTCTTGTTCTTTCTTTCAACAACTCCATTTTGCTGAGGAGTCCTAGGTGCAGACAATTGTGTCTTTATCCCATGCTCTTCACAAAAAATGTTGAATTCATTTGATGTGAACTCACCTCCTCTATCAGACCTCAAGCATTTGATCTTCAAATCTATTTCATTCTCGACCATTGCCTTGAAAGATTTGAACTTCTCGAGGGCTTCTAATTTATCTCTTAGAAAAGTAACCCAAGTCATTCTAGAATAATCATCAATAAGCAACATGAAGTACATGTCACCTTGTAGACTTCTCACCGTTGTAGGACCACAAAGATCTTATGCACTAGATTGAGCAAACCGGTAGAAAATTGTCTTTGCTCTTGAAAATTGTCCTTATTTGATTTCCCAATTGACATTCTTTACAAATTGAGTTGGAAGGTTTCACAAGTTTTGGTAAATCTCTCATAGATTGACTTGAGCTTATCTTTACCAGACTATCAAAGTTTATATGACACATCCTTCAATGCCACAACCAACTTTCATTTGCCTGAGCCAATAAACAATAATCATTAGTTCCTTTCAATTGATAGATGTTAGCTTTTGTCTTCTTACCGGTAGCAATCATAGTTCTGGAGTTTTCTTTGAATCTTAGATCATATCCTTTGTCACACATCTAAACCACACTCAAAAGATTATGCTTCAAACCCTTCATGTATAAAACATTGTCAGTATTATTCTTTCCATCAAATGAAATAGATCCTTTTCCACAAATCTTACCAGTTGCATTATCTCCAAACCTAACCAGTCCTCCATCATACTTTTCCAAACTTACAAACTTACTTTTGTCACCAGTCATATGATGTGAGAATCCACTATCAGTAATCCATTCATCCTTATCTTTCTCAACTTGAACATCCAAGGTATGTTCTTCTACTAGTTTTTCATCCTTCAGATAGCTAGCAGAATTAGTAGACACAAGATCATCTTAATAGCAATAAACAGACATTCATTTACACTAGTACTAGCATCATCATATTCATCATCAGTCACACCTTCATCATCAAAATCTCTGACATAGTAGCATTTATTTGGAACTCTAGGTCTTCTCTCATATCTTTTCTTATTTCTTTCAATTCTTTTAGGACATCTAGAGGCATAATGACCTACCTTACCACAATAGAAACATTTGAAAGGTAGTTTACCTTTGAATTTACTAAAACCTCTTTACATCTTGTCAACAAAGTTAGCTTCAATTTCATCAAAGTCATCATTCACTTTATATTTCTCATCTCTAGAAATCTTTTCTAAAGTACTATCTTTAAAATTTGATTCAACTTTTGGAAGAGCATCACCAAATTGTCTCATCTCAAAGGCTGTAATCTTTCCAAGTAACTGATCTCTATCAATAGTTTTCATAGTCATGAATTATTCAATAGCAGGGCTATAGGATTTTGGTAATGATCTGAGAATTTTCATCACAACTTCCTTATCAGTGAGAGTTCCTCCCATACCTTTTATTCTAGTAAGAAGTTCATCAACTCTCTACATAAAGGTTGTTATGTTTTCATCTTCAAACCATCATATCTTACTTTCAGGCTCTGTAGCTTGGCTTCTCTGATAGAATCATCTCCTTCATACAAATTTTTTAGAGATCCACAACTTTTGTCAATACTGAGTCACTTAAGGAACTTAATAGAGCATCCTTTACTTTGACATCCATCTCATATTCTTTGATATCATCTTCAATTGTCAACCCACCTTTAGGTATGACAAATTGTGATAGTGTAGCTAGTCATACTTTATAACCAAGACATATAAGATGGCTTTTCATTTGTGCGTTCCAAAGAGTATAATTTGTCCCATCAAAATGTGGAGCTTCTTTCTTATAAGACATCCTAGATCTTCCTCAAGATATTAGGCTTTCTTTAGAGTAACCTTGCTCTGATACCAATTGTTTAACTGCACTAGACAATTGAGAGGGGGGGTGAATCAGTTGTCCTAAAACTTTTAACCAATTTCAATCATCAACTTATCAATTACTTATGTTCAGATATAACCATGAAAGCATATAATAAGAAGCTCAACACAAATGCATAATCAACTAGATTTTTATGTGGAAAACCCTAAAAGGGAAAAACCACGGTGGGTGTTAGCCCACAAAAATGTATAAGTTATATCAATATCAAAAATTAGAGGCTCACTACCTACAGGTCTCACTTCCCAAATTGCTCACTACAAAGAAAGGCTCACTACCAAAGGATGGCTCACTGCCTAAAGAAGGCTCACTACTAAAGGGTTGAACTGAGATAGCATCATCTACTTCATGCCAAGGTTCAGTTACATTGAAGCACAAACACCTCTGCTCTACTCTGCTACTTTTCTACACCTGATCTTTTCATCTTCACTCAAGGATATATTTTCATGACTCAATTACAAGTACTTATACACTACATCAACCTTGGAATGATCATCAAGGTCAGCATTACAATTATCAACTGTTGGAACAATCTCCAAGGTCGGCATTACAAATATTTACAAAATAGGTCTTGACCTAATACAAAATTATGCTAAGGAAATGCAATAAAGATGTATATGGATCATGCCATGCCTTAGCTGGGACTCAAACATGATCTTGCAATCTTCAAGAGATCTCCGCAATCATTGGAATTAACCAAGTTAGCTAAGACTAGTTACATGCTATGTTATCTAGGAATAATCTTAAATGACGATCTCAATTTCTTAATGCAGACTAATGTAAAGGTAGGAACATGATCAAGAGGCATCCACATGCACATTGTAATCACTAGGAGCAACTACACAAAATCTAACCACTTTATCCATGAGATTCTAAACACCGGAGTACATGAACTTCATTGTCTTCAACTGTCATAAAAGAAAGATAGCTTGCAGACTGCCAAATCATGAACCATTGTAGTTGTAGGTACTTATCATTATCCCAAACTTCCCTCTAGATCTGCAGAGCAAAATACTTCAACGTGGAGGAATACAGAGCAAAATACTTTTTCCTTGTCACTAGTGAATAATTAGAAAACGGAGGTTTTACTCTAGTGAATGTAACTCACTCAATTCTTCACACTGGAGGATCAAACTCAAGATTTAGAATCTTCAAACATGCATCTAAATAACTTCCAAACCACAGACCAAGATCTTCAATATACAAGAAATCTGTAGCAATCTTCTAGACTATTCTTCAGTATGCAACTCACTATCTTCACTGTAATTCACTATTTCCTTTCCGATTCTTCCGGAGGGGCTCATTTTCTTAATGTCCTCAACATATAAGGCTTCTAGTCAATCAAAAGATAAGAATATAGTTGACACCAATGACAACACAGATATGTTGACATCAATGACAACACTAATTATGCACATACTTGCAACAAAGTCATTTTTTTCAACATTTTTTCCCTCGTGCCTAGATAGTACAATTTTTGGTTAAAAAAGAATTTTTTTTAGTAGATGTCCATATTTCTCCCTACCATTTTTTTATTTTCTTGTGGAAATTTTTTGTCTTGTAGATATTTTAAGGAGGTATCTCACCTGCTCAGCCTCCCATCCATACTGTATAGATTTTTTTTTAAATTGCAAATTATTTTATCAGAGGAAAATAGTGTCCCGTACAACTTTTTTTAGGCTCAATTTCATTTGTTCAAGAATTTGGGTTGAAATTATATGAAGTGTGTGTGTTTTTAAGGTAAGGGCTTGGCCCTTGTTCAGGTGGCCTCAACTCAGTTCAAACTACAAGCCCTACTCGGGTCACTTGGTAGATTTGGACAAGCTCATGCATTCAAAGCCCATTTTTATGGTGTCCTCTACACTACCTTTCAAGACTAATCATATTTTACAGCTTCCCATAGCAACTCAGCATCAACTTCAATGCCTTGGAACTCCACACACATGCCTCTACAATTGGATCTTAGTTTCTTATCTCATTAAAGATCTCTCTGAATTGTCCAAGGCTTGATTTAAGTGCACTTAGCTTCTCAATCCCATGCCTTAGTTTCATTGTCATCAACTCATTTGAGCCCCTTTGGCCTAAGCCTCACATCTTGACTTGGGTATTTGCATTCAGCCCACCCTTCAATTACTATCATTTTAGTTTTCTTTTGGCATTGGTTGTAATACCTATCAACAATTACATTCTCTCATGTTTGGCTTCAGTAGTTCAAGATCAATTTTAGCTTCAAGATCAAAGATTAAACTCTTTCCATCAGTTGGTGTGTGGTATTTGTATATCCTCTATAATCACTATTTTGATCTTTGGATGTCATTTTCTAAATTTGAGGTCACAACTTCCTTCAATCTGTGGGTCGCCACCATTACAACAATTGTTGATCATCTCTAAAGTCATGGTTATAGTCTTCAAAGGAGTCACACATCCATTGGCACGAGGTTTTTGTCTTCATTTTGCATGCTTCTTTACAATTTGGTTGCATTAACTTTCTCCTTTTTGAGTCATGGTGCCTTTGTGAAACTATCTTTCAGTTTATAATTTGTGGTTTCAAATCCACATGGTTGCCATTTGTTCTCGATTCCACATTCTTATAAGGTCAAAGTCAACTTAAATCACCAAGCTCCTTGTTTCCATTGATGTTTTTATCACTGCTCGTGTTTCTAATGTCAGAACCAATGTTAGCACAATCACATTTTATGTGACCAAAACTTGTTACATTTTATGTTTAATACTAACAACTAGTAGTTAGTAAACTACAACAACTATAACCATTAGTGATTTAGTTATGCTAGATTTAAATTTAACCTTAACAACAATTGTTAACCACCTGTAACCACTAGTTGTTAAACAAAATTGCCAGGATAACTTTTTATGCTAGAAGAAGACACCAGGGACCTACAAAGTGCCTCAAGTAGGCCCTTTCTCATTTTCCTTTAACTTTCTCCTATGGAGTCTTTTTTTTATAAAATTATAGTAAAAAAAAGTTGTTTTCATGCACTTCACTTCAGCAAAGTCAAAATAATAAAATAATCCTTTTTTGATTAGTTTTTTAATCCCTAAACCCCATTATACTTGCAATTTCTGATAGGGCATAACTTATTCCCATGATATCAAAAATTAGCAAAAAAATATTTTTTGAAAGTGCTCAGAATTTCACAAGGAATTCATTAGTGCAAGTAAAATTCAATTTTGGGTAGCTATTTTTTAAAAAAATTGTAAAAATCTTTGTGTGTTATAAAAGGGTGATTTGGCTTCCAAACTTGCACAAATTGTATTTTTTTCTCTTGCACATCTTTTTGGGGGACCTATGTTTCAACACTTATCATTTTGTGGGGGAAAATTTTCATTTTTGCTTTGATAGTGCTTAACATTTGATCATGTATATTGATGTGGATGACACACATACTCCCTTCCATTTGGGTATTCTCAATAATCCTCATAATAAATGGAATATCAAATGTGGATATTGTGGGCAAAAATGACATACAATAGAAGAATATCATCATTGTAAAATTGATGAACTAAGAAAACAACTTCTTCATGCATATCAAATTTGTATTGATAATTATAAAGCACTTGCAAAAAAATGTCATCAACTTGTGAGACACTACCATCAGTTGGGTATGTACATTGAAGCTAGATGAATTATATTAAGATCTCATCTTCACCATTAGTTGTTGCTACATCTAAATCTAGAGTTGATATCTCCATGGCTTCTAGTGATTCATTGCACCAAGACATTGGTGTCATTTTTCTAGATCTATCACATTGGGATGCATATCTACCCAATATATCTTGTCCTTTTGTAAAGTCCCACATTACATAGTTGGGAGACACCATTGAGGATATTAATCCTCTGTTTGATGTTAACTTTGATTAAGTTGCATCACCATATTCATCTTCATAGATGATTGCTCTCTCAATGCCTACACTGGCTTCTATAGTGATAGATTTTACAAATATTTATGAGTCCACATTTTTGACTCTGTCATCATGTATTTTGACATCCTCTACAGTAGTATTAGATTCTTCTAGTCTAGTTATTGCCATACATCCATGGTTAATGCACCTGAATCTTTTATGATACCGAATTCATTCTATCAACATTTGTCACATAATAGCATTGGCTTTGAGACCCTTGAGCATCCTTTAAAGACATCATGGGAATCATCTACAGATCTTTGAATCATGTTCAAAATTTAGAGACCTTCATACTTCTTCTTGTATGTTCCTATTTGGAATGGGAAGATCACTTGCGCACTTATGTGGTTCAATTTCTTCCTAAGGGGATAAATTTTGTTCAACATTCATGGATCATCTTCAGCATCTAGTGTTGAGCTTCTACTAGCACTATAGGAGGCATTTTGAGAGGAGGATGCATCATTAGTCTTCTCATCTTAGTTTTGGGAGAATCCATCTCTTCACATGGAGTTCATTCCTTCACATTTTCTAGGGGGACACATTGACATTCTCTATTTTTTTCCTATGGAGGGAACACCATATTGTACATTAGTGTTAGAAGTAATCCTTGGGGGGTCATGTATATTCTTCCTTTTATTTTTTATTCACTTGTACAATTCATTCATGCATCATTTTTCTTTTTGAGGAAATATTTTTCCCACGAGGTTTCTTTCTTTCTCTACTTTATGAGAAATTCATTTGTACATGGGTACCATGGGTACCAAATATGGCCTAGTAGTCAAGACCCATCATCATCTTTGTATAACTTCTCCCCAAGTTGCACTCATGGGGGGTGTTAGTTTAAGTAGTGGCTTTATCTAAATAGTTAGTTTCTATTCTACATAGTTAAAGTCTTATTCACACATAAGATTAAGTTTACTTATCTTTTTAGAAAGTTGTCTCACATGATGTGGTGAAGACACCTATTTCATTTTGTCTTGCAACTTCTCCTCACACATGTCATCTAAGTTAGACAAGTATTGCATACTTGTAGGGGTAGTTAGTAGTTGATTACTGCCTTCCTACCTCCTCCTCCTTTCTTATTTATGCAATGATTATCTTTGTATTTTGTACAATTTCATTGTATATAATATATGATTATTGTGCTCAATTTTTCACTAGTTGAAGGTTGTATTCCTTGTGCTCGCTAATCATGCCTGCTCTAGCAAGCACATCCATCAAAGCATAATGGAAGGCTAATTTTTGTTAGATATTATAGTTAGAAATGCTCTAGTCAAAATGCATGTAAAAATGTGGAAGCATAGACAAGACACATGAACTATTTTATAGAATGCCTCATAGAGATGTTTTCCCATTCCATACAATGATTACATGATATGAAATAAAAATGGATTAGTTGGAAATGTTTTAGAAAATTTCAAGCTAATGAAATTGGCATTTGTAAAGCCCAACCCCTCAACCTTTCAAGAAAACCTCACTTCCTATGCTTGAATGTAAGCTTCAGAATAGGGTATGGATATCAATCAAGAAGAATGGTAGAGGGATTTTTATCATATGTTGTAGTTGCAAGTGTCATGGTAGCCATGCATGCAAAATATGGAAGCATAGATATTGTATCAAAATGTCCATATCTCTTTTCAAGAGAAATGATGATCCCTTACAATTCATTTCATTTAAATATAATGTTAGTAGTATAGTTCTTCAATAATTTCATTCCATCAATGAATTATTTAGAACTCACAAATACCCACTTCACAATAACCATGCCTAGTACTGATTCGATAGCAATCTAGCTACTTGTATAAGTGACTTGTCTTCTAGCATGCATTTTGTTAGCAATTTACTTGACAGAGATCAGATCTGACTTGAGTATATAGCAAAATATGCGAACACCAGAAACTGACACATGACACATCCCTTGATGTAATAAATATAGTATATATAGATAGGATTAGTACAATGTAAGCAAGTAAGCATGATAGGAGAATAGGATTATACTCTGATGTACACCTTGACATAGAAGTACTAGGTAATTATGTGTATTATCTTATTGTGAAGCATATGTGATGTTCTATTATGTTGTTCTTTATGTTTTGTTGTCAATCTTTATCTACTTGACTAGGGTATAAACTAACTACAAGTACTTGTTTGAGAATTAGATCTCCAGATTGATATCCCTCTGCATTTCTTGCTAACATTTGGTTCTATTGGTAGGACCCTGGAAGAGGGTAGTTAAAGATTGAAAGGGAAAAGCTTGAAGAAGTAGCACTGAGTTCCAGAAAGGAGAAAAGGCAAGGTCGGCAGGAAAAGTTTTTAAACTACAGAGGAATTCACATCTCCTTCAATTTCTACATCTGTGAGAGGGGGGACAGACACTTAAGGGGATGTCATGTGGGAAGGTGGTAGGGTCCCCAAGGACATTCTAAATGATGTGTCTCTTCAAATAAGGATTCCATGGGATATGAAAGGACTAATCAAATACTAAATCTAACAAACCCATGGTGAAAAGAGAGCATCGAAAGAAAAAGAGGATCAATGAAGAAATCAAAACCAAAATGGAGATAAATGAAGAAGAGAGATTGAGGAAAACATAAGAACGAAAAGAGTTTTACTATAGAAGAATGGAAAGGGCACATATGATGGTGGAAAGAAGGATAATGGAACATGCAAAAGAAAAGATAGAAGAATTTGAAGAGCACGCTACTGTGGGTGCTGCCAAATGGGAGGAAGAGGAAACACATGTCATGAAGGATGTTGTTGAGTGCACCATGGAGGCTGTTACTAGAGAAAGGAGGGTGGATGGTGATGACATAGAGGATGTGATGGAGAATGCAGAAGAGTGCACCATTATGGGTGCTACCGGAGAGGAATACAGAAGAGAAAGAGAAGGAACAAGTGAACTAGGATTTATGTTGTACAGTGCCAGATAATATGAAGTGACATTAGAGATTTTGAAGATGGATGAGATATATATAGAGAAGCTAATTTTCTCGATCATAGAGAAGATAAGAGAAGGAGAAGATGTGGTAAATATTGAGAGAAGTTTTGAGGGTTTTGGAAGGTTATTTGAATCATCATTAGATGTCAGCATGATGTCATTTACAAAGGTAAGAGAATCCCCTAATTTGAAGAGACACTATGAAGAGACACAATCCCTAGACCATGAGCCACCTTGACTGCAATATAAAGTCAAGAGAATTTTAGTTGAGAAGGAAGAGATTCGAGAAAACAAAGAAGCACAGAGGATAGCACAGATCTAGAGCAATTTTGTAGAGGTTTTAGGAGAAGATTCAATTATAGAGAGACAAGGGAAGAGAAGAAAAGCACGTTGATAAAAGATAGTTGAACCAGAGAAGTAGATCAGAGGAAATTTACCACAAAGTACTAAAGTGTGGAAGGAAAGTAATCATGGATACCCTAGTTAAGTTATCTATACTTGAGAAGGATACTACTGAAGTACCTAAACATATTTTTGTTTTGGAGGCTATTTATAATTGGAAGGGAGTAACAAGGGATGAAATTAAGATGTTTGATTTCATAGGCACCTTGAGGAATGAAGCACTAAAGTTGTATAGGAAGACATGCCTGGACAGTGACAAAGAATGGGATGAGATCAAGAAGCTATTTTTGGAGAAATTTAGAGTTTCATATGTTCCCATAGAAGGATTAAGTAAGATGCAAGATTTGATGCAATTGGAGAAAGAATCAATAAAGTAATTTGACAAGAGATTCATGGAGACAACTAGGAGATTGGAGGAACCGTTAACTGAGAAGCAGAAGATAGAGTGGTTTATTTCTAGAATAAGCCTTGAAATAAGATCAGCCCTAGATGAAAAGACTTCTGAAACATATGTAGAAGCATTGACATTAGCTTGTCAGATAGAGTCTTAATTATGGTGTAGACAAGATAAGATGAAAGAAAACCTAGAATTGGAGAAGCTGGAGTTGGAATTAGAGCAACTGAAGCTGAGACAAGAGATATTGGTGAAACAAGAGGAGAATACACAAAAGGAAATACCTAATATTTGGTGTTCATACTACACAAGAGAAGGCCACTTGAGAAATGAATTCCCTAGGCTGAGAGGGGAAACACAAGCTGCTGCAATAAAATAAGATACCAAAGCCATAAATAAAAGAAACAATTTAGTATACTATGGATTATGCGGAGAATGGGATGACCATGAGACACTAGATTGCCCTTGATACAACTTTTGAAGGAAAAGAGGCTTTGTTGATGAAGAAGATGGGGCATAGTATGGTGGAAACAATACAAACTCTATGAAGAGCAATAATATGTCATACATGAATGAAAGCAATTCATATGATTAGGACTACAAGTAGTCAAGTTGGAGAAATTAGAGGAATTTTAATGCAATAAAAAATTTAAATTATTGAGGTCCATCATATGGAAACAACTACACTAATGATGATAGAGACTAGTTTGGAGGCTACATAGTAGGTAGAGGTTGTGGAAGAAGTCAAAGAATGAGGGAGGATGCCACATGCTTCAATTGTGGTAAGTTAGGACATTTTGCTAATGAATGTTGGGTTGAAAAGAAAACACATTGTTCATTTTGTAATAGAACATAGCATGACCTATTTTCTTGTGAGAGAGCACAACAATATTTATGGAATACACAACCATAGCCTAAGAGTGATGAGTTACAAAACCTAAACAATAAAAAAGGAGCATGGATCATAAGAAGGAAACTAAAAGACCAAGGAGTAAGAACTTGTCAAAAGAACAACAAAGGAAGCAAACATATCTTCAACCAAATCTATTGAAGAAGAGTACTATTGGAGAAGCACACCAAGACATACTAGAAAGGAGAGAAGGAAGAAGAAGGAGAAAGCTATGGTAGTAACAAGACAAGGAACCAATATCAGAAGGCACTATATCATTTAGACAAAGGAGGAAGACAGTGAGGAGGATGAAGAATTTGTTCTGACAAAGAAGCAACCTGAAGAAGTTGTGAAGGAGGCTAAACAAACAATAAGGAAGGAGGAAGAACAGGAGAGGCAATAAAAGTAGTATTTCACCGAAGAAGTGGATTCTCTGCAGAGGTTAGCCCAATTGACATAGCAACATAGACTGATTGACAAACTAGAGCAATTGTCTATGTATTGGTATAAGGAACAAGGTAAAAAGGGTCAACTTCGAAGGATGGGAAAGATAGATATAGAATTGATAAAAAAACCATTGATGGTGAATGTTCACATCAATCACAAAAAGGTCTATAATGTCATGATATATTTGGGAGCAAATGTCAACATCATGACAAAGAAGCTGTGGGAACAGTTATGAAGATCTAAGCTAACATAAACCACTTACAACATAATCTTGGTGAATGGATCTAACATATAGACAATGGGAACATGGAAGCAAGTTGAAGTTAACTTAATGGGGATCAAACATGTCTCAGAGTTCATTGCAGTAGCTATGAAGGATCAAGGAGACACTTTCAATGTACTTTTGGGCTTGAGATGGTTTATAGATACAAATGGTGTCATAGACTCCTAGAGAGAAGAACTATCATTTACCAATGAGAACAAAGTTGTCAATATCCCCCTAGATTCATCAATGGAGGAAGCATATATAGAAGAAATCAATGAGGATGAATATAGTGACAAGGATGCAAAGAATATGTACAAAATCAAAAGGTTGGATGTAGAGGAGACAACAAAAGATCCTAATTATGAGGGTGAAGTGGAGATAGAGGATGATCATTATAGTATAAAAAATGAGGGGGTTTTTGAAGTTTGGATGAGAGAAGAACTAGAACTAAAAATAAGGAAAATGCTTGGCTACTAGAGCATATTCATGATGAGGGTTGGCAAGAAAGACATACCACAATCCTCTGCATGTCATCAAAAACCACTGTAGACTAGTTGTAACACATATAAGGAGGACAAGAAGGCCATATCTCAGAAATGTCAGAGAAAGAAACAAAAGAAGTAGAAAATTCAACACTCTGAGATGACTAAAGCATTGGAGATACAAGCAACATAGTCACAAGTGAAGAGGGTGGAAAAAGGGAGAAGAAATAGAAGGAAAACATTAGAGAGTAGGTACTTAGGACATCAAATCACTAGATCATCCACTTCTGGAAGGAAAAAATTAATTGTGGAAAGATTCTGCACTGACAACATATCGTATCAAAGCTTAGTTGCTAACAAGGAGCAAAAGTTAAGCCATAAGGGGAAAAGGAATAAAGTAATTAAGAAAAAGAAAAATAAAGATAAGAAAGACAAAATAGGGCAAAATAAAAAAGTATTTAACCCTAACCTCACTAAAGGAACCTCAGTTTGCATTCAAACATTGGAAAAATCAGAGTTCTGAGAGAAGAAGCAAGTAGCAAAGGTAGCAGTGAAGAGGAGAAGCACACAAAAAAATAGATGACATACAATGGCGACTCCTGAGCTAATAGACATTACTCACAATCCTTGACCGAAGTTCAAGAAGTACCCATGGAAATTCCTAGAAGTAGATCTAGATGATGCATTATCGAATGTTCCAATAGATGTGGTGTATACAGAGGATTTAAGGAAATATATTCATAGCACTTTGGTAGAGATCAACTATATGAAGTTTGAAGAGATGAGGGATAATTTATTGGAAGATACAAGGTACCCACCAGAATATGAAAACATAAAGGAAAAAAATTAGATGTATGGAAAGACTACCCTGACTTCATAGATACCAATAAATGGATAAGGATAATCCCGAGTAGAGTGCATGAAGAGTTTATATACATGGATAAACCATATGCAATAGTAAAGGATGCAATTAGGGTAGTTATAGGGGTATTTTTCATAGGGCCCCTATCAGAAATGAAATCTATAAGAACATACCAGGCTAGGGAGCTGACTAGAACTACAATAGATAGAAGAAACATGCATGTGAAAGACATCATAGATCTCGGGGCAGAATATGCTACAATGGGTATTTCTTAAAAAAGTCTACTATGCCAACTGAGAGGGTTCGACCACAACAAATGCAATTCACATGGTCTATCAAATGGTGAAAGAGGGAAAATATTTTGACCTATGTAAGGTGATATGACAACTCTTGGAGAACCTACAAAATATGAAGGATTGTGGCTACAACTTCTGGTATGGTACTGTAATCATTTGTCTTGCATTTAATCTTTTTAAGGAGCTATTGGGATACAAGGGGAAGCAATGGCAATAAAATATACTAGTAGGGTTAGAAGTCAAATCACACATAGCTTCAGATTTTGATACAAAAGCATCCAATGCCACATATTGCGGGTTTTTAAAAACCCTACATGATGAGATGAGGGAAAGGGATAGAATCCTTATAGGATAGTGAAAAAATAGATAAAAAGAGATCACATTCTGGGTGGATAAGGATTTTACTTACACGGAGCTAGTGGAACGAAGAACAACATGGACACCTAAGTTGCCATATGAAATAACTGCAACAAATGATGATATTTATGCACAAAATTTATTAAGAAAACATAAGGACACAATTGTGGAGAGATTTGGCACCTACACAGAGTTTATGAATAAGAAACACAAGAACAAGGTAGAGATAGATCGTGAAAAGAATAGAGAAAAGTTGCATAAAAATGGAGAGTTCCGCAGAAAGGAACTACTCCTTCCCCCAAGCCCTCCACATTAGCTCCCCTACCTACTAAAGAGGCTTTGGGAGGAAGGAGATCAAAAAGGACATCCTCACAAGCACCATTATCCTCTATTGAATCATTTGGAGGAAGAGAAACATTAGAAGTCCTATGAGAGATAAAGAGGAACATCGAGAAGAAGGCTACCCAATAGAAATGGTAGGCAAAGAGAAAGAAAATTAAAGAAATACCAGAGGAAATTGGGTCAAAGGAAGAAGGAGAGGAGCAGGAATCAAAGTTGAAGATGAAGAAGAAGACACAAAAGAAACAAGAGGAGGAACCGTCAGTACAACAATCAAAGGATCTGGCATAGGAGACCTATAACTTGGAGGCACTAATCAATGCAATAAAATGTAGGTACGTTAAAATAAATTGCTCTTTTATATGAAGATTTAACTAAAGAAAATAAACAAATGATAGTAACTTCTATGATACAATACATGAGAGACAAGAACAAGACATTCGATGAAATAATGGAGGGATTTCAAGGGAGCTTGATAGAAGTGCTGAGGGAAAGTAGAAATAAGGCCCTCCAATTGGAGGAACAAATAAGACAAGATGCTATTAATAAACTCAGTGACACATTATCACCAGAAGTGAGAAATAAGTTCATACAACAACAAGATTTTGAGCTGAGAAGAAAACATAGGGTGGATACCCTCATGAGTGGGAACAAAAAAGAAAAGGAGAAAATACAAAAGGAAACAGAAGAGGCGATAGCAAAGATATACCAAACTATCAAAGATCAAGAACAACAATAGCTAGCACCTTCATTTCCACATAATACTGAGACACCGGTAGAGGAAGATAATAGAATAAAGGGTAGTTTGTCGAAAGCTCTGGCACAAGGGGTACTGCCTCCAAAGAACATAGGGACGGATGAGAAGAATACAAAGCAACAAATAAAGAATTTAGAGGATAAGGAAGAAGGAAGAGAAGAGAACATAGAGGAACAAAGAGAAGCATAGAAAACTGATCTTCCAAAGACATCATCTTCTATTGGGTCTATCAAGGATTTTTTGGAACAAAAAAGAAATAACACCAATTTCAACACCACAGTTACTACAACTGCTAGTAGTGAAAGGATAGATACACCTTGCCAGAATATCTCCACTAAAAAAGATACAATTGGGACATGTGTTTCCTTCCTCTGCCAGAACAAAAATTATGAAGTAGCATGTGTAAGGAAGTGAACCCCTGTAGGATGTGGTGGACACATTGGCAAAGGAGATGTCAAAGACAACAAGAGATACTACCTTACCTCTACTGGATCAGTTGAAACAATTAACACAAGGGTTCAAGGAGTACTCTAGCCAGCTAAAGAAAAATGTCACTGAGAAACTAAACAAGAAAAGATTGGAGGAAATGATAAATAAGTGTGCCAAGGCACGTACTCAACTATAGACACAAATAAAGAACCTTCAACAAAGAATAGCAAAGGCTAATATACTATACCAGGTTTGTCTAAAGTGGCCACAATCCACAAAAGAAATACAAGATTAAATGGATACTTTAGAGATTCAGATCACAAATGTGGTGGCACAATATGACCCTCTGGTGGATAAGGATGGAGTGCAAATAGCACAGGTGGAGACATTGCATAATCAACATCACGAGCTCCAAGAACAAAGGGATATAATATAGGGTCAAATAAAGAAACTAAGGCAAGTGGTAAACCTATGATTGGCTAACCTAACCCACAATTTTGTAGAGGCCAAATAATGACAAACTATAAAGATACATGTAAGCATAAAGGAATCACAGAAAACATACATGAAAGTAGAAGGATAGGTAGCCATGGTGGCTAAGGATAAAAAGTAGTGGGTCTTACACATATGGTTCTTAGGGTTGTCATTGATATCAACATTGTCAATAGGTTGCCATTGATGTCAACACTATCATGGTGGTGTGATGGTGTTCATGGTTGTATGTCATGTCCCATCTAGCAAGAGAAGAAGATTTAGTGAGAAGAAGAGCAAAAGAAGAAGATACAGTTCATGGTTGGATGTCATGTCCCATCTAGCAAGAGAAGAAGATAAAGTGAGAAGAAGAGAAAGAGAAGATGATACAACTCATGGGTGGATGACATGTCCCATCCAACAAGAAAAGGGAGAAGATATAGTTCATATTAATATGGGAATTAGTAGAACAAAGATGATAAAAAGTGTTTTTGATGTTACTAATGGCCTGTAGTGTGCATATTCCAAGTTTCATGATGATTGCATTACTGAAAGAGTATTTTTCTATTGATTAATTGAAGACAGTGTCACCTCTGTGAGGATGTTTTGTATAGGACAATGGAATGCTCCACATTCCTCTACAATTGTAGATATGGCCATACAGTTTGGGAATTGTGTTTAGGGTGTAGTGAAGGTGGTAATTCCAATTTCTTAGATCATTTTTCCTTCCGTTGTCAAAGTTATACATGATAGAGTACCGACATGTGTTATAGAAGAGTAATCTAGTGATGAAGGCCTATTTGAATGCTCTACATTCCTTTGCAAATGAATGATTGTCTTTTTAGTTTTAAGGACATGTTTATGGATGTGCATTACATGTTTCCTTGCAGTTTCAAGGTCCTTGGTGGTCCACAACTTAGTTTTTGAAATGACAGAATGTTGCAGTGTGTTCCAGAAGATAGAGTGTTCTCAGAGTTAATGGTTGAAGCTATGGAACATAATTATCTAATGTGTGGTGGCAAAGGAGTGTTTAGGGATGTTTTATGAGTTAGGTGGACTCATCTAGAAAATTTTCATGAAGATATTTCTTATTTCTAGTACCGCACAAGGTTTTCAAGTTGATGTGGCTATTATACTTCAAGTCTTAATGTGTTCTCCTTAAAGTTGTCCTATTTCTAAATGAGTAGAGTGTGAAGATGTAATCCATTGGTATTTGAAGCTACAGAGGTTGTTTTGGACCTAGTTAAGCAAGTGTTAAGTCTACAAGGCTTGGATCTTCTGTTGGTGTAACGTGTGGTTTCAATTAGGACCTGTCTTCTACACGTTTCATATTGTGTGTTGTCTAGCTAACTTGTAAATGTATTTTTCATATTGTATCTGGCTGACAAGCAATGTAATCAATGTAATTATTGCTAAATTATGTTCACACCTAATTTAGCAAGGCTTAGATTGTAGTTGTTGCAAAGGAGATAAAAGAAAAATTTTCAGTGGATGATCACTCAGTGAAATGTCTACTGTCTTGACAAGAGATAAATGAAGGATCACTTACCAAAATAATCTGACAGTTCAAACTAATTTGTCAAACCATCCTGATAAGTTAATTGATCTAAAGACAAGAAAGCATGCATTCAAGGAATGATATGTATCTAACTTATTTCATATTTTAGTTATGATGTTACTAATTATTCAAGTACCACAAAATAGTGCAAAAGGAAAGGTAATTATGAACTGTCATTTCATCAACATTTTTTAAACATATGTTTTAAAGAAGATTCAGTTATTTTATGCTATGCATTTGATTCAAAAACCAAAACATACATAAATCATTACATAAAGTAAAATAACTAATTTTATTCAAGAGAATGTTTAAATATGTCCCACACAAGATGTGGGAATGACTAAAGTGAGCCAATGTAACAATGCACCCAAGCTATACATCTGAAGATAAAGTAAAGGAAAAGAACACATGAGGAAAGTGATATCCATCATTGCCTTATCATGAAGGTTGACCCTTGTATCTAGCATCTTGATCTTCATGTTTTCAGCTTCTTGCTCCTGATCAAAATGATGAGCCTACAAAGATGGAAAAGGTTTTGTTAGAGTTTTAGATATACAACTTCATCATATGCCTTATCAACATATATATAAACTTGCAATCATGATGCATCAATACAATTGGATCATTATTAGACATGCAAAATTAGATCATCATTTGGAAGACAAATCATCATGAGGAAGATCATTCAACTTCCAAGGTATGTTTTTATGTTAACTTGTTTCTTCATTGTGCAGGTATAGGAAAAATCATGTTGCTTATTCAATTCTTATGAGATAAGCATGTGGAGAAAATGGGCTCCTAGAAGAGTTGAGCCCAACATGCTCAGAGTAATAACATTAATGTAGAGATATTCAAAATGACCAAACAACATGGTATTACATCACATCCATGTTGTTGTTGTATCAATGAACAAATACAAATGAAGAAAACAATAGTCATAAAGGACAAAAGGATAGTCATGCAAAAGATAGACAATTCTATGCGAGTCAAGTCACAAGTGCATAGAAGGATATAAGGTACAGTGGAGCCACAAAGATTCAAGCATGAGGAATAGGTAAGTCAAAATTCCATGTATTTCAGGCATAATGAATCCATTGTATCATCAGGAAGACCAAAGGGTATAGACAAGTTGGGACAACAACATCGAAAGGTGCAGCCAAGGCATATATAACAACAATCGCATGACTAAGTACATGTGACATCCATATATCACATAAAGAAGATGTCGTCCATCTATGAAGAGGTACAGTGGAGTAAAGAATCCATAATATATGCACATGAATACATTATCTCAATCATGAAAGATATACAAAAGATAGTATTCATTTTTACAAACCTTTATTATTAAGCATGATCATATATAGAAAGATATGCAATTTGAGTAGTAGTATAGGGTTACAACTGTCACTACAGAAGCCACTGAATATGAGAAAGAACAAATGCCACAGTCAAAAGAAATGAGTTGTCATAGAAGTCTGAAGCCATGAGTTGTCATAGGAGGGTTGAATGTTTGTTATAGAATATACAAGAAGGAGATTAAATGTTTTAAACCTTATGAGTATTTGTTTTAAAGAACAACTCTAGGTCGGATATGCAAAAGTTGAAGAATACATTTGTGGCAGAGCAAAGATAAGATATAAAATGCAAATCATATTTGTACATGAGTGCTCAAGCCGAAGCTAAGAAAAGATTTTCCTTCACAAAGTTTTAAAACCCAGATCAAACACAGAAGGAGAAGTATCTACAGGAGAGGAAAATTAAAGTTTTACTTCAAGCCCTAAGAGGGTTTCTGCATAAAAGTAACTTTCTATTTCTTTAAAATGACAGATATACATGTTCTATATCCAACAACCATGATGGGTTTTAGAATAACCAGAATAGTCTTCCTATTTTTGTCTCATTTTTTTGTCAAAACCCTCAGAAACTCATACATGGAGGCCAAGGTAACGAGAAGAAGGAAGTATGCTAAGTAATTGTAGAAGGAGCCAAAGACCTTAGCGATTGTTTTACTAGTTGTGTTCTTTATTTATAAAACTTCAAGGAGAGCCATCATAACCCCATACCATGGGACTGACAAGAAAAATAAAAAGAGTATAAATATGCAGAGCAAGGATATATGGAGAAATCAGTACAGAGAAGCCATATTCTTCCTTTTTTGCTTTTCATGTTAAGAAACAAGAACCAAAGAACAAATACAGGTGTTACTTGTATATAGTTATCATGGTTGTGGCCTAAAAGAAGATTTTCCTTCAAAAATGTTAAATCCCCCAAAGTTTTACTTCTAACCCTTCTTATCATTTATGAAGAAACACTCAAAGAACTATGAAAGTCAAGAAATAAAAGCTTACCTTGCCAGAGAGGAGAACATAAGCACAGGCCACAGGTATGCTCACATTTTGAGCTCTCAAAACTTAGAAATGTCAACCATGAAGACATTTTAACCAAAGAAAACAAATATAGTGAGGAGACAAGGCATATTAAAAGATAATGCAACATAAACTACTTCAAAGTCATGGCCTGTAGGCCATCTTTCCATCAGAAAATTAAGAAAAATGTTTCAAAATGTTACAAATGCACTCACCTTCCATTTTCCTGTCAAAGACTCGAAAAAAATCATGGAGAATTCTCAGAAATTGTAGAGAGATTATGGAGAAACCTTCAGTACCTAGCAAGCATGGTGGCAACTTAGGAGGAGCAAGAAGACACAATGAAAATGACTAATGAATTTTAGGTTTTCCTTTCTTTTGGTTGATGCCCTAGCTAAGGTCATGAGAATTTTTGACTTTTATTTTGAAATCACTATTATCTATTCCATCATCATGGTAAAGACTTTTAAGTCTTTGAAAAACCCAATGATTCAAATCATTGATGCCACAAGAGCCCATGAAAGCTAATATCATTTTGCCTATTTTTTATTTTTCAAAAGTAAAAACAATGATCAAAGGTAAAGACCGTGTGCCTAATATTATTTTTTGCAAAGGCATGAAGTGAAGTTGAAGTCAAACATAAGCAATGATGTAAAGAAGTCTTTATGCCTTATTGTAATTTTTACAAAGCATGGGATAAAGTCAAACATAATCAATGATTTGAAGATAAGGAAGGGTATTGTGTGATTTATGCATGGAGTGCTAAGGTGTTATACATAATAAAAAATACATAAAATATGATGTATATGGAGATACAAGGTATTGTATAATGCATGAGATAAAATGTATTTTTGTGTGGAGTAATAAGGTATTTGATGCAATGTAATACATGCATGAGGTATGCAAGGGAGTTATAAGGTGTTTTTTGCATGATGATGAAATGAGTGATACATGAGGAGATCATTATATTGCATGGGAGAGATAAGGAGTTTTTATTTGTTTTTTAATCTTTTAAAAGACAAATTCATCAAAATTTGCATGACTTTGCAACTCAAAATAATGTAAGCAAATAATAAAGTAATGTGCTTATCAATTACTTTATTATTTTGTCACAAGTTGGAAAGTTAAAAAGATAGAACAAGTTGTAACTCATAGTAAAGTAATTATCCTAATTACTTCATTCCTTGCTCACATTGTTTACTTATCATCCCAAAATCATGCAAATTTGGATGGAGTTAACTGAGGTTCTTTGTGGTTCTATGCATGGGTTTTGGATCAAAATTGGAGAGTTTGGTCCACCTCTTGGTCAAACTAATAGAGAGTAGTAGTTTGGAGCTATTTTATCTCGATTTGGGATAGTTGTAACCCTTACTTTTAGGGATTTTCATGCTTTCTCATGAATCAATTTTGAGAGATTATTTTTAGAGGTAGTTGCCTGCAGTTTACCTTTTGAGGTCTCTTGGAGAGAGAATATTATATCTTGTAAGAAAAAATTAGGTTTATCTAGTTCTTGCCTTTTTTTCTCTTTATACTTTCAGAGAGAAAGAAGGTTTTGTAACTCATATTTTACAAATTTATAGAGATTACAACAGGTTACAGGTTCTATTCTTTTTCTTTTTATGCAAGTGTTCCTTTATATTTTAGGTGAATCAAGTGTCTACCTTTTCATTAATGCTGCTTTTGTGAATGATTTGATGAGATTTTATTTTGTTTAATATCAGAACCTTTAAAAGCATTGTCTCATTTCTACTTGCATGTATTAGAAAGCATTGAAATCATAGGTAAGATAGGTTTTACAATTGGAATAATTTTCTTTCATGTTGTGAGAACCCTATTTTCCTTCAAAAAGAAAGTTATTTCTGGCCTCCCTTAGAATCATTTTTGTGATCATATTGCCAAAAGTGAATTGTGTGGATAGATTTTCTAAAATCTATTGTGAGTTAGATTTATAGTTTTCCATCAAAATTAGGTGCATCACCACACTTCAGATTATAGTTTTAGTGCTTTTAGTAGATCCTTTTAACCCTTTCCTTACGAAATCATTAATCCATTGAAAATTACAAGGGAACTGACCCATAATCTGGAGGTTCAAGCTCACCATAGGTCACCCACAGTCTGAGTTTGATCCCATGTTACATGGGATTGCTGAGCTTCACAACTTTGCATAACGAGTGCAATCCTACTCGTCAATAGTTTTTTTGCACACCAGGTGGGACATTGAACTAATTTGTAGTTCAATAAAGAACTTATTTTTTCTACTATTTGGTATGATCAGTAGTTATTATAGCCTTTCAGGGGTTTTATTTCAAGTACCTGGTGACTCTAACTTTCTAGGTTGAATAGGTCTAATTTTGTAGCCTATGAGAAAGATTCAAACAAGATCAGGTGTTGTTTTTTTTCAAACAATTCTGGTTTTAGTTTGTTTTCCATCTTTTGAATGAGTAGGCATGTTTACCTTTCATGAGAAGATGTCATATCATCCATCATATCATGAAAATGTTGCTTATCCATCATCTTATCAGCCATATCAAATCAACCATGCTGCTGATTTTATCCCAAACAACCATGCAACAATAGTATATCAACATGCTTAATATGCTAACCCCCCACGCACCCTTACTCAATCTTCACATCAGCTTTCATATGTCCAAAATCAGCCTCAACAAATATCTTTGATATCAAATCAACTCGAACACTATCACCTCCAGGGGGTTAAAGATATAAAGAATAACATGAATGAAATGAAAGATACATTATTAGACTTCATGAAGAAGATAGAAGAGATCAAGAGGCAGTAAGAGTATGAGTAGGAACATGAAGAGATGGCTTATCAGGCCTATCTCTATGAGCAAGACTTGTTGATGCAGGGAAGACAATATGAAGAAGATCTTCCAAGGGAGGTTGCAGCCAAAGAAGAACAAATAAAACACTTGCTTGCACAAGCACAGAGGTATGAAGTCTAGATAGTTGCATTCATTCTAGATCAGCATATTCAAGATGAGGTTAGCAAATATGGAATTCCAAGTTTCAAGAAAAGTAAACCTCTTAAACCTCCCAAAGTCAAGATTCCTAGTTTTAGAGATCCTAATTTAGCTCAAGAGTTTGCTTGCATCCAAAATGAGTCCATTAATCCTCAGTGTTAATCATATCAAGAACCTAAACCAAGTTAGCAAAATTTTGAACAAATATGGTAGCCTTCTTGGACCAAGTATCATGATTATAAAATGTCAAATCTTATTAAGGCTACTCCTCCCATACCAATCTAAAATTAGGAAGGGGAAGAGGTAGTAAAATCTAAACCAATCAAGATTCTAAGTTTCAACCCAATAGCTAAAGTTTCTTCTAGTCCTTCTTGTGCCACCAAATCAGAAAAAATAGATGTGGAGCAAGAGGTTACTGCTATTTTTATTGTGTCCCCAGCTGAATATGATCATGATGCATATGAAGAGGATGTTGGTTCAAACTTGACATTGAATCCTTTGCATTTTGATTCATTTGAAAAGTTTTCTAATGCTATTTATAAGATGAATGAAAGCATAGTATAGAGGTTGCAAGGTGAAAGTCTTCAGTTGCAAAGATAGAGTGCCCAAGTTTCATTGGAGAAAGCACCGCATGAGGAGGAAAGCATTCTCATACCAAAGGTAATAGTTTTAGAACAGTAAGAAGATCCTCAACCTTCTGATGAATTATTGTTTGATGAAAGTTGCAATAAGGTAAGGAACAATCCTCTTTTATCAGAAATTCAAGAGGAATGTGATGAACTTTCATTTTGGGATGCCTTGATGAGTTTGTTGCAAGCTTAGATAATGTTAAGAAGGTTTCAGTTAATATCTTTGATGCACTCCCTAGTTTTGTGGTTGAGAATGGTTGTGAGAATGATATAAATCATCTAGACAAACTACTAATTAATGAGCAGGTCACAGACAACAGCCTTGTTTTCAGTAATCAAGATATTGAGAGAAATGCAAATTTTGTACAAGTGTAGCAAAACCAAAAGCAGGGTACTACTTTCCAAGTAAAGGTTGAGTCTCAAAATTTAGCTGATTTGTTTGATGAACTTCCTAAGTTTGTAGATGAGAATCAAGATAATACATGCATACTAACATCAGTTCCTAATTTTGAGTAGTAGAGTGATGAAATTCATCTAGATTAAAAGTACAAGATTATGAGTTTGATGAGAGCATTTTCTCTAGTATCATAGAAATTTTTTTCTCTAACATTGATGATAATTTGATGCCATGTGAACCAACAGTATGTGAGCAGCATATTCAGGTCAAAGAGGCAAAGTTTTTATTATTTCATTAATGTGAGCTAACATTTTCAAGTCAAGTTGAGATTGCAAGTGAAAACAGGACAACAAATATAAATCAAGACATTAGGAGTATTAGCCAAAGGTTCATCATTACAAGACGGTGCCCAATCAGGGAGTTATCTAGGAAAGAGCTAAATAAGGAGACACATGTTACTATTGTGCCCAAAGATGAGATTGCAGCCTTAGAATAGCAGAATTAGATCATCAATTCACCTCATAATAGAAGTACCTATGATCAGGTTCAGACGGTGAGTGAGTTTGTTTTTGTTCTTTAGAGAGTTTTGCAACATTCTAGAAGGTATGTCTTTATGAATCATATCTTATCAGTAACAAATCACCTTGCAGAACATTCTTTCTTAATCAGAAAGGGAAGTTATTTTACAAAGCCAGTTAATGGATTTGTTTGACAAGCTTCTATGGCTGGTTAGTGTAAGGTAGTGTTGTGATGTTCACAACATGCCCCATTTTGCTCCTTAGCCAAAATGAGGACCCCTGTTGTTGCTCTGCTTTTTTGGTTCGGCTTGTGTTGTTCTATTTGGTGGTAAGGGAAAAGGGGAGTCAAATTTGCAAACCTTGTTGAAAATAGAGAAAATTACATTTTCAATACCAATGCATGATGTGGTTGGATTCCTTGCGAAAAATGAGCTAGGGTTGCTTTTTGAACCGTCTCAAAATTCATCATATTTTGCAAGTTATGATCATTTAGGTAAAATGTGCTATCAGGTTTTGCATGATAAACAGTCAGTTGTTTGCCTTTTTCCTTATTGGCATTCGTTTTAAATTTTGAAAAATGCATACTTAGTGGTTTCAGGTTAAAGGGAATTTTGTCTGGGTTCCACTCTATATCTCACAAATGTCTATTTGGCAGAAAGTACATCGGCACACTTTGTTATCTTTTTTTAAGTCGCCATTATTTATTTTGGCAAGGTTTTCAAGGTTAGAACCGCCGCGTTGAACCATCCGCTCATACTCTTTGGCAGGGTTCAATGGTTCAGGGTTCAAAGGGTTTTAATGGTTCTACATGTCCAAAATGTCTCAAGGGCGAACTGTTTGTTTTGTGTATCGTCGTTGAACCACCGCGTTGAACCATCTGCTTGAACCTTTTCTCAAAAGTTCAATGGTTCAAGGTTCACAGGGTTCATTTTCTTCTAACATGTCAAGTCATGTGCGGTCACCTTGCATATGGGATATATCATTGAACCACTGCATTGAACCTTTCACTCGTACTGTTTGGCGGGGTTCAATGGTTCAAGTTCAAGGCTTTGGTGATGGGCGGGAAAGATGGGAGGATAGCGAAGGGGGCCATCGGCCAAACAAAAGTGATCGGCAGAGTTTGAATATGTGCCACCGAAGTGAAGTCTCTCACTGATGGCCTTTTGCCATCGGTGTAACATATGCGGTCGGCAGTGTTTGAAATTGTCACCCCGACAGGGTATCTCTCACCGATGACAATGTCATCGGCATAACCTTCAAGTATCAGCCGAGTTTCAAAGGGTCACCCCGAAGCATGTAGTCTCACCGATGGTATGCCATTGGCATAACTTACACCATCGGTGGAGTTTGGGAATGTCTGGGCAAGGAGGAGATCTCACGCCGATGGAACAAACAACTGACATCGGCAACACTTACGCCGATAAAAGGCCATCAGCCAGGGTAATGTCATCAGCAGAGGAAGTTTGTGAGCTGCCGATGGGCGATCTCACGCTGATGGTGATCAATGAAGGGGTCATCAAAAGGAGTCTCACCGATATAAGGGCATCAGTGAAATCATTGTGATCGGCAGAGGATATTTGGAGTTCGCCGATGGCGAAGCTCTCGCTGATGAGAAAGAAAATACAAGCCGCTAGGCCTATATCGGTAGGATCTTGCCGATGGAAGGAAACAAGGAGGAAATAAAGCGATAAAGGCCATCAGCCAAATAACGAACATCGCCCAAGGTATTTTTGGACTCGCCGATGGCAATTATCATGTCGATGAGCAGGAAATGGAAGGCGATGGGAATTTTAAACACTTTTGGCACCCGTGGCATTTTTCTAGTCAGCAATAGTTGACCCGATGGTTTTGAGCAGTCTGTGTGTAGTTTTGAGCGCGTTTTGAGAGTTTTTTGGGCCAGATTTCCACATTTTGTACAATCACTGATGCAGAGACATCCACACTATAACCTTAACATACATCATGGATGTCCGCAACCCTTCATCATCATCATCATATTTTTGTTAACACTGTCAGCATCATCATATTTACTCTGCCGACCGATATCCTCCTGCAGACAAGCCTTCACCCTTTCGCATGTCAGCAGCATCATCATATCCGACTATCGGTAGTATCATCATATTTCGAAGAGGCGTGAAATATCCTCCTGCTGACTACTATTCACTTCCTTATCGCTTTTCACCTTTCGCCTTTCAACAGCATCATGATATTCGGCAAACGCAAACATCCTCCTAACGTTCCCTGTTCATCTCACCGACGGCCTCTACCTTCACTATCTTCAGCATCATGATGTTCAACATCATGTTCATCAGTAGGATATAGAACATCCTGTTCCTCCCATTTATCCTGACGACGACTACCTCATGCACCTTCCCTTCAGTGCTTACATCACCCCGATATCCTGATGATGAATATCCTGATGACGATGACGTCACATGCAACTCCTCAATATCCTGCTGCCCGATATCCTAATGACGTATATCCTAATGACGATGACGTCATATGCAACTCCTTCAATATCCTATTCTCGGCCAAACTTAACCTTATCGGCCCGCGATGGTTTTATCAACCCGATCTTCTACCTTATGCCAATGCGCTCCTCCTCGGCAACACCTGATGATGATCACCCCGACGCACATTCACTTCATGCACTCGACTGCATCATGCTCACCTCCCTTTACTCCGATGACGCCCGAAGTAACTGCAGGATATACACAGAAATATCCTGATGATGCCGTTGTGACGAATCTCCAACCTTAGCGGATTTTCACCTCCCCGATCCGCTGAACCTTCTGGGATGACCCGATCCACTTTTAGGGTGACCTTCCAAACTCTAACAATCAACACGACCTAGCACATACCCATGCTAGGGTCCTCAACATCTCTCAACCGCGATCCTGCACACCTGCATGCGAACAAACAGAAAAGGGAAACTACAACCTAACCTACTGTACATCGCCATTCCACCGATTCGACGAATCAACCGGTGGAATGGATCAGCGAATCCATGTACCCACCAAAACAGCAAATCAATTTCACAATGGAGATCAGACAGAAGATGAACACAAACAGGATCTTTATTGATTTCAAAAGATGCAATACAATGTTCAGTCTCACTCTCTGTCTCACTCTCACAAAGTCTGATCGATGATCGATGATATGCAATACCAACCGATCCTCATGCATAAATAGGATCTCATGCGAGTACTACAGACCTGACTCCAAGCGGCTGGGAAATCTCTCTAGGCGGCTGGGAGATCCAACCGGACCTACAGCATAACAGCTATCATAACAAACTAGCTAAAAATAGAAAAGCATGGTCAACATGACCTTATTACATGCATTGGTCTTATAAGACCTTCTTGAAAACATTAACAAGACTCAAACAAACTAACTGCCTCATGGAGGCCAGCTGTCAGGTAGGTGCTCCTGCACCATACTCCCCAACAGAAAAGAACTCATGTCCCATGAGTTTAGGATGTGGAAGTCCTCCACCTTTACACTTTGCCTTGTCAATAGTCTGACCTGCTCTAGCTTTATCCTCGGTTGTCTCTTGGCTTCTCCAAGACTTCTGAACTGGAACTTGCTGTCTTGCAAGTAAATCCTTATGCCTGTCAATGTAGGCCCTTCTCTCACATACCCTGTGTTTGTCAGGTTGTCTGACCAGAACCTCTGGCTGAACTGCCTCTTGAACTTCTGTAATGTTCAACTCTGTCTTTCTTTCAACCTTTATAGGACAAACAATAGTCCCAACTATGACAACATCCTTGTCATTCCTCTCAACTGGTTGCTGTGCGCAAACCTGTTTCGGGACCTGCTGCTGACCTCTGTCAGTCAAAACTGAAACTTTCTTCAGCTTGTTGTCTTTAACAACTTCGTTCCCTGCAGTGTCCTCAACTGCCTTTATGCCTGCTCCTATAGGCTTCTGCACAAATTCCTTCTTTCCCATTAAAATGACTTGGGCTATCTTTTGTACTGCAGCATGTGCCTGCAATGGCATCAACTTAATAGTCTTCCCATCTTTCTTGATGGTGTAGGTATTAGCATACCCATCATACAGTACCCTCCTATCAAATTGCCATGGTCTACCCAACAGTAGGTGACAACATTCCATGGGCAAAATGTCACACAAAACTCTATCCTGATATGCTCCAATCTGAAAATCCACAAATGCCTGTTCATATACCCAAAGTGATTGACTATCACTCACCCAAGATGCCTTGTAAGGGTTTTGATGTGGAATCCTTTCCAAATGCAGTTTATCCACCATTTCCTGAGATACCATGTTGTCTGTTGAACCAGTATCAATAACAACCTTACATACCTTACCTTTGCTCTTACATGTGGTCTTGAAAAGAGCTCTTCTTTGCATCATATCCTTTGATGCCTGCAAACTAATTCTCCTTAGCATCAATGCTTCTCCCTCCTCAGGATATGCATAATTGTCAGGAACTCTATCTCCTTGATAAGTGTGTGAACTCTGCACGCTTTTCTCTTCTTTCTCTTCTTGCACAAGTTGTACTCTCTTGTCATTCGTTCTATCATTTCTGGATGATGAACCTTTGCTTTCTGGACATTTGAAAGATGGATGACCAAACTCACCACAGGTGTAACACTTTCCTGAAAATGTAGTAGAACCTCTACCACTTCCAAATCTGCCTCTATTACCTTTCCATCCACCTTTGAAATCAGACTGTCCCTATCCTTTACCAGTGTCTTCTTGACCCTCATTGGTTTGCCTTGCTGTAGGGGTTGCTCCTCTTCCCCTCATATTGCTGCCTCTTCCTCTCATGGACTTATCTTGTCTCCTATTCATCTTTTCTTCAATCCTGATTGCCATTTGGTAACAATCCTCCACACTCTTAGGGTTAGCTAAAACTAACTCATCCTGTATGTTCAATCTCAAACCAGCCAAGTACCTAGCCACCTTTTCTACCTCATTCTCATGATGACCAGATCTCATACTCAACTTAGAAAACTCCTCAGTATATGCCTTCACATCCATTTCCTTCTGCCTTAAAAATTGCAGCTTCTTGAACATCTGAATCTCATAATCCCTAGGCAAGAATTTACCTTTTATCCTTGCTACCATCTTATCCCATGAAGTGATCTTTGACTTCCCTTGTTTCCTTCTCTCGGATTATACATAATCCCACCATACCAAAGCATGACCTCCTAACTTGGTCTTTGCAATCTTTACCTTCTGATCCTCAGCAACATCTTCACATTCAAAGTGATTATCAAGTGCAGCAATCCAATCCAGTAACTCATCTTCATTCAAACTTCCATTATACTTGGAAACATCAACCTTTACCTTAGGTTTATCACTCTGCACTACCTTTAACAGTTTTGCAAATTTCTGGTCTTCAGCATCCAGTTCTTCAGCTACCTCTTCATACTCTTCAACAGCATCTTCATCTTCTTTAGACTCAATGTCTTCCACTTCCCTCTTTTTGTTCTTCTCCAAGGCTACAAGCCTGGCTTGAAGTGCTTCAGCAAGCTCCTTCATCTTCCTCATCTCTCTGACATGTTTTTCCTTCATCTCCTGCAATTCCCTTGCAGTACCATTACCTTTCGGAGGCATTTTGTCAACCTCTCACTCAACACACAACACACACTCAACTCTACCTCTGCCCTTTCGGTGACAGAATCAACACACAACAGCCTAGACCTTTTGCTGAGCTCTGATACCACTATGATGCAGAGACATCCACACTATAACCTTAACATACAGCATGGATGTTCGCAACCCTTCATCATCATCATCATATTTTTGTTAACACTGTCAGCATCATCATATTTACTCTGCCGACCGATATCCTCCTGCAGACAAGCCTTCGCCCTTTCGCATGTCAGCAGCATCATCATATCTGACTATCGGCAGCATCATCATATTTTGAAGAGGCGTGAAATATCCTCTTGCTGACTACTGTTCACTTCCTTATCGCTTTTCACCTTTCGCCTTTCAATAGCATCATGATATTCGGCAAACGCAAACATCCTCCTGACGTTCCCTGTTCATCTCACCGACGGCCTCTACCTTCACTATCTTCAGCATCATGATGTTCAACATCATGTTCATCAGCAGGATATAGAACATCCTATTCCTCCCATTTATCCTGATGACGACTACCTCATGCACCTTCCCTTCGGTGCTTACGTCACCCCGATATCCTGATGACGAATATCCTGATGACGATGACGTCACATGCAGCTCCTCAATATCCTGCTGCCTGATATCCTGATGACATATATCCTGATGACGATGATGTCATATGCAACTCCTTCAATATCCTGTTCTCGGCCAAACTTAACCTTATCGGCCCGCGATGGTTTTATCAACCCGATCTTCTACCTTATGCCGATGCGCTCCTCCTTGGCAACACCTGATGATGATCACCCCGATGCACATTCACTTCATGCACTCGACTGCATCATGCTCACCTCCCTTTACTCGGATGACGCCCGAAGTAACTGCAGGATATACACAGAAATATCCTGATGATGCCATTGTGACGAATCTCCAACCTTAGCGGATTTTCACCTCCTCGATCTACCGAACCTCCTGGGATGACCCAATCCACTTTCAGGGTGACCTTCCAAACTCTAACAATCAACACGACCTAGCACATACCCATGCTAGGGTCCTCAACATCTCTCGACCGCGATCCTGCACACCTGCATGCGAACAAACAGAAAAGGGAAACTACAACCTAACCTACTGTACATCGCCATTCCACCGATTCGACGAATCAACCGATGGAATGGATCAGCGAATCCATGTACCCACCAAAACAGCAAATCAATTTCACAATGGAGATCAGACAGAAGATGAACACAAACAGGATCTTTATTGATTTCAAAAGATGCAATACAATGTTCAGTCTCACTCTCTGTCTCACTCTCACAAAGTCTGATCGATGATCGATGATATGCAATACCAACCGACCCTCATGCATAAATAGGATCTCATGCGAGTACTACTGACCCGACTCCAAGCGGCTGGGAAATCTCTCCAGGCGGCTGGGAGATCCAACTGGACCTACAGCATAACAGTTGTCATAACAAACTAGCTAAAAATAGAAAAGCATGGTCAACATGACCTTATTACATGCATTGGTCTTATAAGACCTTCTTGAAAACATTAACAAGACTCAAACAAACTAACTGCCTCATGGAGGCCAGCTGTCAGGTAGGTGCTCCTGCACCAATCACCTTGATTTAAATAGATATTTTAGTTTCCTACTATTCATTTGATAAATGTGATACTTATTGTTTGTCTTGTTTCGCAGGCTTGCAGTTGAGGAAGTAGCTGGAATTTGATCATAGTGACATCATCGAGGAAGGAAATCTAATCTTAGGAGCAGGAAGATAAAGATGAAATGTGAAGAAGTCAAGGCCATTCAAATAGAGGACAAGGTTGTAGCTGAGAACATTACTACAACAGACAAACAGAAGTTATTGCTGAGCTGCCAGAGCTTCTCAGAAGGGGCAATATTTTGCCTAGATTTGACACTGCTCAGAGATATTTTGAAGAACTGGTTCACCTGCATTTACTGCTGTAACCGGTGGTTTGAACCAAGGGTTTAGTTAGGTTTTTTGCTGTAGTGAGGACAATCAAAAAGTCTTTATATTGTGCCTCTCTGCACTGTAATACTTTACATAGGGATTTTAGGAATACACAGGGGCTACATAGAGATTTGTAGCAGCAGGAATTTGTAGAAGTAACATTTAGAATAGAGGGACCTTTTAGTTTAGAAGTAGAAGAAGGATGTCACCTGTTGTTTGCAGTAAGGTGTGCGTGGAATGTCTGGCTTCCTTACTATATCTGTAAGGCTTGTAAGTTCTCTTTAATTTGATCAATGAAACTAAGAGTCATTCCAACATTGTAAATCATGTATGACTGTTTGTTTCTAATACAATAGAATCTGGAGTTCTGCATCTATCTTCTGAGTGTTCTCCTGCTCTTCTTTGTGTTTTGAAATATTTTCTTTGAGAGCTTGCAATTTTAAATGTATGTTTGTGAAAATACTCAGAACTTGCATTTAAGGTTTTTACTGTGGATTTGATCAAATTACTGTAGCATTTACATAGTGCATAACAGAACAATTAGATCCTTCGATAGAGTAAATGAGGTGTAGGTTAGATTTCCCTAACTTTTCTCAACCCATCGGAAATATTTAACTGAAAATGTAGAAATCTAAAGGAAGTTGTCTCAAATTTGAAGAAGCATGGACAATAGAGTTAAATGTAGATAGTTTTCATAAGTGTATAAAGGAGAAAGCTGCAATAATTCAAGAAAACCATCTAAAATTTGCAGCACAGTAACACTTGTATGCAAAGGAACAAAATACTTGTTGATATCTATGACCTTTTGTATAATCTTAGTCCAGTAGACCACAAACAACTCTAAACTATGTAAGGCCCCTTGAACATTATAGCTTCACATTGACCAACTGAATTTGACCAACAGTACCATTGTAGACTTGGGATTAATTGAATCTTAGGTGATTCCTTTTTATCTTTCAAGTATAGTTTCAGTTCATTATATGTGAATTTTAACTTACTGTTATGATTGTATCAAAATAATCACAAACAGTTTTCTGGCGCTAGAAGGATGGCCTCCTGAGTTAGAGTTTGTTTCAAACTAGCTAATAACAGTAATAGAGTGACTAGGTCTAAATCCGGTTCAGAAGATATATTTGTGCAACTACCTGATACAAGGCTAAGTAAAAAACCTTTAATTTGGAATCCAAAAATATCACAAGAAGGAAGTTCATCTGGAACACCTCCTGGGTCACCTTTTAACATCCGTAGTATTGTGAGTCCTGACAGATCACTGTTTAGATCTTTAAATCTTGGTTCAGGCAACCCTAGAGGTCTCAATCCTCCTGTAAATCCTAATCCACCAATCAATCTAGGTATTCCTACAAGCTCAAGTCAAGCCCAAACACCTGTAATGGCTTATTTCAATGTTCATTCCCCCATATTCTTCAATGATTATCATGAGATGCCCAAAAATCTAAAAAAGATATGTCCAATGTACTAGTTGCATCAGGATCTAGAAGATCATATTAGAATATTTAAGGAAGCATGTTTTAGGGATATGTTAGAGCATGAGGATGTTGTGTGTAGATTGTTTCCCTACACCTTTAATAAACAAGCCTCTAGCTGGTATGTAAACTTACCCAATGGTTACATTTCTTCCTGGTCACTTATGGAAGAAGCATTTATGTCAAGATTTAGGGGACCCATTGACCCTTGCGCTTTGTATCATAAATTGGCTGCTATAAAATGAGGTGAGGGAGAGCTGATTGATAATTTCAATGACAGATTTCAAAAGGCCTATTCTAGGCTGGTAGCCCCTTATACCGTAGAAAATGATCCCTTGTTGGCTATGTACTATGCAGCCTTAGATCCTCTAACTACCATGTTTGTCAAAAGAAAACTTGACATAGATTCAATATCCAAAGCCTATAAAGAGGCAGCCTCAGTGAACCAAGAGATGAGGCATACAACTTATAGTCCATTTGTTAATGGAGGAAATTTTGGGGTGCAGAATCAGGCACAACCATGGACTGGAGCCCCTATGCAGCACACTCCACTATTAAACCCGGTTCCTTCTTACACACATGTGTATAGTCCTACCCCAATCCAAGCTATAACTTCTTACACGGCTAGTACTTCCAATAACAATCAAAATAATGGTCAGCCTTTCTTCCAACTTCCTAGGGATACAACTGTGGCAAAAACACAAGAGGATAGGGAAGAAATCAAAGAGATCACCGCACATTTGAAAAGGTTAACCACCGAAGTGACACAACTAAGAAATGAGAACCTCTATGGAAGAGGCAACCAAAACTACAGTCAACATCAAAATCACAACCAAGGCCAAAATCAAAACTATAGTTTCAATCAAAATCAGCAGTACAATCAGAACCAAAATTATAATCAGCATCAAGGCCCCAACTAGGGGCAACCAATACAAAATAGAGGGCCAATAATAGATAATAGGACCTGGGGCAATAATAACAAAAATCAGAATCAACCTAGGCCACCCAAGACATGGAACACTGGGCCCAACAACGGTACTCTAGCTTCTCCTTTTGAGAATATAGATAATCATGATGCAAAATAAATGACTAGCATACAAATGGCCAGTACAGCACCCAAAAATTGGTACAGATTTCACAATACCAATGCCCATGCTGAGCATGACTGTCCACAGTTCCACTTAGCAGCCAACATTTTTAATATAGATGTGCGGCCTCCTACCTCTGAATTTCTCATTCCCAAGAGTAATGAGGTAGTACCCTCAGGATATGACACAGCATTAGTCTTAGAAACGTTTACCTTTACAACTGCAGAAGAGAAAGAGGATGAATTGCTAGATGATGGACCATACTGTTGCAAAAATCTTTATCCTGAATTAGCCTTTGTGTTAAATGCTTTTTAGTTTCCCTTTGAATCTGAAAATGAGATATTAAATGAAGCAGAAGAGGTGCAGGCCTTTCAACAGACAAATAAAAACCACACCTACAATTTGAGGAACAACCCTAGGCCAGGAGGACCTTTTACCACTTCCGTTCCTTTGAATAACTTCGGTACACCCCCAGATCAGAATGCTAGCAACAATCCTACCATACTTAAAGCTAATCAGCACACAAATAATAGAACAACAATACAAAAGGATCAAACAAGTAAAACTAAAACAATAGAGACAACAAGATTAATGAGTTACTTGTCAGAGGAAATAAAGAAAATTAAGGTCAGTATACCTCTAAGTGAATTATTGAAGACCCCAAGGATCAGAAATGCTTTTATAAAATCTCTGGATACATCCATGACAGATGAGGTGTCTACTGATATAACTGTTCCTAATAGAGATTCACTGCCTAAAGAGAAAAATAAGAAAGTTGAGCATCCTTCCAATACAAATGTAGTAATACATGTGGATAAAAGGGATACTCCCCCTTTCTTGTTAACTATTAGATTGTGTGGGAAGAATATACACAATTGTATGGTAGATTCTGGTGCCTCAGCCAACGTGATGCCCTTAGGAATATGTAAAACTCTCGGGCTGACTCCCACCAAATCTGCCAAGGTTGTCACACAATTAGATAAGACTGAGGTTAGCGTGATAGGAGAACTCATGAACATTCAAATGCAATTAGCCTCAGACCCTAGGGTAAGCCAAATCATTGATATTCAAGTAGTGGATATACCTGTAAATTATGGAATGTTGCTGAGTAGGGATTGGTCCAAGACATTAAATGGATATATGGCCACTAACTTTTCACACATGTGGCTACCTTGGAGAGGTGTCCCAAACAAAATCAGAATAGAGGCAGAGCCCAAAATGAAACATATAACAGAGTATAACCAAACTAATGAAATATTATATGCTGCTATTGAACCTGGTGTCTATAGAATTACCAACAATGGGGTGCAGATTGAAGAGGTCATGATGTTAAACATTAGAAAAAAATGTGTCAGCAATAGGACAGCATTATTCATTGAGTCTGATGGAAATTCTTCAGACGAAGAAAATAATGCAATAGACAGATTTGGTCATGCCATTAGACAAGAGGTGGAAGAGTGCGTTAAACACAATCTCCTGGTCTAATGTAAATTGTATAAAAATAGGTGTAGAGTCCATGATAGGCAACATTCTGAGGAGAGTTGTGAAATATGCAAAGACATCACTGAATATGAATACAAAAAATGCATAGGGAGGGTAGAGTTACAAGAGGAAAATGAGAATCCTGATCCAGCACAGAAATATGTTCAGGATGATATAGATGCCTTGATTCCAGATTTCGGAGAAGAAATAAGAGACAAGGGTAGTTGTCTTTCTGATTTAACAGATGAAAATGCACATATGCTAGTTGACCAAATAGAAAAACCCATGAATAAATAGGACAACACCCCACAGGCAATAAAAGAGACAATGCATACCAAGATAAAAGGTCAGAAAAGTAAAGATGGCATGTGGACGTTAAAATGTGATGGGTCCAAATCAAAATAGGGCGCAGGTGCAGGTGTTGAACTCATAGATCCTCAACGTAAATCACATCTGGCAGCATATAGATTACAATTCTCCTGTACTAACAATATTGCTGAATATGAGGCCCTAATTTTAGGACTTGTCATGGCCATCAAGAAAAGGATGAAAATGATCAGAGTATTTTTAGACTCTGAATTAGTAGTCAGACAAGTGAGGAAACTATATGCCTGCAATTACAAGAAAATGATTAGTTACAGACATAGAGTATGGGGTTTAATAGATACATTTGATGCTTTCAACTTAGAGCATGTCCCTAGAGAGCTGAACCACAGGCCGGATGCGCTTGCAGTTGCTGCTAGCATATTAGAACCATTGACACTGTCAGGATTGAGATGATTTGCTGTTGAGCTAGTTAACGTGCCCAGTATACCAGACAACGTTACACATTTTCAGGTATTTGGAGGGGATCAGCAAATTATTAATTTTCTGACCTGTAATGAGGCATTTGAGGCTCAAATCATTGATGAACAAGAAAGGCCTGAAGTAACATGGGATGAAGAGGATATAATCAACTTGAAGAGCAACTTCTTACCAAAAGGAGTAATTGAATTAGAACATATCTTTGACTTCAATGGAGTAATGAGACAGAAGGACTTGCCCAAAACAGAAGGGGGTAAGTGTGATTTACATAACTTAGGGACAGAGCAAAATCCACAAAATGTACTAATTGGGAAAGCTTGCTCTGAGAAAATTAGAAAAGAGGTTTTAGACACTCTGAAAGATTATAAACACGTAATAGCATGGATGTATGAAGACTTGAAAACATTTGATGAGTCCATCATAACTCACGTAATACCTTTAAGAAAAGAAGTCAAGCCATTTAGGCAGAAACAAAGGCCTGTGAACACCATTCTAGAGCCTTTAATCTTTGAGGAAGTTAAAAAATTGTTGTCTGCTGGAATAATTTTCCCAGTTAGACATTCTGTCTGGGTAGCTAATTTAGTACCAGTGAGGAAGAAAAATGGAGACATCAGGTTATGCGTAGACTTTAGAAATTTAAACAAGGCATCTAAAAAGGATAATTATCCTCTGCCTCCTATAGACAAAGTGCTGCAAGCAGTAAATGGCACAAAGATGATGTCCTCTTTAGATGGCTTTTCAGGTTATAACTAGGTCTTAATTAATAGAGAAGATAGACTAAAAACCACCTTCACTTGCAAATGGGGAAATTATGCATATAGAAGAATGCCTTTTGTTCTGATCAATGCAGGTGCTACTTTTCAGAGAGCCATGGACATTGCATTCCATGGATTATCAGGCAAGTGCATTGTTGTGTATATGGATGATTTAACTGTGTATTCCAAGGATGCATCCACTCACGCTGAAGATCTCAGGAAAATACTCAAGCGATGTGAGAGGTATGGGATTTCCCTTAATCCTAAGAAATGTATATTTGGCATAACTGAAGGTAAATTATTAGGCCATGTCATTTCTGAAGGTGGAATTTCAATTGATCTGGATAGAATAGAATCCATAAAAAATTTGCAAATACCAAACAGTAGGAAAGGGTTGAAATCATTTTTTGGCAAAATTAACTTTGTTCGGAAGTTTATAATAGGTTTTGCAGAGATCGTGCAGCCGTTAAATGCCATGTTGAAGAAGGATGCGCAGATGGAATGGACGCCAGTGGCTAGAGCCACATTTGAAGATATCAAGGAGGTAATTTCTAATGCTCCTATATTGGCAAGTCCAGACTACACAACCCCATTTTACATCTACTCCTTTGCATCTTCTCATTCAGTCGCAGCTACCTTGACACGGAAAGGTGAAAACAATGAAGAGAGGCCCATAGCATTTATGAGCACGCCTCTAAAGGATGCACAGCTGAGGTATCTAGACATCGAGAGACAGGCATTTGCATTAGTAAAGGCTGTGAAAAAATTTAGACACTACATTCTACACAACCAGATCAAAGCCATAGTACCAGACGCAGCAGTAAAAATGTTGCTGATGCAGAACGAACCTAGAGAAAAAAGAGCCAAGTGGATCACCATGCTGCAGAAGTTTGACGTGGAAATCATTCCCATGAAGCTGGTCAGAGGGCAGGCATTAGTACCAACCATAGAAAACACGGATCTCGATTTGATAAAACAATAGTACGTATTGAATTCCCTGAGCGCATCAGGCTGGTACGATGATTTAAGCACCTTCTTGATAGCTGGGAAGTACCCAAACAGGATGAAGGCTTCTCAAAGCAGAGCTTTGAAGATTAAGGCACAAAAATATATGGTGCAAGGAGGTCTTCTATTTAGGAAGAACCATGATGGAATTTATCTGAGATGCATAAACAGAGCTGAAGCTGATAAAGTGTTGATAGAATTACATGACAAGTACAGAACCGGCCATGGTTCCCATTTAGCTACAACACACAAAATACTGAGGGCGGGCTATTACTAGCCCACGATGTTCAAAGACACTAAGAGTCACATCAAAGGTTGCCACACCTGTCAGACTGCAGCAAATAAAGGGAGAAATCAAACCAATCCACTACAACCTGTAATTGAATCAAGACCGTTTGCACAGTGGGGCTTGGATTTTATTGGAGTCATCAATCCCCCATCTTCTGCAGGACACAAATTTATACTGATGGTAACAGACTATTCTACAAGGTGGACTGAGGCTACCTGCTGCAAATTCTCCACAACTGAGGTAGTTATCAAGTTTCTTGAAGAAAACATCATCACCAGGTTTGGAACTCCCTATTCATTGGTATGTGATAATGGCCCTGCTTTCTCTTCTTTAAAGTTTTCTAAATGGGCATTTGAATACAGGATCATTTTAAGGTTTTCTTCGAATTATTACCCTCAAGGTAATGGACTAGCTGAATCAAAAAGCAAAATCCTATTAGATATAATCAAAAGGTTGATTGCAAAAAGTCCTAGAGAGTGGAATACCCTGTTAAGATATGCATTATGGGTAGATAGGACCAAGTTTAAAATAGCTTTAGGTAGCACACCTTATCATTTAGTTTATGGGATTGATCCCATACTTCCAGTAAATCTGAGAATACCAACTTGGAAGTTTGCCAATGAGTATCTAGGCTTTGATAACCATAGGGAAGCCAAAATAGTACAAATGCTACAACTAGATGAGAAAAGAGGTCAAGCCATCAAGAAGTTTGCCAAACACCAAGCGGTTGTTAAGAGGTGGTTTGATAAAAGGGCAAGAGTCAAAACATTTAGGATATCAGACTTAGTGGTGTGCTGGGACAAAGCACATGAAAAGAAAGAAAACCATGGAAAATTCAATAAATTATGGCTGGGTCCATTACAAGTCTCAGAAATAATAGGAGATAACACATTCAGACTTAAGACCTTGACTGGAGAAGATGTACCATTACCAGTTAATGGCCAACATCTGAAACACTACTTCCAGGCCTGAGGTAAAGGGCAATCCATTTTGGTGTAAAGTGCTGTAAGTAGTGTGCAGTTCTTCTTTTGCTGTTTTCTTTTTGGGTTGGCTGTTTGTATAGTTTGTCTTCTGTTTGTTTCTATTTGTACAATTTTTTCTACTTTTTTTGCTTTTTGTACAGCTTGTTTGTTTGGTTTGTTTGTTGTCTCCTTAGCAGGGATCTTTATTTTACTTTAGAGTATTAAGGAGCAAAGTAGCAACCATTCAAAACAGTATAAAATTTAGGATATTCAAGTTAATCATTTGCAATTTACACATAACTTGTTACTGTCATGAATGTAGAGAGTTATTTATCTTCTGAAGTTTCATATTCAATAAATGTGATTGAGAATTCGAAGCAAGTTTCTCATGATGACACACCTAAAATCCTTGGGTTTGTTGAACTTACCAGTGTAGATATTAGGTGAAAAATCTGAGGTTACCCTTGCTACCATTACAATTCTCAGCTTAATTTCAGCAAGTGTCCACTCCTTGCATCATGAAGTTACAAATTGCTATATCTTGTGAAATCTTTCAAAATCAGAAAATAAACAAAAAAAAAAATAAATAAATAAAGTGGATTATACTGAAAATCTAGATTAAGCCATCTAAGTAACTCTACCGGGGCTATAGACGCTCGCTGGCAGTAGGACTCTACTTAGGAGAATTGTAACGATAACCTTGCTGGGGCTATGAACACTCGCTGGTAGCAAGGCTCTATCTGGTCGGCTATGAGGGAATATCCTCACCTACGTAGGCTAATGTCAGTCACTGGTTTGTTCAACCGATCTTCAAGATGAGGATAATTAATCATGCGCACACAATTAAACTAAAAATGGAAGTTCATGCACCCTTATTGAATACCTTAAGTCTCAAGCTGAATAGTAATTTGCAGGAAGGATAGTCGGAAGTTATGAATTTATTTCACCTAGTTTGAATTTAATTGTTTTGTTTGGTTGCTAGTTGTTGTGATGTTCACAACATGCCCCATTTTGCTCCTTAGCCAAAATGAGGACCCCTGTTGTTGCTCTACTTTTTTGCTTCTGCTTGTGTTGTTCTGTTTGGTGGTAAGGGAAAAGGGGAGTCAAATTTGCAAACCTTGTTGAAAGTAGAGAAAATTGCATTTTAAATACCAATGCATGATGGGGTTGGATTTCTTTGCGAAAAATGAGCCAGGGTTGATTTTTGAACCGTCTCAAAATTCATCGTATTTTGCAAGTTATGATCATTTAGGTAAAATGTGCTATCAGGTTTTGCATGATAAACAGTTAGTTGTTTGCCTTTTTCCTTGTTGGCATTCGTTTTAAATTTTGAAAAATGCATACTTAGTGGTTTCGGGTTAAAGGGAATTTTGTCTAGGTTCCACTCTGTATCTCACAAATATCTGTTTGGCAGAAAGTGTATCAACGCACTTTGTTATCTTTTTTAAGTTGCCATTATTTATTTTGGCAAGGTTTTCAAGGTTAGAACCACCGCGTTGAACCATCCACTCGTACTCTTTGGCGGGGTTCAATGGTTTGGGGTTCAAAGGGTTCAAATGGTTCTACATGTCCAAAATGTCTCAAGGGCGAACTGTTTGTTTTGTGTATCATCATTGAACCACCCGCTTGAACCTTTTCTCAAAGGTTCAATGGTTCAAGGTTAGCGGGGTTCATTTTCTTCTAACATGTCAAGTCATGTGCGGTCACCTTGCGTATGGGATATATCGTTGAACCGCCGCATTGAACCTTTCACTCGTACTCTTTGGCGGGGTTCAATGGTTCAAGTTCAAGGCTTTGGTGATGGGCGGGAAAGATGGGAGGATGGCGAAGGGGGCCATCGGCCAAACAAAAGTGATCGGCGAAGTTTGAATATGTGCCGCTAAAGTGAAATCTCTCACCGATGGCCTTTTACCATCGGTGTAACATATGCAGTTGGTGGTGTTTGAAATTGTCACCCCGACGGGGTGTCTCTCACCGATGACAATGTCATCGGCATAACCTTCAAGTATCGGCCGAGTTTCAAAGGGTCACCCCGAAGCATGTAGTCTCACCGATGGTATGCCATCGGTATAACTTACACCATCGGTGGAGTTTGGGAATGTCTGGGTGAGGAGGAGATCTCACGCTGATGGAACAAACAACTGACATTGGCAACACTTACGCCGATAAAAGGCCATCGGCCAGGGTAATGTCATCGGCAGAGGAAGTTTGTGAGCCGCCGATGGGCGATCTCACGCTGATGGCGATCAATGAAGGGGTCATTGGAAGGAGTCTCACCGATATAAGGGCATCAGTGAAATCATTGTGATCGGCAGAGGAGATTTGGAGTTCACCGATGGCGAATCTCTCACTGATGAGAAAGAAAATACAAGCCGCTAGGGCTATATCGGTAGGATCTCACCGATGGAAGGAAACAAGGAGGAAATAAAGCGATAAAGGCCATCGGCCAAATAACGAACATCGCCCAAGGTATTTTTGGACTCGCTGATGGTGATTATCACGCTGGTGAGCGAGAAATGGAAGGCGATGGGAATTTTAAACACTTTTGGCACCCGTGGCATTTTTCTAGTCAGCGATAGTTGACCCGATGGTTTTGAGCAGTCTGTGTGCAGTTTGAGCACGTTTTGAGAGTTTTTTGGGCCAGATTTCCACATTTTGCACAATCACCTTGATTTAAATAGATATTTTAGTTTCTTGCTGTTCATTTGATAAATGTGATACTTATTGCTTGTCTTGTTTCGCAGGCTTGCAGTTGAGGAAGTAGCTGGAATTTGATCACAGTGATATCATTGAGGAAGGAAATATGATCTCAGGAGTAGGAAGATAAAGATGAAATGTGAAGAAGTCAAGGCCATTCAAATAGAGGACAAGGTTGCAACTGAGAACATTACTACAGCAGACAAATAGAAGTTATTGCTGAGCTGCCAGAGCTTCTCAGAAGGGGCAATATTTCGCCTAGATTTGACACTGCTCAGAGATATTTTGAAGAACTGGTTCACCTACATTTACTGCTGTAACCGAGGGTTTGAACCAAGGGTTTAGTTAGGTTTTTTGCTATAGTGAGGACAATCAGAAAGTCTTTATATTATGCCTCTCTGCACTGTAATACTTTACATAGGGATTTTAGGAATACACAGGGGCTACATAGAGATTTGTAGCAGCAGGAATTTATAGAAGTAACATTTAGAATAGAGGGACCTTTTAGTTTAGAAGTAGAAGAAGGAGGTCACCTGTTGTCTGTAGTAAGGTGTGCGTGGAATGTCTGGCTTCCTTATTGTATCTGTAAGGCTTGTAAGTTCTCTGTAATTTGATTAATGAAACTAAGAGTCATTCCAACATTGTGAATCATGTATGACTGTTTGTTTCTAATACAATAGAATCTAGAGTTCTGCATCTATCTTCTGAGTGTTCTCCTGCTCTTCTTTGTGTTTTGAAATATTTTCTTTGAGAGCTTGCAATTTTAAATGTATGTTTGTGAAAATACTCAGAACTTGCATTTAAGGTTTTTACTGTGGATTTGATCAAATTACTGTAGGATTTACATAGTGCATAACAGAACAATTAGATCCTTCGGTAGAGTAAATGAGGTGTAGGTTAGATTTCTCTAACTTTTCTCAACCCATCTAAAATATTTAACTAAAAATGTAGAAATCTAAAGGAAGTTGTCTCAAATTTGAAGAAGCATGCACAACAGAGTTAAAGGTAGACAATTTTCATAAGTGTATAAAGGAGAAAGCTGCAATAATTCAAGAAAACCATCTAAAATTTGTAGCACAGTAACACTTGTATGCAAAGGAACAAAATACTTGTTGATATCTATGACCTTTTGCATAATCTTAGTCCAGTAAACCACAAACAACCCTAAACTACGTAAGGCCCCTTGAACATTATAGCTTCACATTGACCAACTAAATTTGACCAACAGTACCATTGTAGACTTGGGATTAATTGAATCTTAGGTGATTCCTTTTTATCTTTCAAGTATAGTTTCAGTTCATTATATGTGAATTTTAACTTATTGTTATGATTGCATCAAAACAATCACCAACAGGTAGAGTAGAATTTAAGTTTAGTATTTCATTTTCTAGGAAGTGCACATGCAAATTTTGTTGGCCATGTCCTAAACAGGGTCAGATTAGTTTCATTTCAATATAGTTTTGTTGTTGTATTTTTCTATCAGTTTGAGTTGCAATGAAAGTTTTCAAGGTTTCAGGCAAGAAAAGACTCATATGGCCAATGGATTTGCAAGGCTACTGGTCCTATTTTGTTTAGTAGGCAAACACCCCTGAGAGGTCACCAAAAATGTTACTAAATTATGTTCACACCTAATTTAGCAAGGCCTAGATTACAGTTATTGCAAAGGAGATAAAATAAAATTTTTGAAGTGGATGATCACTTAGTCAAATGCCTGTTGTCTTGACAAGAGATAAATGAAGGATCACTTACCAAAATAACATGACAGTTCAAAATAAGCTGTCAAACCATCCTGATAACTGAATTGATCTAAAGACAAGAGAATAGGAAATCAAGGAATGATAGGTATCTAACTGATTTCATCTTTTAGTTATGATGTTACTAATTATTCAAGTACCATAGAACAGTGCAAAAGGAAAGGTATTTATGAACTGACATTTCATCAGTATTTTTTAAACATATGTTTTAAAGTAGATTCAATTATTATATACTATGCATTTGAGTTTGAAAGAAAAACATACATAAATCATTGCATAAGTAAAATAATTGATTTTATTCAAGAGAATGATTAAATATGTCCCACACAAGTTGTGGGAATGACTAAACTCATCCAATGCAACAATGCATGCAAGCTATACATCTAAAGATAAAGGAAAAGAACACATGAGGAAAGTGATATCCATCATTGCCTTATCATGAAGGTTGACCATTGTATCTGGCAGCTTGATCTTCACATTTTCAGCTTCTTGCTCCTAATCAAAATGATGAGCCTATAAAGTTGGAAAAAGTTTTGTTAGAGCTCTGGATATACAAATTCACCATATGCCTTATCAACAGATATATAAAGTTGCAATCATGATGCATCAATACAATTGGATCATTATCAGACATGCAAAATTAGATCATCATTTGGAAGCCAAATCATCATGAGGAAGATCATTCAACTTCCAAAGGTATGTTTTTATGCTAACTTGTTTCTTCACTGTGCAAGTATAGGAGAAATCATGTTGCTGATTCAATTCTTATGAGATAAGCATGTGGAGAAAATGGGCTCCCATAAGGGTTGAGCCCAGCATGCTCAAAGTAATAACATTAATGCAGAGATATTCAAAATGACCAAACACCATGGCATTACATCACATCCATGTTGTTTCTATATCAATGAACAAATACAAATGAAGAGAACAATAGTCATAAAAGGACAAAGGATAGTCATGCAAAAGATAGATAGTCCTATGTGAGTCAAGTCACAAGTGTATAGAAGGATATAAGGTATAGTGGAGTCACAAAGATTGAAGCATGAGGATCAACTAAGTCAAAATTCCATGTATTTTATCCATAGTGAGTCCATTGTTTCATCACGAAGACCAAAGGGTATAGTCAACTTGGGACAACAACATCGAAAGGTGCAGCCAAGACATATGTAACAACACTAGCATGACTAAGTACCTGTGACATCTAGGTATCACATAAAGAATATGCCATCCATCTATGAAGAGGTACAATGGAGTAAATAATCCATAATACATGCATATGAATACAATATCTCAACCATGAAAGATATACAAAAGATAGTATTCATTTTTATAAACCTTTATTATTGAGCATGATCATATACAGAAAGATACGCAAGTTGAGCAGTAGTATAAGGTTACAACTGTCACTATAGAAGCTACTAAATATAAGAAAGAACAAATGCCACAGTTAGAAGCCATGAGTTGTCATAGGAGGGTTGAATGTTGGTTACAAAATATACAAGGAGGTTAAATGTTTTAAACCTTATGAGTATTTGTTTTAAAGAACAACTCCAGGTCAGATATGTAAAAGTTATAGAATGCCTTTTTGGCATAGCAAAGATAAGATATAAAATGCAAATCATATGTGTACATAAGTTCTTAGGGCGAAGCCAAGAGAAGATTTTCCTTCACAAAGTTTTAAAACCCAGATCAAATGCAGAAGAAGAAGTATCTACAAGAGAGGAAAGATAAAATTTTACTTCAAGCCCTAAGAGGGTTTTTGCATAAAAGAAACTTCCCGTTTCTTTAAAAAGATAGATATACATGTTCTATATCTAACAACCTTGATGGGTTTTAGAAGAACCAAAATAGTCTTCCTGTTTTTGTCTCATTTTTTGTCAAAATGCTCAGAAACGCATACATTGAGGCTGAGGTAAAGAGAAGAAGGAAGTCTACTAAGCAAATGCATAAGGAGCCAAAGACCTCAGCAAGGCTTTTACCAGTTGTGTTCTTTTTTTATAAAACTTCAAGGAGAGCCATCATAACCCCATACCATGGGACTGATAGGAAAAAGAAAAAGAGTATAAATATGCAAAGCAAGGATATATGGAGAAATTAGTACAGAGAAGACGTATTCTTCCTTTTTTCCTTTTCATGTTGAGAAACAAGAACTAGAGAACAAATGCAGATGTTACTTGTATACAGTTATCATGGCCATGAGATTTAAGAAGATTTTCCTTAAAAAATGTTAAAGCCCACAAAGTTTTACTTCTGACCCTTGTTATGATTTATGAAGAAACACTCAAAGAACCATGAAAGTCAAGAAAGAAAAGCTTACCTTGCCAAAGATGAGAAGAACACAAGCACAGGCCACGGGTATGCTCACATTTCGAGCTCTTAAACTCAGAAATGTCAGCCATGAAGATATTTTAACCAAGGAAAACAAATACAGTGATGAGACAAGACATAGTAAAAGATAATGCAACATAAACTACTTCAAAGCCATGGCTTGTAGGCCATCTTTGCATCAGAAAATCAAGAAAATTGTTTCAAAATGTTACAAATGCACTTACCTTCCATTTTCCTATCAAAGAATTGAAAGAAAATCATGGAGAAGTCTCAGAAATTGTAGAGAGATGATGGAGAAACCTTCAAACCCTAGAAAGCATGGTGACGACTCAAGAGGAGCAAGAAGACACAATGAAAATGACAAATGAATTTTAGGTTTTCCTTTCTTTTGGTTGATGCCCTAGCTGAGGTCGTGAGAATTTTTTTCTTTTATTTTGAAATCATTATTATCTATTCCATCATCGTGCTAAAGACTTTTAAGTCTTTGAAAAACCTAATGATTTGAATCATTGATTCCATAGGAGCCCTTGAAAGCTAATATTATTTTGCCTATTTTTAATTTTTCAAAAGTCAAAACAATGATCAAAGGTTAAGGCTGTGTGCCTTATATTATTTTTTGCAAAGGCATGAAGTGAAGTTGAATTCAAACATAAGCAATGATGTAAAGAAGGCTTTATGCCTTATTGTAATTTTTACAAAGCAGGGGATAAAGTTAAACAAAATCATTGATTTGAAGGTAAGGAAGGGTATGGTATTATTTATGCATGGAGTGATAAGGTGTTAGACATAATAAAAGATGCATAGAATATGATGTATATGGAGATACAAGGTATTGTATAATGCATGATATAAAATGTATTTTTGCATGGAGTAATAAGAGATTTGATGCAATGTAATACATGCATGAGGTATGCAAGGGAGTTATATGATGTTTTTTGCATGATGAAGAAATGAGTGATGCATGAGGAGATCATTATATTGCATGGGAGAGATAAGGAGTTTTTATTTGTTTTTTAATCTTTTAAAAGACAAATTCATCAAAATTCACTTGACTTTGCAACTCAAAATAATGTAAACAAAAAATAAAGTAATGTGCTTATAAATTACTTTATTATTTTGTCACAAGTTGTAAAGTCAAAAAGATAGAACAAGTTGTAACTCATAGTAAATTAATTATCCTAATTACTTTATTCCTTGCTCACATTATTTACTTATCATCCCAAAATCATACAAATTTGGAGGATGGAGTTAACTGAAGTTCTTTGTGGTTCTTTATATGGGTTTTGGATCAAAATTGGAAGGTTTGGTCCACCTCTTGGTGAAACTAATAGAGAGGAGAAGTTTCGAGCTATGTTAGCTAGATTTGGGACAGTTATAACCCTTATTTTTAAGGATTTTCATGCTTGCTCATGAATCAGTTTTGAGAGATTATTTTTATAGACAGTTGACTATAGGTGACCTTTTGAGGTCTCTTGGAGAGATAATATTATATATTGTAAGAAAAAATTAGGTTTTTCTAGTTTTTGCCTCTTTTTCTCTTTACACTTTGAGAGAGAAAGAAGGTTTTGTAAGTCATATTTTGTAGATTTATAGAGATTACAATAGGTTACAGGTTTTATTCTTTGTCTTTTTATGCAAGTGTTCCATTATATTTCAACTAAATCAAGTGTCTACCTTTTCATTGATGTTTCTTTTGTGAATGATTTCATGAGATTTTATTGTGTTTAATATCAAAAACTTGCATGTATTAGAAAGCATTGATATCATAGGTCTTAGGTTGTGCAATTGGAATAATTTTCTTCCATCTTGTGAGAACCCTATTTTCCTTCAAAAATAAAGTTATTTCTAGCCTCCCTTAGAATCATTTTTGTGACCATATTACCAAAAGTGGATTGTGTGAATAGATTTTTTGAAATCTATTGTGACTTAGATTTGTAGTTTTCCATTAAAATTAGGTGCACCACCACACTTCAGATTATAGTTTTAGTGCTTTTAGTAGATCCTTTTAACCCTTTCCTTACCAAATCATTGATCCATTGAAAATTATAAGGGAACCAACCCATAATCTGGAGGTTCAAGCTCACTATACTTCACCCACAGCCTGAGTTTGATGTCATGTTACACATGATTGTTGAGCTTCACAGCTTTGCATAATGGGTGCAATCCTTCTTGTCAACAGTAATATCATGTATAAATAGTGAATCAAATTAAGTGAGGTGAAGTGTGAGTGTAATGTGATTGCAAAGTTTGCATGCAGATAAAAAGTAGAATAAATGCATTATTGATGTACAATTGATGGAAAAGAGCAAAAGTTGTTGATGCTATCTAGATTCATCTTGAAGACATATTTGTGATAGTAATCAAGTATAGAGTGTTCCTAATTGATCATATCTTTAGAAGAAAGTGTGAAGAGGTAGAAGTGTAATCATCAAAATTGTGAGTTTCAATGTTAGTTTTCAGACAGTAGAAAGATGGTCATACAATAATATTTTGTAAGTGTGCTCTCATTTCAGGGAGTAGTAGCTTCCTTGGGAGTGACTCTAAAACAAATTCATCAAGGAGTAGAAGCTTCCTTGGGAGTGACCCTAAATCAAAGTTAGTTAGGGAGTAGCAGCTTCCTTGGGTTATAGCCCCTAAAACAAAGTTATTACTTGAGCTTCATATATTGTGAGTTAATCCTCACTGTGGTTTTTGTCTTCTAGGGTTTTCCATGCATATCTGGTGTTATGTGTTGATGTGCATTATGTTTATCTTTCATGTTCATCTTTATGTTGTAATGGTTAAGTTTTGATCTACTCTAGAAAAGTTGAAGTTGTTAAATTTGAATATTGTTTAGATATAGATTCACCCCCCTCTTAGTATCCTGGTGTGTTCAACAGTGCAATAGCATTTTGACTCATGCCAAACAAATCTACAAGACTATCCTACCTAGTAGATGACTTTGCATGTCTTGAGGACAAGACATAAGTTTGTGGGGGGATGATGTTAGCAGGTTACTCAAGATAGAGATTAGAGCCAACTGGAGGAGATAGAACAATATGCGGAGACCAAAAACTAACACATGACACATCCCTTTATGTAATAAATATAGTTTATATAGATAGGAGTAGTACAATGTAACTAAGTGAGCATGATAGGAGAATCTAGAAGTATACTTTGATGTACACCATGACATAGAAGTCATGTATGTAACTATGTCAGAAGATGGATATTGATGTATACCTTTGATTACTGTGTGTGTGTGTGTCTGTGTGTCTCTGTGTGTGTGTATTATATGGAGCCTTCCAGTATAGGGTAATTATGTGTGTTATCATATTGTGATGTGTATGTAATGTTATGTTCTATTATTCATTATATTTTTCTTTCCATCTAGCTACCTGACTGGGATATAAGCTAACCACAAAGACTTGTCTGAGCACCGGATCTTCAGATTGGTATCCCTCTGCATCTCTTGCTAACACATTCCTTATGTGCATGTCATCTAACTCAAATTCAAAATAAATAATAGTTGCAATTTAATAATTTCCACCTTGCATTGCATCTATAACAATAGTAAATGATGCAGTCAAGGTAGGAGAGTCCAATACAGGACTATCCAGCCTTGTAGCCTTAAACAACTAATATCTTTATCATAAAAAAGATCTAACAGTTACATAAATATAACAATAGAATGATATGAGATACTCATAAACACATGACACAATAATTATCCTATGAAAACCCTAAAACAGAAAAACCTAGCCTCAAAAGATCAATTCATTATATTAGAATTCTAAATTTCATTACATATGCCTCTATGGCCTTTCATGTGTTAGGTCGCAACCCAAGCTTACAAAAGATTGATAGAACACAAAATCATTCTTCCATGTCTACTTTCTTATTCTCCTTCTCTATTCTCTACTCTGTATCTTCTTCTACCCTCTGCTCTGTCTTCTACTTCTACTCTTGCTGTCTTCCAGGATGAAAACACTTCCACCTCTTTTAGACTATTCATCTTTTTGTATCATACTCTTCCTCCCCCTAAAATAATCTCAAGTCATGATTATATATATCATTCTCAAGTTTCCCAAATTACCCAAGTCAGCTTACAAGCTGGAAAATAACTCTAGGCCATATGAAACATGTAGGAAACAAGTAGGCTAGCCTACAACTCTTGGTAATGCTCCACAAATGAATGAAAATTGATGTGGTTCTCAATGAAGGTCTATTTGGTCCCAATTTACCTTGTATGGTATTCCATTTGGCTCCACAAGTTACAGAAGTGCGCTGCAAACCTTGTATGCTTCAAATGAATGTTGAATTCTTTGCTCTGTGAAAGCTGATGATCTTCTAATAGTGATATCTCTTTGTACACAAATCCAAATCTCATGAAATATGAGTACGATGTAGATTTCATGTCATAGAAACTAAATCATGCTCTATAAGCTCTAAAATGAAGATGGGGTAGAATGCGGTAGGTTCCAATTTCTCCCCTGATAACTGGCTACATAGTCTTGACTCAAATGCTTCTAGATACCTTTGCAATGATCCAAAACTTCTATGACTAGGATATGTCATGCCTCCTACCTTGATTTACATAACCTACAAACTACATGATGGTACTCTCATCTGCGGTAAAATGTGGTAGTCATCATTATCATTTTTTGGTACCCTGCAGCTCAACATCAATTGTCCCAATTCACTAAATGACTTCTAGATGCTCTTGCATTAGACTCTTGGGGTTAATTGAAAAGTGATCCTCTTTACTTTGGCCTACATTTTTTAGAATCAATTATGTCTCTTAGGATATGTTCGATGGTCTATTCACAGGTACTTGGAACTACCTCAAGGCTAGTGGTATGTTCAAGTCATCTATGCAAACTGCCTCAAGCTTGGTGATCTATTCATAAATCACTGTATTGCCTCATGGTCGGTGGTTTGTATAGGTCCTTTGTGGACTTCCTCAACTTCCTTCTCACTTCCAATTATCTAAATATGGTGCTCTTCTTGCAAGTCATTGCACTTCCTCAATGGTCGATGGTCTGAGCAAGTCTCCATTGTAAGCTATCTCAAATTCTTCATTTGTGGTGGTTCAGCGGTCTGGCTATAGGGTTTCAACTTCCTCACATTTTGGTGCTCAGTTGAAAACACCTATAGGATACCTCAAAATCAATATGTTCCTCTCAGATACCAACTTCAATCAACTAAGAGTCAAATAGCCCTAGCATCCCACATCACTTTAGAACAATCATTTTACTTCCTTTGTTTAATTAATACATGCTCAAATTCTCTCTTTAGTACTTTCTAACCTTCAATTGTAGTAGCAATTCCTTCCACACACATCAAACTCTTCTAGTTTATTCTCTACATGTACTTTCCTTATACTTCTCTCTATTTCTTTATCCATGTTTCCTTTACTCCGGTGTGATTTATTACTTCCCTTTCTCTTTGGTAGAATACCTTGTCATCCCTTCTTTCTCTACAATATAATCTTCCCTTTTCTTTTATTCTCTATACATGTCCTTTTCCTACCACATTTCAACTTGTTATACTCCGCACATATTTATGCAAAATTTCTCTTGTATTGGTTCCTTAGTTGTCTAGTCTACAACAAAACTCTCCTTAAGATCAATGTCTCACCCTCTTCTGGTTTGTCTACTGAACTTGATGATTCAATAGGTTCTTCTTCTTCCACATACGTTATCTCAACATTATTTATTGCTCCTTCAGAAATAGCCTCTTGGTGACAATCAATGCTTGATGTTCTTTTCCACCAAACTTGAAAATGGGTTCCTCTGAATGATCTCTTACCAAATATTCTTTCATCCCTTCAGTATCCTTCATTGTGGTAAGAATTATGGCTTCCTCTATTGTTGCAGTAGAAACTCCTGTCATTTTTTTCTCTATGGTATGAGCTACTCCCTTTGTTTTGCTTCAATTGTGATCTTCCTTCTCCACATCTTGATCTATATTCTCTTTTCTCTCCAACACATGAATACTTCAGCCTATACAACCTTTTGAACATATAGGTAACATATTTCCATTTCGGTCCATCAATCCATCCATAATCCTTCTATATACAACATGTTGTAGGCTTTCTCCTCTGCATTTTATCCCAACACAACTTTTTCAAGTTATTCCTTAATCCATAGAATTTACAAGGGTACAGATCCCAACACAATTCCTTTTCATGTCCATGTCTATTACAATAAGAACAATGCATACCTTTCCTTTGTTGAGTTGATTTGTTTGAATTTGTGACAACACCCTTATTCTCTTCACCTTTGATATTTTCAAGGCCTTCATTTCTTGATCTCATTACCAGCTCAATAGGCTCTATAATTCCTTCCTATTACTTTCCCAATCCTTTTGCTTCATATCCCATCCTTTTCATGATCTTGTAACTAACATTGAATTAAGAACTATATTTGTCAACATCATCACCAACAATTGCAAATTTAGTTACATTGTTATCTTCAACCTCACCTTCTAAAGAAGCTTCTACAGTATCACATGTTAATGATGATTCTATTCATAACAACAAGAAATAAAAGTTATATAACAAACTTTTATTTATCTTGAAAGATATGATAAATTTAGAATGAATTTATGATCCCAAGTCTCTGTGCATTGGTTCATAATGATCTGACATTACTCAGAGGATGATGTGTGTTGTATTCCATTTTGGGGCCTTACGTATGAACTTCAAGTATTTATATCCTGATATGCAGGTATTACTCTGTTCCACCTACTCTATGTAAATCTCAACAAACTGATGTTAAATCTTACTATATCTAACCAGATCATGCATATATTTATGTTAAGTTTGATCAATTCTTTGAAATAATGTGCCTACAAGTAGATATTTCTATGATCTTTTCCATTATTTATGATTATTTGCATGATATTTGCAATTCTACATGCACTTAGTTCAAATATCCATATGATGTTCATGTGTCTATGGATGTCAGCATATTTTAAATTATGCTTTTCATTTATCAGTGTATTACAGTTGTGATGATGATTTAATGAAATTTAAATAAATTGAAATGAAATCCTAACATTATTTAAGGTGAATGAGTCTTTGACAGTTGATCCATATGCACAATTGAACATTTCATAAAACAAAGATGAAAAATCAAACCATGTGTTGCCAAGTCATTCCACAACTTCACATAGTCGATGCTAAACTTCAAAGGTAAAAGAATGACAATGATATCAACCAATTAACATGCACTCCAAGGGATGTAGGATATCACAGTGAAATATCTAGATGACATTCATAGAAGATTACTGAAAATTTATGATTGGTTGTAATTTGTATCTCTATTTTATTCAACATTCAAAAGCATACATATTTACAATCAGTCTTGAGATAGAACCATGACATTCAACAATTCAGTCTCAATTAAGTATCTAATAGTTTACAAATGGCACTCCGCCTCCTTTTATAGAACAAGGAGGGGAGGTGGTTACAAAAGATCCAACGATCATGATCATCTCAAAATGTTCAATGGTCAGGATGGAAACGTGGCACATGATTGCCAGTTGGTAATCAATTTGTGGTCTACAACTGGCATACTCTAGAATATTCCAAATGTTTGAATTGGTCAATGCGACTGCTTTTCTCCTCCTTATCATATTCCTCTTTGGATGATCATCCCCTTGATATTTTACATTTTCACATTATTCCTCATACATAGAAGGCTCATCTTTTGCTATTCTGCACCTAGTTCTTTGAATGAACCCATAAGCTTGAATAGCATTCTCTATCTATATTTTATCCACCACTTGAGCCTTCCCATCCACATATTCTGACTCCTTGAGTTGTTATTGGAGTGATATCCACTTGCTTGTTCTACTATCCAACTCTTCCTTATATTTCTCTATCTTGGCCTTCATCCTCATTGCCTTATCGATGGTATCCTAAGATAAATGCATGATAGGATCCTCTGCTACTAGCTTAAAATTATCTTTGAATGATTTTATAGCAAATTCCTAATCCTGGTTTTCCACTTTTTTTTTACCTCAGCCTCAAGGGCTTCCAAAATTTCTATTTCTTCCCCCAAGAGGTTATGTACTTTGACACTAACATCTGTAACCTTATTATTACATCTCCTCAGGATATCCACCTCAAATTTTGCATCCTCATACCAATTATCTAGTAATGGTAATGTCTGTGGTGTCAAGACATTCTTTGTTAGGAGGATGTTTGTATCTGTTCTTCTCATCTCCTTGAGTGTGGCTAGATGTTTATCACGCTTTATTAGCCTTTCACTGACAACCTTCTTTACTTTGTGTACCTTCTCTTTCAAATTACTCAATAACTCCCAATTGGACAATGCAATCTTCATTGTTTGCTCACTATCACCTAGGAATTTATTGAAGCAATTGTCCATTATTTGTGCATTATGTTTTTGCACATCTAAGGCAGTTATCTCCTCTTATTACACTATTGTTAATGAAGTGGAAGAGGATATGGGCATATTTGTTGGTACCACCAATCCTTTAATGAAGGACTACATCTGAGAAAATTGTTCCTTGTGCTCTTTATTCTTAACCTTCTCTTTGGCTATCCTCATAAGCAAGGCATCAATGTTGTCCTTAGCTTCCTAACCCTCCTATTTCATTGTAGAAAACCCCAGGTCTAATGTGGTTATCTAGAATTCCCTAGCCTTTATCTCCCCCTTTTCCTTATATACAAAAGGTATAGCTACCTGAGCTATTCTCTTTCTAGTCATGGGATCTCTCCTTTTTGTAGAAGTAGCTCAAGCTCTTCTTTTAAGTTTTGCTACTTCGACTAAAAATAATGAAGGTATGTCAAAATTAGAAGAATCAATAATTGGAGGTTGATTTACGTCATGCCTAATCCAATCTGGAACATCAGGTCCTAACCCTCCTTGGTCTGTCTGCTCAGTGTGAGCATCATGTATTTCTATGTTCTATTCCTTTGGGATATCCTCATCGAGATTATGTTGTTGTTCATCCATAGGAACCTCTTCATCAGATTTCTATTGTTCAACATCTTGTGTAGCATCCTCTGAAGTCTTATCCTTATCTTTAGACTTATCCTTATTGTGCTTTGTACCCCTTGTCTAAACATCCTCACTCTACTTATTTGTATCAACATGCACATCTTGAGGTGTCATTGGATTTTGATCCTACACTTGTTGATCATCCTGGGGTGGAGGAATGTTCTCACTTGTTTCTTGATGGCTTGGATGCTATTCATCCTAATCAACCCTTTGGTTATCACCATCTATTTTATCTTCCTCTTTATTATCATCATCTTTGTATTTGGACCCTCTTGTCTAGATATTAATACTTCTATATCCCTAGTATCCTTAGATCCAACTATAACCTTAGGGCTTGATTGTCTCGATGTATCCATTGATTGTTCTTTTTCTATTACTTTGTCTTGTTCTTGATCAATATCATCTATATCCTACTGTGCAGGCTCCTCCATGTGAACTTCTATATCCATGGCTAGGTTGTCTTAAATCTCCACATGCTCCATGGTTTTATCTTTCTTAGTATCTCCAACCCCTTCATATGATAAGTCGATTACTATCAGGATGGTGACCTTTCCAATTAATCCATCTAGGCCTATCTTTTGTGTTCTTGCCTCTAGATTATCTACTTCTTCTTCCTCATCCTTCCTTGTGCTTTGTTGCACATGAGGTGTGGCCTGAGGAGTCATAGTAGTATTCTTAACCAAGGTCTCCATAGGGCTGGCCACTACATCCTTTACTACCTCATCATCAGTGAGGTTTATAGTGTCATCTAGAGGAAAAGCTTGATCATTTATTTTCTTTCTTTTCTCTTCTCTGGACTCTTCTTCTAATTCGGTCTTGAACTTTACAATGGTTGGGATGGGGACATCATGTTGTAAGCTTTGTTGGTGGAGTCCCTCACCTCCTTGCCCTTTTAGCAAGATATCTGGCTGCCTACTTGTTGATCCCCTCATTGGTACCTATCCTCTTTTCTACCTGGGGACATTAGTCCCTACTAGAATATCCTGAGTTTTCTTCTTCTTAACTAGGGGTACATCATCTTCTTCATCCTCTTCTAAGTCCTGATAGCTAACTCCATGCTCGCATGCATCTATATCTTGGGTTATAGGTGATTTGGACATTGTAGAAGTAGTAGATGTTAAAGCTTTCTTCTTTAGAGGAGATGGTCTAGGAGATATGTAGATACCAACATCCATACTCCTTTTCTAGGCTTCTCTAGAAGAAGCTCCCCATGTTTTCTTTTATAGACTCTGCCTCTTGTCCTCTAGGAAGTCATCATAATCTTCCTCAGGTAGTTCTTGTCTTTTTCCTTTCTTGTCAATTTTGATAGCCACCCCCTTGGCCTTTACAGTAGAAACCTCTTGATCTACCCAAGTTTTGGTCAATTGCATGACCCTTTATATTATCAGATCTACAGATGTCACCTCAAGTTGGCTCCAGTCAAGTGGGGAGATAGTTTCATTATATATCTTCTTGTTTTCATACTCATCTACCATTATTACTCTATCATCCTGATGTAGTTAAGGAGGCACATGTATACAATCTAGTGTGCGGATCTATTTAAGTGTCAACCTTTGATAGCTTCTTCTCCTCACCTCTACATAATTAGGGCAATTAGCCCAATAATCCTCTAAATGTACCTAATGTACAGGCTTCTTATATATGTTTTTCTCCATCCTTTTGTAATGGTCATACTATCTAGCAAGTGAAAATGGTTGTATATGTAATATTTGCAATCCTATTTCTACCTCCTTGGCCGATTCTATATCTCAGCACATATACCACCCAATATATACAAGAAAGGTGGCATTGGGTTTCTTATTCCTTTTAGCAAAGGCCTCATAAGAGGGCACTATCTATCCGATCATCTCCATCAAGATGACCTTATCGGTAGGATACTTGGGCAGCATCAAAGGTTGCCAACCAAATCCTTCCATTCTGATATAGGTGAAGGTCAGGAACTGGATAAACCAAGTTCCATTCTTCACCATGACCTCTTGAGCCTCAATGCTCATTCTTTTGCCTCTATCTTCTTCCATCATCTGAACTAGATGCATTATGAAGTAGTCATTAATTCTTTTGTAATGTTGGAGGGATTATTTCATCTCTAATTGTGGGTAATGACCCCATATGTTCACTTCATTGGGGTTGATACCAACTTTGCCAATTGTTTGCAAGCCATCAAACCTGCCCTTGGTTGCACATGCATATACCACATATGAAGACATGTGGAACTTGTTTACTTTACCACCTAGTTTCTTCATTCTTGAATCTAGGCTATCACTGATGAGTGACGCCCACTGTACCTATTGGTTGGTGGTCTCTACCATTCTTATCAATCCATACATCCATGTCTCAAAATTTCTTGCATGAAATCTCCCCCTCATCCAAGCTAACATGACCATCATGTATTTTATCTTCAAAGAGAAGTCAAATTTGTACAAGTTTATAGGTAACTTGGTAGATGCTTTGTATGAGCTATCTTGAGCTCTCCATGAAAACATGATCTTCCTATAGTCTCTATAACTGCCCTTATATTGTTTCTCCAGAGCCTACAAATCTATCTTGTATAACCTATGGCCTATGGGGAGGTGTAATGCAACTGTGATACCTACAACTAAAAAGTCTGCATACACCCTACCATGTTTCTCAACTCTTCTGGAGTTTGGGTTATAATTTTTAGCACATACAGGGACTAGCTCAATAGATCTATAGCATAAGGGAACCCTCCAGCATGCCACATCTCTAAGTTATAGATATTGATGAGCATATGGTTTCCACTACCCTTCTATGATTTAGCTGACCATGCCTCCAAACTGGTGTTTCTAGCATGTGTATCACCTATCTAACCAAATTTGAAACTAACCCCACTGGGATGTGCGTACATGGGGCCAAGAACTCCACATCACTTTTGTTCTTTCGTGCTTCCATGCCATCCTAAATTGAAAGATATACATATTTTAACCTAACATGTTGTTCTACGAGTTTAAACTAATTACTCCCTGTAATATCATGATGTTTTACACTTCACAAAGCATAGATATGAGCATCATCATATAGACTTACCTTAAGTAAATACCATTTTACCTTGTTACTACTCAGTAACGACAAAATGAGGATTTCATTTGTTACATACCTAATTTACATGCTTAAACCTTAGTTAACTGGTGTCAAGATATGTAGATTTATTGTGTATTCATCCTTTACCATTCATTATCCAATATGTACCCTATTCTGTCGTAAATGCATATCGCTATAATAGCCATTGTAATATCTCTGGTTCTCTACAATTTCAATCTCTAAATACTTGGTAAATGTAAAATGACCATAAATCACCCTTTTAATGTTTAAAATCCAAGGTATTAGGGCATAGTTAATGCTAAATTACTCATGTTTGTAGATATCAGCATCAGGTTCTTAAGATCATAATAGGTGGCAGCATTTGATTTGAATTTTCAAATATACACCTATCGTTTTAAAGGCGTTTATTGCTAAGTATGTATATTCATGAATATTTAGATGTTTAAATGATGTGCTCACCTTTTGGAATATGCAGATGCATATGATGTCATCATGACATTGGTCAACGCTTACCATGGGTGAATATCAAGTCATGAATATTCGAAGGTATTTTATCTTTGAAAAAATTGAATGTCAGGATATTATGAAATGTCCACAATGGAGAGGTCAATGTACCATGTGGAACTAGTTGATTGGTCTATGAAAACCATGTATTTTGGGTCCCAAGGATAGATATGTGGATATTAAGAAATATCCAAATGTTATGTTTCATGAAATATCACCCAGTCTCAATGTGAGGGTGACGTCATTCTTTTGAAGGATGTTCCAGGTCAAACATAATATGATGTCATCATCATATTAGTTAAAGTCTACATATTATATATTCTTAACCTTGAATGTCTAGATGATGTCATCATCCTTTTGTTATTTCTTGAAGGGAAAGTCAGATAATGTCATCAGGATATTAAGTTAATATCAAGACATTAAGTTTTGTCGTTATGTTGGAACAAGTTCTCATATTACCAAGTGTCCTCACATAAAGAGTGAATGTGTACATTAGCAAAATATCCATGCATGTTGATGGTTTATTGTATCTCAGGTTAAAGTTTGACATGCACACATTTGTGAATGTGTAGACATTGGGTTTTCTATTGTATTTTCACAATCAAGACATTATTTTAATGTATGAATATTAGGGAATGTGATTATATCCCAAAGATTGTTTGACTAAACTTTGATTGAGCATAACTTCTTGGTCTTAGGGAATTTTGGGGTGCTTCAAAAAGCAATGTTGCTTAGAATTTCACTCTTTCATTTGGTAGGGTTTGTTATGACAAATTCTAAATTTGAAAATTGGACATATATCCTGAGGTCCTGATATGCATAGGATGACATCCTAACATACCTTTGTTACTGATATTTGTACCATACCACCCAAAGAAAAAGAACAAGCAAGACAAGAAAGAAAAAAGGTTGTGTCCCTATTTTGTTGGGGCAAAATATAGCATGTTGTGTAACCACACAACATCACACAAATCCTTAGTATCACAAGAAATACCACAAAGTTTAGGCTTAGATCTTAGACTTTCATTCTCTTCTCTGCATGCTAAAAGAGACTTCTCTAACTAATTAACCTTTGCTTTCAATCTAGATATTCACTCCTTTGTAAATTGTTTTCCATTTTCAACTTCTCTAAACTTTCCTCCAGATCTATGTTCCTCTTTTCAATCTAACCAAACAATGTGCATCCTTCTTCCAATTCTTCAAAACTCTTTTTGACATACTCAAACAAATTTAACTCTTCTTTCAAATCTCCATTTCTCCTTTTTACATTTTCTAATTCTTATTCAATAGCATCATATTTGTCTTCTCCTAGTTCTTTTATCCTCTGCATCAATTCCAAGTTATATCTTTTGATTTTACATAATTCTTCTTCAGGAATATCCTTCTTCCACATTGGGTTTTCATTTTCTTTCTTCACACTTTTCCAATCTTCCCCACTAAAATAAATCATACAAACAACTTAATGTGAAAATCTTACCTAGATCTTTCTTTCCTTGATCTTTCTTCTATGCTGATTCTTGTTACACTATAGGGTTTCACACTTTCTTCCAACACTTCTATCTTCCCAAAAAAATTGCAACCAACTCTGATACCACTTGACACAGTCAAGGTAGGAAGGTCCAATGAAGGATTGTCCAACCTTGTAACCTTAAACAACCAACATCATGATCATAAAAAAGATGTAATAACAACATATAGATAACAATATAATGATAAGAGATACTCATGAACACATGACACAAGATTTATCCTAGAAAAACCCTAAAACAGAAAAACCTAGCCTCAAAAGATCACTTCATTATATTAGAATTCCAAATCTCATTACATATGCCTCTAGGGCCTTTCATGTCCTAGGCCACAGCCCAGGCTTACAAAAGATTCATAGAACACAACATCATTCTTCCATGTCTGATTTCTTCTTCTCCTTCTCTATTCTCTACTTTGTATCTTATTCTACCCTCTGCTCTATCTTTTGCTTCTGCTCTTGCTGTCTTCCAGGCTCAAAAAACTTCCACCTCTTCTAAACTATTCGTCTTTCCACATCATTCTCTTCATCCCACCTGAAATAATCTCAAGTCATCCTTATATATATCATTCTCAAGTCTCTCAAATAACCCAGGTTAGCTTAAAAGGTGGCACATAACTCTAGGCCATATGAAACATGTAGGAAACAATTAGGTCGGCCTACAACTTTTGGTAATGCTCCGTAAATGAATAAAACATGATGTGGTTCTCAAGGAAGGTCTATCTGATCCCAATTTTCCTTGTATGATATTCCATTTGACTCAACAAGTTAGGAAAGTGCTCCATAAACCTTGTATGCTTCAACTAAATGTTGATTGTGTAGGAGTTAAGGACAACACTGAGAGGGGGGGTGAATCAGTGTTGTGTAAATTCTTTAATCTTTTTCAAACTTTAACTTTCTGAGCACAAGGAATGAATGATACCTTTGATTTGTCAAATACATATGCACATGACTATGAATGCAGAAAGAGAATAAAACTTCATAAGTAAATTGAACACACACAAGGAAGATCAATATGAATCATAACACAAGATATGCACGAGTGGAAAACCCATCAGGGTAGAAAAACCACTCCAGAATTGCCTCACTGGCTTAACTGAAAAACATGCCTCACTGGCAATACAAATTGTCTCACTGACAAATATTAAGGTCACACTGACCTATAAGCCTCACTGGCTAATACAATGCCTTACTGGCAAACCAAATCATCAATAGAAGTTATAAACCAAATCAGAGGGATACTCTGTTACCATTCAATACAAATATATGTCTGTCAAATACCCATTCTATTCAATCTGACATCTCAACAATCCTTTATTCTGTTCCAATCAACACTGCATTTTAACAACACTGCATATCAAATGTGTATTCTAATCCAACACTTCACAACACTGTTTGTTTCATCTCTATCCTTCTTCATTCCATCATCAATGCACCTGGAAAACAAATTTATACAAGTTGGATGTCTTTTCACTGCCTTGGAACCTTTCACATTCCTTCATAAATTTCTCTTACATCTGATCACACAAATTTTGCAATTTTAAACAACAAGACTCCTGAAATTTCACTTCTCTGAAAAAACACATTTTTCTGACCCTTGACATCTGCAAAAATTACAAGCTTGACCTTTCACTTTCTCTGATATTTCAGTGCCCTGTAAGGAAAAATGAACACTTTCATCTTAAAACAGAAATAACTCTGATATTCTTCCGATCTGTCTTTTTCATCTTCCTCTCCAAATAAAAATCTTTATCTCCACAATTACAAAATATTTCAATTTGCAAAATATTTTTCATCTACAAGAAAACAATAAATTAATTTGCTCCTGTCAAAAATGCTTCATCTTCTACAATTTTCTTCTTTTATAAAAACATCTTCATTATCTTTGCATGATCCTTCAAAACTTCCAAATCTTTCATATTCCTCTCTGCATTTTTTAAAATCCTCAATCACCTTTTCAACTTCTTTCAAAATTAATCTGATCCACTTAAAAAAAATCTAGCCAATGTCTCCCAAAAACAATCCTTAAAAAAAAACTCCTCAAAAAAATTCTTCTTCTTAATCATTTCTTGCCTTTTCATATAACTTCATATGAAATTAGAAAATAATAAAGGGTTTCTAATTTCAACCTAGAGTCATAAAAGACTTAGATAAATTTCCTTCCTCTTCTAAAATAAATACTTCAAAAATCTTTCCATAAATTGTGCTCTTCTTAAAAGGAAACATTAAATGATATGTTTTTTAAAACAATGTTTCCAAATTGAATTTAATAAACCTTACCTCCCAAAAAATACGAAGCAAATTACTTTTTAAACATGGATCGGGCTAGTCAAAAACAAAACTTACTTATTCACACCGCGGGCTCTTCACAAAGGATTTCAAATAGTTTTAAAACTCAAAAAACCGCGCTCCATAACAAACATGTGAAGAGGGCCATTCAAATTGATTTCCCGCCCAAGGCTTTTGGAGGAGACCGATGCTTTAAGTCTCCGTGGTAGAAGGGCCGGTCACCGCCATGGGTAAGAAACCCTTCAAGTGGTTTACTTAAGTTATTTTGACCGAACATATCAGGTCAACATCTTTTCATAAGATAAAGTGCAACTGTCAAAAACCCGACAGATAAGGGAAGTAAAATAAGATCAGTCCAAAATATTAATAAAACTTGAAGTTCTCTTTTTACCAAATAAGGACTTAGGAAGATTAAATTCCCTGATTATAGACAGTGGATATGAAGCACCAACAGATATATAGACATGGACAGATCATAAAACATGAAGATTTATGACATGAAAGGAACAACTCAAAATACTAATGGAATACATTCATAATCCAATTACTTGTGCCTTAACATGAAGAGACCAAGTACTTGTTAGATACACTTTCCACCTCCATTTTAAAGCATCTCATCTGAATCATACTAACACACTTCAACACTGAAATAAGCATCTTCATGAACCATAACTGTGACACCCTGAAGAATATGAAAGCAAATGATTTGGTCTAACCAAAGCATCACAAATGATATGACATGTATGAACCTATCCAATCCTCTTGGCAGACCAAGATCAAATATCACAACTCACTGCAGTCTAAGCTCATACAACATCTCTTGTGATAGCATATACCATCTCCTGTAAAGCATCTTATACATGATCAACAAATACGAAGACAATAGACAAATCACATGCACACCTTTGGATACCATATGAACAGTATATATCCTAATCTTCAACTACCACATGAAAAGCATATATCCTGATCTCAACATCACACATCAAGTGTATTCATGTGATCCTTTGAATACCAACAACTGATATCATCAACCTTGTCAAGAACCTGATGAATAATGAAGACCATGCCTACCAAGAATATGTCATGTTCACTGATATGACATTGTGAAGAACACATCTCCTGATGATACAAGATCAAACCTGTGAAGTATAAAACCATTCTCTATATCTGCAAGATGATGTCTCATGCTCCTGAACACTTTTGACATCAATGACAACCTAACACCATCAGATTGATCTGCTTTGTGAAAGTTGATCTTCTAATAGTGATATCTCTCTACAAATGAATCCAAATCTCATGAAATTTGAGTATGATATAGATGTCATGTCATAGAAACTAAATCTTGCACTATGAGATATGAAATGAAGATGTGGTAGAATGTAGTAGGTTCCAATGTCTCCCTGATAACTAATTACATAATCTTGACTCAAGTGCTTCCAGATACCTCTGTAGTGATAAAAAACTTCTGAAACATGGATATGCCATGCCTCCTACCCTACTTTACATAACCTCCAAACTTCGTGACCATACTCTCATCTACTGCAAAATGTTGTAGTCCTCATTGTAACTTTCTGACACCTTGCAGCTTGACATCAACTGTCCCAATTCAATAAATGACTTATGGATGCTCCTGCATCAATAAATTAGGAATTAACTACAATATTGGTTAAATGCAATGAGTTTCTTTAAGAAAATTACCTAATTGTTAGAAGTACATGGACATTAGGATTTGTCACCACAGTAGTATATTTCCTACCTTTTAGTAAACAAAAACTATCCTGTAGGTGATTCTAGAGGAAGTAAGACTGTCGATACTCCTATATTTGCACCTTCATCTGTAGTTATGATACCTTCTCAACTAGTCATATCGGTCTTGACCCAACCTAGAAAGTAGCAATTGACATATATCTTTGAACTTACATGGTGATCTAAAAGCCTCCTTGAAAGCAAATGAATATAAGAATTGACTAGTAATTTTGAGACTGAATAGTCTATAAAATTTTGCGGTCATCCACCAAAGACCCATGTCCCTTCTTTCAATTATTCAAAAAATATTTCTACAATATTATCAATCAATCCTTTGGTAATATGTTCCTCATCTTCAAGTTGATTCCTTAGCAACCCCCTCACCAATTTTATTCTATCTTCCATTTATCACTAATCTTCATATTGGTTTTACCTTCCAAATTAAATCATTTTTTTTCAAATTCTAAATTCCCTCTACATATACATAATATCTTTCTATTTTAAAACCTTCCAACATGTTAAGAGTCTTTCCATAAAATCACAAAATAGAAAGTAATAAATCATCCTAAGTTCTTTCCCACTCATTCTTTTAAATTTAGTCTCCCCATAAATGTAAAATAGAAGATTCCCTCCAAAGACAATTAATTGTCATTATGACATAAAACTGCCACTTGTTTTAACAAAATTAGAAAAATAATAAAATCAAATATTCACAAATGCCATTTTCTAAAGAGGTATGCTTTAACTAAAAATACCTCTATGGTATCATTGTAGAAATCATTATTTATTATATATATATATATATATATATATATATATATAATTTAATCTATTACATTAAGAATTATAATTAATATCGATTCAAAATAATTAATAATAATTCAACATTATTATTTATCAATATTAAAAATTTGAAAGTGTAAACAATTAGGTTCATGACATCAGTGTTATAATTAAAATTAGGGTTAGAATCAAGTTTATGGTTAGAGTTAGAATTAGGGTTATGACTATAATAAGGGTTAATGTTAGAATTAGAATTAGGATTATGGTTATAATTAGGGTTAAGTTTAATGTTAGGGTTTGAATACAATCAAGGATAGGGTTAGAGTTAGGGTTAGGGTTAAAATTAGTGCTATGTTAGAAAAACAATTAGGGTTATGGTTAGGGTTAGGGTTAGAATTAAGGCTATGACTGTAATTAGGGTTAATTTTAGAAATAGAGTTGGGGTTGGGATTGTATTTAGAATTATGGTTAAGATAAGGGTTATAATTACAATTAGAATTAGGGTTAGAGTTAGAAATGGGTTGATAATTAGAATGAGAATTAGTGTAAAAACTAGGGTTAGGGTTAGGGTGGGGATATGTTAGTGCGATGTTTAGTCATACTCACAAGAATAGAAGTTCACAAAGAAAACCCTTATTCCTCTTGAAAAATGTTAAATTCACTAAAGAATCTAAGATCTCAAGTCTCTGATGATTAGGTCTTGACTAGTTATCATTGCTCAGGGTTTGTTGTGAGTTGTTGTTTCCATTTTGGGGACTTACAAGCTTCCATGTCATTTCCACCAAGATTAGGTCATTATTCGCTAGTATCCTACATATTTACCTTGGTCTACACATATCATCTTTATTTGTATCAAATTCTTAAGTGAATAAACATATTTCAAGTATATTATTACAAATTTAACATTATTTTGATCAATTCTACTAAAATTATCATTAACTTTGATTAGTTCTTCTAAAATGATCCTATCTTTGACTAGTTCTTTTGAAATGATCCTAACTTTGATCAATTCTTCTGAATTATCTCTATTTAACTAATCTTTGCACATAAATCCTAAATTTATCTAAATATCTTCTTTAAATATGGAAATTCATTATTATTTATGGTTATTTACATCAGATTTATCATTATTTGCAATTATTCAACACAATTTGTGAAATAAAAAACTAAAGAGCTAGATTAAGGGAAAAGAGTTCTAAGAATTTTAAAGTTCATTAGAGATCCATATGTATATCAAAAAATTATAATCAAATGAAGGAAATCAAATTATACTTCACCAGAATTTCCACAACTATGCATAATAGATGCTAATCTTCAAAGGAAATTGATAATAGTAAGTGGTTAAATGCACTCCAGAGGACACAACATACAACATTCCATACCAGAAAGAAATGACAAATTACTTAAGATTTACAATTGGACTGTAATATGTATCTTCAATGCCATTATCATGCTGAAAATGTATACAAATTTTTCACTAACTTAAGAGAGAACCATGAGGTAAGCGATAGAGTTACAAAGAAAATGACTCAATGCTTAACAAGAATTCATCAATTCAATCTCCCCATCTACAAGTGATTTAGATCCTTTTATAGGACAAAGATCCAAAGTTAGTTACAATATCAATCGTCAAGATCTCATACAACACATCAATGGTCAAAAAACAAGGCACGTGATTGCTAGTTTGTAAAATGAGAGGAATGACAATTGGCATTAGGATAGTCTTTAGTTTTTTTAGTCTTGCCTCTTGTAACATACCATTCTAGTTGCACTTTATGCACATCACCAAAAGTATATCTTGACAACAATTCACAACCCAAATGTCTAGATATCTTGATTATGCAAAAAAAGACAAAACTGTCAGATGCTAAATTATTGTGTCAAAAGTCTCATCATCTCCAACCATCATTCCTCTTGAATCCAACATCTTATATAGGTCATATGCCTTAACAATTTTGTCTATCTCCATTTTATCAAAATCTTGTGCTTTAGTCTTATCATATTCTTGCATTTGGAGTTGGTCACTTAGGGCTAGCCATTTGTTTGACCTGACATCCAGATGTTCATTATACATCTTCATCAGTGCATATAGATCCATGACCTCATCCATGGTCTCTTCCAAAAGATGTCCTACTGGATGGTTCAAAACTAGATCATATTTGGCTTCGAATATCTCGACAAATGCCTACTCTTCATATGTTTCTTTCTCATCCATTAGCATTCCAATCAACTCCTCTAATATTTCCATTTCATCCATTAGGAGGTCATCTTCCTTACACTTATGTTCACTTCCTTGAGTCACCATCCCTTCAAAATATCTGCCTCAAATTTTAAGTCTTTTATCCATAAGGATATCTTGGGCATGGTTTGGAGTGTCATTATCTTATGGCTCAGTAGTACCTTATCTCGTAATTTGCATATAATTTTCAATTTATTAAGATCTTGATCATTTTGATCAAGTCTAACTACACATTCTATCTTCAATCCATCTCCCTTACCCTTAATGAATGAAAGAGTTTCCCAATTTGATAGTGAGGTCTGGATGACCTCCTCTCTATCATTAATAAACTTTTGGAGCTAGCCTTGGAGTACATGTCCTTGATGTTTCTTGGCATCCATGTCATTTACCTCTTCATGTGTCTCAAACATTAAATTAGCTAGGACTTCTATAACCTACATTGTAGGAGAATCTAATCCTTTGAAAAAATCCTTGGAGTTGGGCAATGCACCCCTTTAGCTCTTTCTTTAGCTTGTCCTTTTAGATCTTAGCTGCTACAGCTTCAGAACTACCTAGGAGCTCTTCAAGTTCCTACTCTACATTGGCATGCCCTAAATCTAGGGTAATGATTTGGTATTCATCTATAGTAATCTCAACCTTTGCTTTCTCGACAGTAGGCATATCCAAATGTGTTGTCCTACATGTCGTAGTGTCCCTTTTAATAGAAGATATTACCCTCACCTTGTTCTTGGGATTTATTCAATTAGCTCTGACACCAACCATTCTCAGATGTTCAATCTTGGTCCTTCCTAACCAAGCTATGTAATGTGAGCATCTTTTATTGCTAGTTCATCATCCTTGTCAAGACCATCCTCATGTATCATTTCCTCTAAGGATTTTCTTACTGTCGCGTCTCTTCTTTTGGACTTTCTTTCTGAGGAATCTCTTCTTGAGGACCTTCTTGCTATGACATCTCTTCCTAAGGAATCTCATGTTGAGGTAACTATGTATCCACATCCATTTGTTCATTCTTAGGACCTCCTAGTTGTATGTCCTTCCCATTATCTCCTTGGTCCTAATGATCATGCTCTTCAACATGTTTGAATCCTTCCTCCCTAGATAGATCCTAAAGTTCAACTCCTTTAATTTCTTAAGGGACAACATCAGTAGCTGATTTACCCATCACTTTTTCTACAACTTTCTCAACAATCAACTCTTCATGATCCTTGTCTGCTTCTTCCAGTACCAAGACCTCGGCAGCGGCTGGTTGGTCCTCCAGTACATTAGATGTTCTAGACCATTCTAAGTTTGATATTTCTTCCACCTCTAGACCTCTTGTCACATACAGACCTCTTATTATTTTAGTCTTGATTTCCTCCTCCAGAGGCTCATCATGTGGTAACTGGTGTGCCATCAATGAAGTGACAGGATCATTGGTCACTACGTAGGTGACCTCATCATCAGTCAAATCTACCACATTACTTAGTGGTAATTGCAACTATTCAACCCTAGTGTACTACTATTCTTTTAGCTCTTCGGCCATCTCTCATTTTACTTTGATTATTTAATCAGTCGATTGGCCCCTTTGTATTTGCATGACCTGCCCTCTAGAATGGGCTTGGTAAGATGCCACTAGTTGTGGCAAATGTGCTTGAAATACAACATGTGACAAGGATGTTTCTCCTGAGGCTTGACCAAATGCAAACATGAGTTTCATTTTGTTTAGTCATGAAGGCTCAACTTGGACATCCATAGATTTTGCAATTGCTCCTCTCATAGGTGTTGTTGGGGCTGCCCTCTTCTATTTAGCGATTACCACCCCTTCTAATATATCTATTGAATGGTGCTCCTTAGTAGCTATGCTAGAAATGGAGATTGTCCTTAAGGGTTGGTCCTTTGGAGCTGAAGACGTAGTGGCAATAGTGATACCCTATGCTATAAATTCCTTGATAGATGCAAAAGTCCCTAGCTTTGTCAACTTAGCTTGCATGATTATCCTTTTCTTGATGATAAAATCATCATAATCTACATCTCCCCACTCTTTTCTCTTTCTCTTCTTATCATATGTAAGGGCTACACTCTTGAATTTCAATTCATTCACCTTCTCATCCACCCACTTCTGAGTGATGATCATGACTCTTTTGGTGATGACATCAATCTATGTCTCGTCTAGCATAGTCTAATCGGGGAGAGGCAAGGTGTCCTTATATATTTGTTGCTTAGCATACTCTAAATCAAGAACTTGACCATCAATGGCATTTATCTTGGGAGGGACCACTTAATAATCCAAGGTCCTTATTTCGTTCAACGTTCACCTTTGGTACCCCTTTTCCTAACTTCTTTCTCATCTAGACAATATGCCCAGTAATCTTCTAAGTGTGGGACATGTAACTTTCTGTTGACAAACTTCTCCATCCTATCATATGGATGATATGTTCTCATTAGACGGAAAAGTGGTAGGTTCAACATTTGAAGTTTGGACTCTGATAATTTGTAGTCTTCAAAGTTTGCACATCTATATCAATGGATTTCTAGAGGGAATTTAATGGTTCCCTAGTTGTTCTTTGGGATGTATGCTTCATAAGATGGTATTATTTACCTAGTGATCTCAAGTAGTAGGACTTTATCAATCAGATACATGGACAAAGTAAAAGGATTTCCTTCAAAGACCTCCATCTTGATGTGGGTAAATGTCAAGAGCTAAATGAACCAAGAACCATGAGCCTTAATTAGGGCTTGAGCTTCCCTCAAGATCCTCCTATCTTGGTCATGTTCCATCAGTTCGACTAGCCACATTATGAAACAATCATTTACCCTTCAGTAATTCTGCATTGATTGCTTCTGCTCGAGCTGTGGATAGTATTCCCATAGTAGTTGCTTTGTTTTCTTACCAAGCTTACAAATAGTATTCAACCCATCAAATTGTTCTCTATAAGCACAGGAATACACCATGTAGGAGGTCATTCTGAACATACATTTCTTCTTCATCCATCCAACCATCCCATCATGTAAGGAGTCACTGATCAACTTTTCCCAGTGCACTACTTCCTCTATTTCCTCTATATACCTGATGAGGATGAACATCTACAACTCCAGGGTCCTAAAGTCTTCCTTCCTAGCCATTCTACTTAGAAGGGTTATCCTATATTGTCCCTCATGACAAAAATCATACTTATATAGATTTTGAGGCATCTTAGAGACAACCTTTGGCAAGGTCTCTAGATCCATCCATGAAGTATGCATGATCTTATGGCATTCTAAGACATTGGAATTGTATAACATTGAAAGAGCATTTAGGTATATTTCAAAGACCCAAAACTTCTTGGCAACTTGAAGGTTTCCATGATCTCCTTCTCTAAGAAATTTGCATACATGTGCCCCTGTTTTTGTACTCCCTTGTTTTCAAGGGTATAATTTTGGGCACACTCAATCACCAATTCTAGGGCTTCTGTAGTGTATGGAAAACTAGCTGCATCATACATGTCGCTCTTGACAATGTTGTCTAGTGTATCATCTCCCTCCTAAGCCTAGATTCATTCTTTGAAGACTTCCAAATTTTTGCCTCTCCAATGGGTGTCCAATGTGTTCCTGTATTTAATCTAGACACCACCAGGAATGGGAAATATCAACATTTTGAATTCATCCTCCCACTTTTGTTGCCTTTTTTGCATCTTGACTTGCAAAATACAAATGTCAAAATTTAGATTTTACATTGGTGGACACCTAGATTGATCATAATCGTGTAGAATAACTTGTGATCATTATAAAGCAAAACACAATCTACATTTATCCTAGGAATTTACCCTAGTTAACATCAAAATAACCCCTTGCGTGAAAATAAATTACTGTATCCATCAAGAAAGAAGATTGTATCATATTCATAACTATGAATGGAGAAATCGTCTTGATTACTTTGTTTGATGGGATCCATTCGCTATTAAATTATCTGTTAAATCTACTACAATATTGTACTAATCTCTATAACTTTGTTCTTCTACCCATTATTATTTTCTCTAATCTCTTTGCATTCAATAAATGCTTTATGATCACTAGTTCATTATAAATGGCCTTTAAATCTTATCTAAATTCACTAAGTGCACATGTAGTGAATGTTAGCTAGAGTTTGGTGACCAATTAATGCTGAGGCATGGGTAAAAAGATGACTGGAGAGACATTTGGATTTAAATTTAAATTCAACAACTATAAGAACCTCATGATATGGGAAGTACATGTAAGGTCTTGATGGAAATTTGGTCTTAATGTCTGATCTCAATGTCCAACGGAAATATCTAGTACCAAAGGTCCACTTGACGTTGACTAAAATCAAGTCGATGTCTAGATCTTAATCGATCATGTGGATAAAGATTTCTACTAAAATATCTATTGTAAAATGTCCTGATAACTATTGAAAAGTCAATGATTTAAGGGTCAGTTTATAAAAAAGTAGATAGGACATGGATAAGGACATGGATATTTGGCATAAATGTTCGTAGTGAAAATATCTAGTCAACTAGGAGGTATGTAGCCCAGGATAAAATTGATGGCTTACAATGGACATTTGGACTAGACAAGACATTTACTCGATTGATCATGTCATGTCTAAAATATCTGGTCCAGTGGACGTGCTTGAGACTTGCCGAAATTTAAATATTGACGACTATGACCAGATATGGACATGGATATAAGCGCTTCAGATATCTTGATATCTGGCCTATATGGATAGCAATTAAGATCTTATTTAAGTGTTCTTTGAGGTCTAGATATTATTCAATGAATTTGGAACCCAATACTTGAACTGCATAGGACATTGGTATTTCAGCATAGTCTAGATCCCTTTGACCAAAATGTTCGGTTGACTAGAACTTCTAAACATTACAACTTACTCATTTCAATGAATTTTCACTTTGTTCAAAAGGCAAACCTGATCCAAATTTTATTCTCTATTTACTCATGGACTTTAAAGGGGACAAATTTCAACTTAGATATTTACCTTGAATTTGGCTTGGGATGACATGACCTTTTGCCATAACCGCCTAGTCAGACAACAAGCTAGTAGAAAAACAAAACATTGGGTCCCCATTTTGCTCGGATAAAATGGGGTGTGTTGTGAGACCACACAACAACTTGCCACCAAATAAAACCATTAAATTCCATCCAAATTAAGGAAGGAAGTTAAATTAAAATATACATTTCCAACTTTTGTTGGCATTTGAAAAATCCCAGCTTGACTAAATGAAATTATATTCACCAATGTAACCAATTCTCATAAAAAGGATGTTGTTGTGTGGGATAATTCATTTATTTTCCTTTTGGATCATCTAAATGTAGAAGATATATGCATTAAGTTACATAGTTTGATTTAACCTTTTAAGCCAAACCTAGATAGATCCTTGCTTCCAGTCAAGCATCCATAACCCCAACAAGGTTAATGGTATAATTCCCCCAATATTGTTATATTGTCAGTCAGGCATCTATAGCCTTGATAGAGTTATTTGAATGACCTAGAGAATGAATCTTTTTCCTTTAGATTCTCAATATTTGTCTCATTTATAAGATATATCCTTTCAGCTCATTGATTTCAAGGTAATGAAACCTACTAGTAGGTTGGGAATTATAGTGGTAGCAAAGGTAAACCTTTAGATTTTTCACTTAATGTAAACACAACTATTTCTAAAGGACCCAAGGAACTTTAAGTGTGTTAATTAGTGTGATCCTTTGGGTAATATGTATTGCAAGTGGTGAATATGATTTCAAAAAATAAACTAGAGTGGGCATACCTTTAAAGGTCACAACTTATGCAAGAGTTTGATTTCCTTTCTTAAATTCTAGGAATTAAATTGTTTTCTAGGGTGGAAGTTTGATCCATAATTCACTTAGACAAAATAAAGACTCAACAAGAAAAGGGGAGTGAAGCAAAGAAAAACAACCAAACAAGATAAAGTATACAAGATTATTTACATATATATAGACTTACCTCCTTTTCAAGGATCAGGCTTGGAAGTAGTGCTTGAGGAATTGTCTATTAACTGGTAGTGGGACATCCTCTCCAATTAAGGTCTTTAATCTATAAGTTCTATCACCTAGTATTTCGACAGTTCGGAAGGGACCAGTCTAAAATTAATCAAATTTTCTGTGGTCTACCTTCTTTTCATGGACTTTATCCGAAGATAAAACAAGGTCAAATACCCTAAATGTTTTGATTTTGGCTCTTTTGTCAAACCAACACTTGACTATAGCCTAATGTTTGGATAAATGATCTATGGATTGATTTCTTTTTTCTTCTAGGTGTAGGAGTTGCAATAATCTAACTTCTAATTTGTCCTCCAGACCTAGATATTCGTGAACAAATGGTAAGGTGGGGACTTTTAGGTTTATAGGGAGGATTGGATCTATTTTGTAAACTAGGTGATATGGGGAATTACCCAAAGAAGACTTTATTCTGGTCCTATCAACCCATAATGCATAATTTACTAAGGTATTTCATTCCTTCAGATTCTTTTCCACCAATTTCTTAATGATGTTCAACAGGTTCTTGTTAGTGGATTCAACAAGACCATTTACTTGGGGATAGTAGTTAGATGAGAATTTCAATGTGATGCCATGTTTAAATGCCTAGTTAGAAAATTTTAATGAGGTGAAAGCAGGACCATTATCACATGCCAATGCATATAGGATGCCAAATTTGGTGATGATATTGTTTTCTAGGAACTTGATCATGACATCCGTGGTGCATAGCTTGTTGGATGTAGCTTCAGTCCATCTGGTATAGTAATTAGTAACAATTAGAACATACTTGTGTCTCGCAGATAATGGAGGATTGTTCATACTAATGAAGTCCATTCCCCACTATGCAAATGGGTGTACTTCTATTATTTGTTGTAATGTTTAGCTACACATCTTTCCCTAGTGGAAGGTACTTGACATGTGTGACAATGTTTGATATGCTCGGCAATGTCTTTAAATATAGTCACCAAGTAATATCCATCTCTATGGATTTGTTGTGTAGTAGATAGATGTGACTAGTGACCTATCCCAAACTTGTCATGTAATTCTTACATAACTTTGTTTGTTTGTTGTCGATCAAGGCATCTTAAGTATATGCCTTCATGGTTTTTCTTGAAGAGGATTCTTCCCTTAATCATATATCCATAGGCTTTGATTCTTAAAGCTTTTTGAGATCCTCCCAAATGTGATGGACATCTACCTGTGACTTGGAGATGTGTGATATATGCATACCAATCATTCTTTTCCCTTGAGTTAACTTCATATTGCTAGCTCATCAGGCCAGCGTCTATTTCAGCTATCATCTGTATTAAATCTTGTCCTCTGACTAGTTTCATTAGGCTTATGTCTAGATCATACTACTGTAAGATAGTGATCCATTTGTCTCATCTCTCCCAAGGTTCATTTTGCATTAGAAGCATCTTGATTGCTGAATTAGGTATAACAGTGATTACTTGACTTCTCAGGATATAGTGTCAAAATTTCTTAACTACTTTAACTAGAGCTAGAGCTTGTCATTCAACATCCAAATATTTCAATTTGGCATCCCTAAATAGACTACTCATTAAAGTGATTGGCTTTTCTTCTTTTACATCATTTCTCTATGTTAAGATAGTGGTGCATGTGTTATTAGAAGCGAAAGAATAAATGTAGAATGCTCTCATGTAATTAAGATTGTTTAGGATAGGAGTGTTGGAGATGGATATCTTGATGTCCTTGAATGCAGCCCTAGCTTTGGGTGTCCATTCTATTTTAGTATCATTTTTTAACATTGTAATAAGTGGCCTTATTATCTCAGCAAAACCAGTAATAAACTTTGTGGCAAAGTTTATCTTACCGAAATAGGACTTCAATTTTTTCTTACTACCTGGTAGTTGAAGCTTCATAATAGAGTTGACCCAATCGATATCAATGGAGATGTCATTCTTTGATATGACATATCCCAATAGTTTACCTATGGTAACTCTGAAGATGCATTTCATCAGGTTGATGGAGATACCATATTTCTCACATCTCTATAACACTTTCCTCATATTCGCAATATGATCTCCTCTGGCTTTAGAGAATAGGGTCAAGTCATCCATGTATATGGTAATGTATTGACCAACTAGGCCCCAAAAGGTGATATCCATGGTGTACTAAAAGGTTGTGCCAACACTAATTAGGCCAAATGGCATTCTTTTGTAGGCAAATATTCCCCACTTCATGGTAAAAGTTGTCTTCAGTCTATCAATTTTATCAACCATGACCTGGTTGTACCTTGAGAATCCATCTAAGAAAGATATCATCTAAGGTCCATTAACCCTTTAAAGTACTTCATCTAATGAAGGTAGGGGATAATTATCCTTTTTGGATTCCTTGTTGAGATTCTGAAAGTCTACACATAACCCAATTTCTCCATTTTTCTTTCGAACTGGTGCTAAGTTAGCAAACCAAGTTGAATGTCTAACTGGGAAAATGATTCAAGCCACCAGTAACTTCTTGACTTCTTCAAAAAACAATGGTTCTAGGAAGGCATTTACTAGCCTTTATTTTTGCATGAAAGGTTTCACATCCAGCTTTAGTAGGATAGTGTGTGTGATAATGGATGTATCATATGTTCTCAACTCATCATATGTCCAAGCAATTACATGTATATAATACTTCAAACCTTGTGTTATTGCTTCTTGTTCTTCCTAAGTGCACACCTTCCTAATCAAGACTTTTCTAGATTCTGGACCTTTAGTCAAGTTGAAAAATTCATATTCTCTTCCATCAGTTTTGGGGAGAAACTTTTGTTTCACTATGTTGTCTAGATCAAGTAATCTTTCAAGTTCGATCATTCCTATCAGGATCTTGTAATCCTATAAATCAAGAATGGATTCTTCATCCCATTCTAGATCTTCATGACATTGCTCATCAATTACCTAAGCTTAAAAAACAACTCAACTCGTGATGAAATCCAAAATATGTTGATCATCCTCAAAACATAGAAATTGGTAACGTTGTCTAGTACTGAAGGTGTAGACACCAGCTCTAGTAAAAATATTTTCAATCCTAACACTATGAGAGGCTCCAATGTACTAGTAGTAGTAGCCAATGCATCATCTAAATGATTGAATTTTCTTAACACATGAGTAATGATGAAGGCATCAAATCCTTCAATCAGGTCCCAGACTCTATGACTATAACTAGATAGTCGCTTCTAATTGCAAGTGTATTGCTTCCTTACCAATTTAATTATCAACTCAGAATCCCCAAATACAAAGAGTATCTAGACTTTCTTCTTTACTGCTAAGAGGGTAAAAACACAAAGTTGTGTCACACTTTCAGCCAAGTTATCAGCACAAGTAAATTTAAGTATTTCTAACTAAAAATCAATTTTGGTCAAACATATGATCTTATAAGATTCATTCTATCTAAGTTAGATATGTCCACAAGTTTTCCAACTAAAATTATTAGCTAAATGCATATGTAGCACCACAATGAGGCCAAATTACCAAAAAAAAAAAAAATTTGAAAAACATGATATTTCAACAACTTCTACTCATGTAAATAACATTTTAAAAAAACATATAAAAATACCCTTTTTTAGATCTATAAGTTTGGTTTTCAAATATATATATATTAATAGTTTAATTATTATTATATTTTTAATTTTTACTAAAAGTAGGTTATCAACACAAAACAATAGGTTGATTACCATGTCAAGGAAAAATAGTAAAACTTATTAAAAAAATTTAAAAAAATATGATGCACTAGATAAAAGAATCTATATCAAGATGGTATAATTTTTTTTTCTATTTTAGATAAATAGCTAATATGAAAGTTGATGTCAAATGGAACAACTATGTTTTAATACACACTCATTTTAATATTTATTTAAAATATATATTTATGAAAATTGGAAAAAAATATATCCATGCACTAAAGTTTCAAGTTATAAATACACACAAGAAAATTGAAGAAAAAAAAATACTATATAAAGATTGACGTCTCATGTAACTTCATTTTTTAGAATTTTATCATCAACTAAATTGTAGTGTTAATTTATTAAAAACTATATTCAAATAATTTTTTAATTTTTTCAAAAAAAGACAAAAATAAAATATACTAAAAAATAAATATTTCATTACTTTACATTATTTCAAAATTCAAAACAGGTATTTCACTTTTTAGTGATTCAAGTTTAAAAGTTGGATCAGTGTTGGTTGTTTCCTTTATAAAAGTGTGACATAGCTTTGTACTTTTACCCAAGAGGAGTCCATGAATTAATGCTTTATATTCTATGACATTGTTAGTGCAATGAAACTGTAATCTATACACTGCTAATAAGGATTTACCTTGTGGACTTACCAGGTTGATTCCAACTCCAACACCTTGTTTGGATTTTGATCCATCAAATTTGAGTTCCCACGGGTGATCACTCTTGTCATCTATTCTCATATGTTGTCATTTCCTTTTTATCATCTCTTGGGACATGTTTCTCCATGAATCTCAATTCTTGGAATTCAATTTGTACTCTTACCTTTTGGTCAGGGATGACACTAGCATCTGTACATTTAACACAAATATCTTTAGGCTGAAGTAAAGTGCAAGATTTTCCTTTTGTATTATTTTTATAACTTGAATCAATGATTCTGGGAAGGGTATTATCATTTGGACTCCCAATCTTCACAAGGTTAATGCCATTGGAATCTTCTTTGGACATTCTTAATCCATGTGCATCTACCCCTGATATGTCTAGATCTCTGCTTGGATGAACATGAAATATGCCTTGGACATCTAGTCTTGTCTCATTTAGGATCTTTCTTAATGAATTTAATTCCTTTTATGAGTATGCATGTTCCTTCTTGTCTACAATACATGTCCAGGCATAATACACGTAGTTTCAGAATGTAGCGCCTGATGCAATCTACACCATCCCTGGGAGAAGGACTTGTTTCATGGGTAGTTTTTGTTATAGGCATCTATGTATTTCCTTGGACAAATGTCTTTCAAAATCACCTAAGTGGCCATCTCTATCATTTTCTGAATGATTATGATCTAATTCTATTAGGATATCCATCCCTGGTGTAATTTGATTTACTTCATTAACTTCTTTTATCTGAGTACATGTTAATATCTCTACAACTTGTACCTTTGGAGGTTTGACCCAATACACCCCTTGTTCTACCTCTATGTATAACACTTCATTGTTTTGATGATACTTAGTAATCATGTGTTTCATTCTTGGTTCCGCTTCTATGTCAATTTGGTTTGGAATACATGTCCATGGTAACCACATATGAGAGAAATTAGTTGTCATATATTCATTTAGTGTTTTTGACCAATCTCTACTTAACAACATACCAATGTGTCTGGTATGTCAACCACTTGAATATCAATAAAATTTTGGACTCTTGGATCATATGCTAACTGCATATGGATATGAGTTATTTCACCTATGACATTTATCTCTGATTTATCTAAGTGACCTTCTTCAAAGACTTCTAGCAAGAGACAAACCTAGGATTTGACAAATTGATAAAGGCGTGATATTTGTAGAGGCTTCTGAATCTACTAGGAAATTGTGTAAATTCTTATTAAAAATATTTACTGTTAAGAGAAAAGGAGGAGACTCAAATTTCTCTTTATAGACTGCAATTTGTGCATCAGTTGCGTGGACTTGACCTTTGTCGTTAGGCTTATGGGGAAGCTCTTTGTTTGGTAGTTCTTTGGTCTGGAAACTACCTAGAACATTTTCCTTGGGTGGTGATTCTTCTAAGGATTTAAGGAAATCATTCTTAATGATGGGGGTTTTGAGTAGTTCGGGTAAAGACAAACTTATTTTCATCTTCTTGATTTCTTTAGCCAAGTAATTGACTAGCTTATCTAACTCAAAATATTTGGACATACCTCTAGCTGGGATTAGAGAAGAGTGTTGCTAAGTTACCCTTGGAGGTATTGGATTGTTGTTGGATGATACATCTAGAGGTGTATTGAAGGTGTTTAGTGGAATAGAACTTGTTAGAGGTCCTGAAGGTCTATTGTTATTGTTGTTCCTACGGTTGTAGTTATGACTTCTGTAGAATTATAAGAAAGCATGGACTTCATCCACCTCTTACTCAAGCTCATTCTCACCTTCAAAAGGAAAAGTGTAGGTCTCCAACACTAACGCTGACTCTTAACATATGAGAGTGTAATTCTCATCAACTGTATTTGTTTGTTCTTCTAGGAAATTGTAACTTTCTAACATCATTGTTGATTCATATCCAAAGGGAACAAGTTCATTTCCTTATGGGAAGTTTGTTTCTCTTTTTGTGTTTTGCACTTCTACTTGGGATATAGTCACAACGATCATAAATTGTGGACAATCTAGTTTAGCATGTGCACTTGTGTTATGTATCTTGAAGCAATTGTTCAATAAAGCTTTAGCTAAATTGACTGCTAAATTGACTCTAATAGCCTATTTAGGTTCTGCAAGAACCTAACTATCCAGTGGTGAAGGGAGACTTCCATTGTTTGGTCTAGTGTTCCAGACTTTGGGAGGTCGAGGTGCATCGAATCCTCTATTTTTTTAGTTATCTTTGTTATCCTAAGCATAAAAGCTCTTATTTGTCAACTAAGTTAATTCAGTAGTTAATCTTTTTAGTTGAGCTCTGATTTCTCTCATGCCTTCTTTCTCCTCTTGAAATTTTTCTACTGCACTATCTTGTGTCAGGAGGAAGAAAGAATTACCATTTCCATTTGGTCAAAGTTTAGCGAATACAGGTGTAGGATGTAAGACCATTATTTCGTTGTAGCTGAAAAGCATTAATCAGAGGAACCGGTAGAGGGTTCATCAAAGGAGCATGGTTTATCAAAGTTTCATTATTTTGCTACATTTGATTAGGGATAGTAGGATGTCCTATATTTTAAAGGACCATACTTGCTGCATCTCAGTGTTCACTTTGACTTCTTCTAAGTATGCACTCGACATAGTTACTATACTAGGATCAACTCTTCTTACAAACATCATTGTTAGAGGATCTAATGCTAAATAATAAACCAAAAGAGTTGCATCCTCTCAAATGTTATAAGGAGCTATCAATGTGGAATATGCTCTCTGAAACCTATCATTGAAATTTGTGATAAATTCACCTTCCCCCATTTTAATCTTAGTGAAGTGATGGTACATCATGGCTACATCAAATGGAACTCTGAATCTAGCTTTGAAAGCTTGCTCCATCAATTGCCAAGTTGTGATAGAATTATGTGGCAAATTCACATACGATTAGTATGCCTATTCTCAAAGAGTGTATGGGAATACTCTACAAATGACATCTTCATGGTAAATCCTTTCTTGAAAGTAGGCCTTCTTAAAGGTTCTTAGATGATCTTTAGCATCTTGATGAACATCATATTTTGAGCATAATTTGTCTAGATTCTTTGGCATGTCATTATATGTAGTGAAACTGATAGGTGAATCAGCATTAAAGAATTCCATTGAGATATGGATAGGCATCACAGGAATGATTAGAATAGGATGTGTGGGTTGAGCACTAGCTAAGTGAGCTCTCAGTCTTATATCAAGTAATTCACGTAAAGGACCATTGGATCAGGATCTTGTGGCAGGTTAGTGAGTCAGCTCATGGAATGGAGGGAAAATTTGTGTCTTCGAACCAGATCTTCACAAAGCCAAGGTCAAATGTCCCAATATTGACAATATTTGTGTCAGAATAATTGATGATGTAAAATATTTAATGAGATCTCTTAGGACTACTAACTAAAGTTAGGTGGGCCTTTCTTCTAGTGCCAATTTTTGTTGATGCTATGTTTAGTCACACTCACATGAATAATAAGTTCACAAAGAAAAACCCTTATTCATCTTTAAAGACTTAAAAATTCACTAAAGAATCTAAGATCTAAAGTCTTCAATGATCAGGTCTTGACTACTTGTCATCACTCAGGGTTTGTTATGAGTTACTATTTTCATTTTGGGGACTTACAGGCTTCCAAGTCATTCCCACCAAGATCAGGGCATGATTCACTAATATCCTGCATGTTTACCTTAGTCTACACATAACCTCTCAATTTATGTCAAATTCTTAAGTGCATAAACATATTTCAAGTATATTATTATAAATTTGACTTAACTTTGATCAATTCTTCTAGAATTATTATTAACTTTGATTAGTTCTTCTGAAATGATCTTAACATTGATTAGTTCTCCAAAAATGATCCTAACTTTGATCAATTTTTTGAATTATCTCTATTTAACTTATCTTTGAAAATAAATCCTAAATTTATTTGAAGATCTTCTCTAAAGCATGCAATTCATCAGTATTTCAGGTTATTTGCATTAGATTTCTCATTATTTGCAATTTTTAAAAATAATTTGTGAATTAAAAGACTAAAGGACTATATTAAGGGAAAAGAGTTCTAAGAATTTGAAATTTTGTTAGTGATCCATATGTATATCCAAAAATTTTAATGAAATGAAGAAAATATAATTATACTTCACCAGGATTTCCACAACTATGCATAACAGATATTAATCTTCAATGGAAATTGATAATAGTAAGCAAGTAATTAAATGCACTCCAAGGGACACAACATCCAACTCCATACCATAAATCAATGAGAGATTACTTAAGATTTAAAATTAGACTATGTTTAGGGTGAAAAAGTAGGTTTCCTTAAAACAAGATTAAGTCCTATTCCTTCACTAACTAAACATCAGGAAGATAAGAACCTAGCTTGGGATCAAGCTACAGATTTTTTATGCATTCCCTAAAGTTAACAAAGTCTAATCAGGTGTTTAAATTAATGATTTAAATAAAGTTTCATTCACTAATAACCAAACCCTAATTACACCCTACAACTGTAATCTATTGAATTCAGAGATGAAATAGACATAACAGATCACATAAAAGTAGAGGATAGGTTCAGAGGTCATGCACTCAGAAACTAAGGGCTAACTAGACTAGGGAACCCACTCATTATTCCTACAACTTCTCATCTATAAAAACCTTTTGTATTAGCTATCTAGCAACCTTCATTAGCTCCTAGATCTTAGAGCATCTCTCCAATTGGACTAGGGCTCCCACTCATTAGTTTCGAAAGTGTCAGGATCTGAAACTCCAAAATTTAGTAACAACTGTATCCACAATATCTATCTTTTTGTTGCTCCTTTCCATCATATTCCATCGAACATGATCTGTACCTACAAGAGGATGAGAAAGATGTTGTGGCTATATAGTATCTTACCTCAGTCAAGCCCTATTTTTGGTATTCCTACCTCAACAATAGCCAAAGATAAAGATTTGTAGAAGTATGTGCAAACCTAACAAAGTGTATGCAGAAATATCAAACCCTAGATGTCACAATCAAGGGAAGATCAATAACTTGCTTCAATTCAATGAACAAATAGAACTTCACCTCAAGGAGATGAAAGCAATGGAGACTTGCATGAAGAAGAAGGCAAATCAACAAAGTTCATAGATGGTCTCCAAACTCGATGTTGGAGGCTTCAACCCTTCTCCCGATCATGCAAAAGGTGTACAAACCCTAGGAAGAGAAAGATAGAGTCAAGATATTGATTCCTAATCTCCATCCATTGTCTACCTGATAGCAAATTCAAATAACTTTCAAGAGCTTCAACAATTCACTAATCTTCAATGGCAATTTCTCCAGAGTTTTGGTATTAAGCTTGTATATAGATTGTGTGTGACAAAATGATTTTCAAATGTGTTTAAATATCTAACTTTTGGAGATTCAAATTTTAAAATAATGTTTCTATATCATGTGAGAATGAAAATTTGAAAATAGAATACTGAGATGCACGGCAGGAGCCAACGCCCTGCCAAGATTCAAAATCCTAAAAAATGGGTCAGGACTAGGGCACAGTCACACGCACCCAATTCCAATTCCCCATTCTCTGATTAGATCTACTTCTAGCAGGTTCTAGAAACCCAAAATCCAAATTCCCTTTCCAAGTTAAATCAATAGTTATCTCAAAAAAAAATGTTTCAGGAACGCCAAAAACAAAGAGGTTAAAAGAACACCAAGGACGAGGAGCTAAACTGAGGGAAATTGTACCATTCCATATAGGAGGACAATTTTTGACAGAACATTTAGCCCACTCTTTAGTGGCCATATGACACTACAACATATGCAACTAAAGGAAAGTAAATGCATCAATCATGAAAAGGATACCCAGAAGGATAATGTAGAGGAAGCTGAAGTGTTGTCACAAAAAAGGAAGAAGCCCCCAAGTCTGTAATCCTAAAAGACCACAAAATTAGGAACTGCAACCTAGAAAGGAACACTTGTCAGAGAATCCAAATCAAATCAACCTACAACCACCACCAATGAATCAGTACAAAAACACTAAGGGGTTTGAGTGATGAGACATGATGAGGGAGGAAATCAATGGAGATCTATGCCCCCCTTGTTTCTGCTTGCTTAGTCTGAAAAGGAGAAACAAGGAGATATCTATGTGAGTCAATTTAGAGGGAAACTTGATGAAAAATGTGTTATGAGGGTTGTTTGAAGAAACAACACCCAAGCACAACACATCGAGTGAGACAGAGAGTGGAACTAGGTTTGCAATGCAACAAATGACACAAAAATATGAGTTTGACAACTCAAGATAGAGGCTCAAGAGTGACATTATTCAACCTTGCACCTAATTAGGGATAGGAATTCTCATGCACTTACTTTATGTAAAGGGAGTTTTCACTTATCACTATACATTCTTGTTTCTTGTCGTTGTGTAGAGGAGAGAGAGAGAAGGAGAAGAGGAGGACAACCATGCCAAACCGATGCCTATATTAGCCTCTACAACTGGAGATGCTCTGAGCCCGAGTGGTAGAGAGGCATTTCAAGGCCAAGGTAGGGTTGTATTTTTACACTTCTCTAACCTTTACATTTTTGCTTCAGCTATTTTTCTTTTTTATCATGTTGAGGAGGTCCTAACGGTCAAGGGTCCCTAGTAGGGGTGCCAGAGTCCTGCTAGGGTGCCAGTGTCGGCGTCCAATTCTTCTTGGGGCAGCTGGGCCCACAAAGGACATAGACCCTAAGGTACAGACACACATTGCTAGTTTAGATAGTGATTGTTGGTTTTAGGATGAAAAATGACATTATTACTTGTTATTCTACCAGTAGGACATCCCAGATAGACAAGAGCACACAAGAGGTCACCCGATGGCACTACTTCGAGAGTGTGCCAGTACTATGACTAGCATAGAGAGAGGTCACTTGCAGGTAGTGGGCTTATGGTGGGTGTTTGATATGCCCACAATCAGATTTCATTGCAGCGTGTTGATGGCCTTGATGGAGAGATGGAATGCAGATATATCCACATTTCACTTACCCACAAGTGAGATGACTATCATGCTAGAGGATGTTTAAAGGATCCTATGACTACCTATCTAAGGAGAGATAGTGAGGATCATGGGACAACATACAGTGGAGTATACTCATGAGAGTCAGCTATATTGTCTAGGTCGTACAATTTTTCATGCAAAGTGAGGACACACTCATCTCTGGCTTCTAGAGTAGGGATGCAGTGACATCACATTGGTTCAGAGGATCATGATGGTCACTATCGCACGAGCTGTCACATTAGATAGATGAGGTAGTCACCTTCATGGGGTCTCATTCACACCAGTAGAATGATGGAGGAGGATTAGACTATATATGCATGGGAGTACAATATGCTTACGCACCTACCATGACTTGGAACGATATGTCCATTATGTGATGCACAACCTGATGGTCTACACTTTACTACAAGTTTGGTCTTTCCAGCACATCAGGTGCATGTGACTGACAAGTTTTCCTATAGAGTCAACATTCACCCATCCACGTGTTCATGCCTATCCACTAGTTATATGTTAGAGACATGGTGATTTGTTATACTGGAGAGTTGTTTTTGATAGACTACAGCCCAGTGATATCATCTAGAGACCATATTGCCGCTATATAGCATAACTTGGCCAATGGAGATAGTTAGTGAGGATGTAGATGGATTGGTTGATGGTCCATCACCTAGATCATGTTTTTGCTTGGTTCTACATTGATACCTAGTGGCATGATAGTTCAGATGAGTACAAGACATTCCCATGGTGCATCTAAGCTATGCACGCACTATGCACAGCACAGTCAGGGTGAACAATGTCTGATGGTCGATGGTAGAAGATGTACCTTTGAGTGATGATGATGGTCCTGAGGATGTAGAGCTAGTATTAGATGTAGATGATGTCAATTGTACCCAAGCGTATCAAACCTGGTGGCATATGGCACAACCTTCTCCTCTCTTTCCTCCTAGTCACCCTACAAGTGATTCACGACCTTGGGCTAGTCATGCTAGTGATGTAGGGGTAGAGGATGATGTGTGTGACTTCGAAAGATATTATGGTCTAGAGGAGGATACAAAGGATGATGATGAGGAGGAGGTTCCATCATAGTACATCTTTAGGGTGAGACCACGACAGGACTAGCAGGAGGTAGACACTGATGAGAAGACCGAGTCGAGACCACAGTCTAGAGCTTGTGGTCTAGTCCCTACAAGTGTTGAGAGATTGAGTCAAAGAGAGTGGGGGAGACCAGTAGGCCTATATCCCCAGCTATAGATCAATCTGTAGAGCTCATTATAGCTTCAATGATTCAAGATCCATCTTGGTGAGATGGAGACCCAGGTTAGACTTGTTTTGTTAGTTTGATGTTCTCATGTTTATGATTCTTTATGATGCTCATAGGAGAGTCTAATATCTATTCTATTTTCTATTTTATAGTCGGGACTAATGCTTGGTGAGACTTTTGTTGCAAGTATGAGGTTAACCAGTGTTGTCATTGATGTCAACATACTCATATTGCATTGGTAAGAAGGATTGGATGAGTTGTGTGCTGTTGTTATTAAGGAAATCAGTCTCTCTCCGGAATAGTGAAGAATAGTGATGAGAAGAAGGCAAAAGTACTGTATAGGTTGAGGATCAAAGGATGCGGATTAAAGGGTTTGTAGATATGAGTCTTGAGATGTTCCAGTTAAGATTTCAGAGGTCCACATAAAGAACTAAAGAAGTTATGGCTGTTTGTGTGAAACCAATTCCGGTAGGTGTTCAGAGGTGACAGAGGGTCACAAAAAGGTCTGGTGTGATCTGGAATTGTATTTTCCTATTCTATAGATTGGAAGGAGTGTTTGGGATGTCCTTGTGATGTATCATCTTGATTTGTGAATGGTTTGGAGGTCTAGAAGTACCTTTTGCATTGTGACAGTGGCGACAAATTGTGTTCTTGAAGTTCTGGATGATGAAGAGAAGAATTCTGGTAAGCTGATGAAGTGCGGATGTTCCTGGTGATTCAGAGAAGGTTATTATGATTGTTGGATCATGTCTAGTTCATGTTGGTAGTCTGTATTGAATTTAGAGTTTGGATTTGATGTAATGACCACCTGTTGTTGGTGTTCTTTCAGAGACAGGCCGACCAGATGTCTTACATGCCTTGCGAATGTTATTATGGATGTTTGCTAACTTAGATGATTGTTCCTAAGTCGATGTCTTGTATAAATAAGGGTTTGTGAATTTAGATTGAAGTGTGGATTGTGTGGATGAGTGTGGCATAGCGAAGAGAAGTGCGAAAGGCAGAGCAAGGGTTTTTGGGCTTAAATGGAACTGATCCGGACATGGTAATGATGTCATTCTCCAGTTCATGATTGTGATTCTTATCACTTTGTAGACAGTGTGTCTCTTTGTAGGCAGTGTGCCTCTTGTGAGCAATGTGCTCAAGCTGTGAGCCCTAATTGGCAGGTGCCATCTTTTTCTTATTCTTCTAAGAGAGAATAATCCTTGGGTTGATCACCCCATGGTTTTTCCCTTAACTAGGTTTTCCACATCAAAATCTTGGTGTTCAATGTGTTGATGTTTATCTGCTCTGATGTTTATGCTTTATGCTTTCATGGATGATTAATTGCTATGCTAATGAATAACTAAGTGGATCAGAATGTTTGAATTGGAAGAAAGTTTAGGATAACTGATTCACCCCCCCTCTCAGTTATCAACAATTGGTATCAGAGCCAATTTCCTCTGAAGAGAGCTTAACCGCTTGAGGAGATCCAGGATGTCGTCATATAAGAAGGACAATCCAAAGTTTGATGGAACCAACTTCACTCTCTAGAAAGGCCGCATGAAATGTCACTTGGAGTGTATGGGAAAGGCGTACTTATCCATGGTCACAAAACCCTATGTACCTCCGCAAGGTGGTCTGACAACTCTGAATGAAATCACAGATGTTGAAAACAATCTGCGGACCAGAGAAGCTCTTCTAAGCACTTTGACTGACTCATAAATCTCAAATGTTATTGACCTACCAACTACATATGAGATCTAGGTTAAACTGGAACTTCTGCATGAAGGAGATGAGTTTGTTAAGAGTGCAAGATTGTAAAGTCTCAAAGAGAAATTTGAAAGATTGAAAATAAGAGATGATGAAAATATCACTACCTTTATGCAAAGAGTAAATGAGCCGGTGTGTGGAATCAGGAATGCTGGTGGAACTTTGGATGAAAATGAGATTGTTTGCAAAATTCTAAGATCTCTTCCTACTGCCTACAAAATCAAGGTTACTGCTATTGATGAATTTAGAGCCCATACAACTGTCACAAGAGAGCAACTGGCTAACAAACTAGCTGCATTTGAAATGACTTAGTTTGGAGATGATCACCCCAAGACTGAATCTGCATTCAAATCCAGTACCTATGTGAAAGGCAAATAGAGATTTGATCCAGGAGAGAACTCTTCAAGGAAGCTGTCATGGTATGAACAAGCAAGGAAAGATATGGAAGAGGAAGAAGCAGAAACAACTCAACTTGAAGCCCTCATTGCAAAAAGACTACCAAGAGGATCTGGTAAGTATGAAGGAAAATTACCTTTTAAACGCTTCAACTGCAATAAGATTGGTCACTTTGCCTCAAGATGTCCGGAAAGATCTACAAGGTCAGATTCTAATAGACAAAGGTTTCAGAAGAATTGTCATTATGTTCATGAAGAAGCTAATAATGAAGGAGTAACAGATGATGAATTAGAGATAGGAGACAAATCTAGAAATGAATGGGTGCTTATTGCTATCAAGGAAGAAGATCCAATATCTATCAATCATAAGGTTGAAGAAAGAACTTTGGCTGACCAAGTTCAAGAAAAGGATGATTGGGTTATTGATAGTGGATGTTCTCACCATATGACAGGTGACAAGAACAAGTTCTTAGAGTTGGAAAGATATGAAGGAGGAGTGGTAAAGTTTGGTGATAATTCAGCTGGTAGAATCAAAGGAAGAGGAACTATATCTTCTAATGGAAAAAACAAAACTGGTAATGTGTTGTATGTTGAAGGTCTAAAGTACAATCTTTTTAGTGTTGGACAGTTGGTGGACAAAGTTATGATCTCCGATTCAAAGATGGAAAATGCAGAATCTTAGAAAGATTCGGAACAAAGATTGCATCCGGTACTCAAACTAAAGGTAATATCTTTCACTTGGTTGGAACTGATAAAAGTTATCTATTTGTTCAAGTTGATCAGAGCTGGTTATGGCATAGAAGGATGTGTAATGTTAACTTTGATAACATCATTAGGATAAGCAATACTCAGGCTGTTAGAGATCTTCCAAAATTGGTAAAACCTACAAATGGTTTATGCAAAGAATGTCAGCTAGGTAAACAGAGCAGAGTTTCATTCAAAAGCAAAGATCAGTCCTCTACCAAATTATTGGAATTAGTTCATACTAATCTATGTGGTCCAACAAGAGTCCAGAGTGTGCAAGGTGATAGATACTTCATGTTACTAATTGATGATTATTCCCAGATAATGTGGGTCACCTTTCTAAAAGAGAAGTCAGAAGCCTTTGAAAACTTCAAAATCTTCAAAGCTATGGTAGAGAATCAAACTAGATTAAAAATGAAGTGTCTGAGGTCTGATAGAGGTGGTGAATTCACATCTGATGAGTTCATAGACTTTTGTGAGAAGCATGGCATAAAGAGACAGTTGTCTGCTCCCAGGACTCCATAGCAGAATGGAGTAGTTGAGAGAAAGAATTGGACCATCTAGGAAGCTGCCAAGACAATGATGTTGGAAGCAAATATTCCTCAAATGTTTTGGAGAGAAGATATCAGCACTGCAGTCTACACCCTCAATCGAGTTCAAATCAGAAACAATACCGGTACGACCCCCTATGAACTTTGGTTTGGCATCACTCCTACTGTGAGATATTTCAAAGTATTTGGTAGCAAGTGTTATATTAAAAGAGATGAAGATCTAGGGAAGTTTGATGTTAGAAGTGATGAAGGAATTTTCTTGGGTTACTCCACTCAAAGCAAAGCATACCGGTGTTACAATAAGAGACTGAGAAAGATGATAGAAAGTACTAATGTGAAAGTTGATGAAGGAATTTAGAAGCCGTCAAGATTTTATGAGTTTGATGAAGATGATCAAGATGGTGTTCAAGATCAAGGAGCTCAATCCTCTCTAGTAAGTCAGAGTCAGACTGATCTGGTAAATCAGGAAGAAGAGATAGGTCTAAATGAGCATGATCAAGAAGCAGCAGTACAAGATACTCCCAAAATTCCAAGGTATGTAAGACTAAACCACTCTAAAGATCAGATCATAGGAGACAGAAGCAAAGGTGTGCAAACTAGGACGAATGTTGCTCAAAATCTGGATGAATGTTGTCTAATTTCAAAGATTGAACCTAAGACAATAAATGAAGCCTGCAATGATGAAAATTGGACCAAAGCTATGGAAGAAGAGTTGATGCAATTTGAGAAAAATCACACTTGGGATCTTGTTTCCAAACCTAGTAACAAGAATGTGATTGGAACCAAATGGGTCTTCCAGAACAAACTAAATGAAGATGGTGAAGTAATCAAAAATAAAGCTAGATTAGTTTGCACAGGCTACTCTCAAATAGAAGGGATTGATTTTGATGAAACTTTTGCTCCGGTGGCAAGAATTGAAGCAGTCAGACTATTTCTTGCATTTGCTGCCTTCAAAGATTTCAAAGTATATCAGATGGATGTCAAATCTATTTTTCTGAATGGTGATCTAGAAGAAGAGGTGTACATTGAACAACCAGATGGATTTCAGTTATCTGAGCATGGTGATATGGTCTGCAAATTGAAGAAGGCACTATATGGTCTAAAACAAGCTCCAAGAGCATGGTATGAAAGGCTGGACAAACATCTTTTGAAGATTGGTTTCAATAAAGGTACTGCTAATAGTTATCTATATTTCAAAATTGATCATGAAAACATCTTGATTGTTGAAGTATTTGTAGATGATATCATTTTTGGTGGAAGAGACAGTATGTGTCAAACTTTTGCAAACCAAATGAAAAGTGAGTTTGAAATGTCAATGATTGATTAAATGAATTTCTTCTTGGGTCTGCAAATCACTTAGACAAAGAAAGGAATCTTTATCTCTCAAACCAAGTATGTGAAAGAACTATCGAAGAAATTTGGAATGGAAGATTCAAAGCCAATGAACACTCCTATGGCTACCGGATGTAAGTTGAGAAAAGATGATGACTCTCCTAAGATAGATCAGACAAAGTACAGATCAATGATTGGTGGATTATTTTATCTCACTCAGACTAGACCGGATATAATGCAGGTAGTTGGTCTTGTGGCAAGATTTCAAGCTAATCCCAGAGAATCTCATGTTATGGCAATCAAAAGAATTTTTAGGTACTTGAAAGGAATAGTTGAGTATGGTCTATGGTAACCCATAGATCATGACTTCTCTCTTCATGCATACACAGATGCAAATTGGGTAGGAGATGTGGATGATAGGAAGAGTACAAGTGGAGGAGCTTTCTCTTTGGGAAAAAGGTTGGTTTCTTGGCTAAACAAGAAACAAGATGCAATATCTCTGTCTACAACAGAAGCAGAATACATTGCAGCAGCAGGTAGTTGCACTCAACTTTTGTGGATGAAATAAATGCTAAGAGATATTCAAGTAGAATATGAGGAGCCTATCACAATTTTCTGTGATAATTCAAGTGCAATAAATTTTTCTAAGAATCCGGTATTGCATTCTAAGACCAAGCATATATCTATCAAATTTCATTTTCTAAGAGAACAAGTGAACAAAGGTGAAGTCATGTTGGAGTATGTGCCCTCCAAGGATTAGCTTGCATATATTTTCACTAAACCTCTTCACAAGGACTTTTGAGTATCTCAGGGATAAGTTAGGGGTCATGGCCCCTCCGGTGATGCATTAGGATGCACTGTTGTGCATCAGTCCGGTGGATATCACAGACATATCTTGTGAACTGGATTGATGTTGTGGAGTTGCTACTAAGGGGGAGCAACTAGTATGATTCTAATGTGTTGGAATTGCAAGTATGAGCCCTTTGCCATTGATGTCAAAGGGGGAGAGAAGACATGTGAAAAACAAGTGGTTGATGATCAAAGGGGGAGCAGTAAAGGAAGAGAAGACATGTTGCTGATAGGGGGAGCTGTGACAGAAAGGAGAAGTTCTTGTCTTGATGGTTTTTCACATCATATGTTGCCATCAATGACAAAGGGGGAGATTGTTGCAAGTATGAGGTTAACTAGTGTTGTCATTGATGTCAACATACTCATATTGCATTGGTAAGAAGGATTGGATGAGTTGTGTGCTGTTGTTATTAAGGAAACTAGTCTCTCTCCGGAACAGTGAAGAACAGTGATGACAAGAAGGCAAAAGTACTATATAGGTTGAGGATTAGAGGATGTGGATTAAAGGGTTTGTAGATATGTGTCTTCAAATGTTCCAGTTAAGATTTCAGAGGTTCGCATAAAGAACTGAAGAAGTTATGGCTGTTTGTGTGAAACCGGTTCCGGTAGGTGTTCAGAGGTGACAGAGGGTCACAAAAAGGTCCGGTGTGATCCAAAATTGTATTTTCCTATTCTGCAGATTGGAAGGAGTGTTTGGGATGTCTTTGTGATGTATCATCTCTATTTTTGAATGGTTTGGAGGTCTGGAAGTACCTTTTACATTGTGACAGTGGCGACAAACTGTGTTCTTGAAGTTCCAAATGATGAAGAGAAGAATTCTGGTAAGCTGATGAAGTGCAGATGTTCCTGGTGATTCAAGGAAGGTTATTATGATCATTGGATCATGTCCAATTTGTGTTGGTGGTCCACACTAAATTTAGAGTTTGGATTTGATGTAATGACCACCTATTGTTGGTGTACTTCTGGAGACAGGCCCACCAGATGTCTTACACACCTTGCGAATGTTATTATTGATGTTTGCCAACTTAGATTATTGTTCCTAAGTTGATGTCTTGTATAAATAAGGATTTGTGAATTCAGTTTGAAGTGTGGATTGTGTGGATGAGTGTGGTATAGTGAAGAGAAGTGTGAAAGGCAGAGCAGGGGTTTTTGGGCTTAAATGGAACTAATCTGGACATGGTAATGATGTCATTCTCTAGTTCATGATTGTGATTCTTATCACTTTATAGATAGTGTGTCTCTTTGTAGGTAGTGTGCCTCTTGTGAGCAGTGTGCTCAGGCTGTGAGCCCTAATTGGTAGGTGCCATCTTTTTCTTATTCTTCTAACAGAGAATAATCCTTGGGTTAATCACCCCGTGGTTTTTCCCTTAACCAGGTTTTCCACATCAAAATCTTGGTGTTCAATGTGTTGATGTTTATCTACTCTGATGTTTATGCTTTATGCTTTCATGGATGATTAATTGCTATGCTAATGAATAACTAAGTGGATCTGAATGTTTGAATTGGAAGAAAGTTTAGGATAACTAATTCACCCCCCCTCTCAGTTATCAACAACTTTGTGGGTCATGTCATAGCAAACATAGTACCTATAGATGTAGCTGAGCAATGGGTACAAGTGGGATATTCTCCATGGCCATCTGCTAAGTGACATGTAAAGATATTTATGCCTTTCATCAGATATAGGGTGACTATAGAGGCCATCCTAGAGCAGTCTGCATGGGAGAGAGAGGAGTTACTTTAGAGAGTCGAGTGTGTCGAGGATGAGCTCCAAGCATAGCAGGATCACGTGATAGTGGTACCCACATCTGAGAGAGCTAGTTGTCATTGAGTTCTTGCTTCTTGAATTATGTTAGGTGAGAGCTGACAAAGATAGAGCTGAGGTAGGGAGAGACTAGTACTAGTGGATGTACCAGGAGGCACATGATGAGGTGTTAGGACCAAGAGGTGAGATCACAGGGTTATGATCGTGGAGTGTGTCTAGGAGTCATTTTTAATCCATAGCCACTCATGGTCAGGCCTCTGTCATGCCCACACCATGAGGTCCCAAGGGTACATGTGACCAAGGTTCAACTATGTGATGTATATATTATGTATTACGACATCCCATTTTGTTGTAAGTGATAGTCAACTCTAATGTATATTTGAAACTGATGATGATATATAGATGATGTTTTCTTTTTCTCTATTTGCCAAGTTTTTAATCTGTCACATGTGACTTTTGTAAGATACAACTAGTGATAAATGTTAAAGGCCAATATGGAAATGTAATTAATGCTAATGTGACATACTAACAATTATTTGCAGAACATATAGTATCAAGCACAAGGATTAAAAATTTCACATATAACCAAAATTCTATGCTACATTCAGTTTAATACAAAAGTGATCTTAATAAAGAATGTATACACAAGATACAACAATGATTAATTGAATGAAATATGCAATGCTAAATCATTTAAGACAAAATAATAATATGTTGTCGAAATATGGATCTACTCTAACTAATAAATTTTCTTTATAAAGTAACATTTAAGATCAAATCTTAAGCATGGAATTTCTTGAGATGTGCTGCGTTAATAGGTTCTTGAAGTGGTGTACCTTGTTCATCAGCTAGTTGTATGCTCCTAATCAAAAGGATTCAGTAACTATATATGGTCCTAGCTAATTAGGGCTGAACTTACCTTTTTCTCCAGGAGGTGCATTCACAATGCGTTGATTCTCATAAAGTACCAAGTCTCCAATGTCGAATAAACACCATATAACACATTCATTTTACGATCGTTGTATGCTTTTTTGATGGCCCTTAGGTGCTCAAGAGCATTTATTCGTCATTCATCAAGCATCTCAACTTCATGTAATCTCTTTTCATGTTCTGTATCATCATCAATAATGTCCCTTACAAAAACTCTTAATGACAAACTTTCTAACTCTAAGTGCATTATCACATCTGTGCCATAGACAAGATTGTACGGTGTATTCCTAGTAGCCATACGAATACTTGTTCTATAGGCCCATAATGCATAGGATAACTGAATGTGAGTCTTTTTGATGTTTGTTAACAATCTTCTATAAAATTTGTCCAATAACCTTGTTTGAAGCTTCTGCTTGGCCATTTGATTGATGGTAGTAAGGCATAGCGAAGCAATGTTGAATATGATATTTTTCAAGGAATTTCTTCACATCCTTGTTCTTCAATGGTGTGCCATTATCAGAGACCAAGGAGGAAGGGATACCAAATTGAGAGATTATGTTATCTTGTATGAACCAACAAATTACATCAGCAGTCATGGATCGTAAGGGCATAGATTCGACCCACTTCGTGAAGTAATTAGTAGCTGTAATTATAAAAGTATGTCCTTGAGAGGAAGGTGGAGAGATTTTACCAACCAAGTCCAAGCCCCAAACAGAAAATGGTGAAGGTGAAACTTGGGCACAAAGTTCTCGAGCAGGTGCTCAGATTAGGTGATTATGTTTTTGACATTGCGGGCATTTCTTGATATAGGTGAATGAATCTCATTCCATGTGTTTCCAATAGTATCCCATTTGTAATAACTTTTGTACCAGGGGTTTTCCTCCAAAATGCCCTCCACGAGAACCAAAGTGAGCTTCTTCTAAAGCTATCGAGATCTTTGAATTACTTAGACATCGGAGTAAAAGACCATTGTAACTTCGTCTATATAAAATGTTTGACAAGATAATGTAACTCACTGCAAGTTTGTGTAGATGAACTTGAGAATTCTTGGATGTTGAATTAGGGATGGTTCCATCACACAAATAATTGAATATATGGGAGAACTATTCATTTGTATTTGTATTGCCATAGAGTTCCAAATTCACAACTATAGGGTCTTCAACTGTCAGTGTTTTAAGATTATGTATAATGAAAGTAAATTCCTCAGGAGAATCATCAAGAGATATAAGGGAAGTTGCTCTTGCCATTGCATCCGCATGTCGATTGTCTTTCCTGGGGATAGTATTTATTAAAAATGATGCAAATTGTTTTAATAGAGATAGGGAAAAATCATGATATTGAGATAGCTTGTCGTGTTTAGTTTGATATGATCCAGTTATTTGTCATACAATTAGCTATAAATCACCATATATAGAGATATTTTTTATGTTAAGAGCCAAAGCGGCATGAAGTCCTATAATGAGAGCTTCATAATCATCAATGTTATTTGTGCATGAGAAGTTTAGACGATAAGACATAGGGATCATCTTACCTGTGGGGGGTATTAATATAACACCAGCACCAGAGCTAGTTTGACATCTTGATCTGTCAAAATACAGTTCCCATTTACCATCCTTAGTAATAGCTAGAATTTGGTCATCAGGGAATGTGTTCTGATGGTGTATAGCAAAAGGTGAAGGTGCTTCAGCTAAATGGTCGGTTAACGCTTATCCTTTAATTTCTTTCTAAGAAATAAACTTAAGATCAAATTTAGTTAACAACATAACCCATTTAGCAAGACGACCCAACAAATCAATTTTAGCAAAGAGTTGTTTCAAAGGGTTAAATTTCACCATCACCTGTATTTCAGCATTTAAAAGATTTTTGACATCAGGATTCCATTGAAATTTTGAATCCTTCTTTAGTAGTTGTGTAAAAGGGTGAGTCCTATCTGTGAGTTGTGAAACAAATCAGTGAATGGCCTATATCTTCCCTTGGAAACTACAAAGTTGAGATATGTTCTTAGGTATTGGAATATTAACAATTGCATCAATCTTTTTCATATCCACCTCAATACCACAATTTGAAATGATAAACCCTAACAATTTTCCATTGTCTATATGAAAAACACACTTATGAGGGTTTAATCGTATGTTGTATTTTCTTATTCACTCAAAAATTTGTCAAAGAGTCATGGCATGATATCGATGATGGATGGACTTCACCAAGATGTCATCAACATAATCCTCTAAAATATTGTGCATGTAATCATGATATATAAGGGTCATGGCATATTGGTAAGTAGCTCTTGCATTCTTAAGTCTAAACGGCATGACTACCCAACAAAATGTACCCTGAGGTGTTATAAAAAACCATCCATGAAAGAGAGTAATTCATGGATAGCTATAGAATCAACAATCATATCAATGTTAGGAAGCGGAAAATCATCCTTCAAAGATGCAAGATTCAAGTCTCTAAAATTGGTACACATTCTTATATGGCCGTTGGGTTTAGTGATGGCATTGATATTCGAAATCCAAGGTGAATAGTCAATAGAGTGGATAAAGCCAGTTTGTAGAAGCTTTTCTATCTCAGCTTTAACAAGTAATGCAACGTTAGGATTCATCTTATGAATCTTTTGTTTAAACAACTTAGCATCTAGTTTCAAGATGATATTATGTGTTACAATATGAGGATCAATACCAGGCATATCTGAATAATTCCAAGGGAACAATTCAGAAAATTTGTGTAATAACTTGGTCATTTCTTCTTTTTCTTCTACATTTAAACAATCACCAATAAGAATAACTTTTTCAGTATTATATTTCTCCATGAAAATGTCAACAATATTTCCATTAAGTGGAGTATTGTGGTTTAGGACATCAAGTGATTATGGTAGTTCTTCAGATTCTACCTCAGACATTAGAGTAGTATTTATCAAGCTAGTAGATTTCTAAAAATATGCACTATTGTTCAAACAATAGAGTAATCCATCTTTATGATGGCAACAGGGAATATTGTAATAAGCACCCAAGAATTCAATTATCACTTCAGCTGTTGAGAAGATATCCAAAGGAGTCTCTCTTGGAGGACAACTAGTGTGAATAATCTCAGGAAAGATCAAATTAAGTATCGATATTGTATTCACATTAAGAGTAGGATGTCTACAGGCCTTAGATTTCTTGAAAGGATTATATCCAATGCTGCTTGAGTAATTTCATGAAGCGAATTCTATGGGGACTTTAATTCCTTGTTGATTAAAACCGCAACCATTACCTACATAATCATAGTTCTTATAAAGGATCTGAAATCCTTGACCATAAAGAGAAGCCATTTCCTTGGAAGAAGGTGGGGCTTCATAGGTCTCATAATTTGTAGTATAAGTAAGAGTATTATCTAAATTCGTTACCAAAGAGGCTTTAGGTTTCACATTCAAATTTTGAGATGATATCGATGCAACACTTGATGTTTCAGGAGCAAGGTCATTGACTTTATATTAACCGATGGAGGAAGATGTAAAATCTAACGAACCCCAATCGTCACCAAGTAATGCATTCAATTGTTTGAACTATTGCTCAACATTGTCTGTGGCAAGAGAGGTTGACAAGTCAACTTTGAAATTGTTTAAGATCTTATGACAAACAACTTGTTTTTGTGATTCAATTTGTAAATAGTTATCAGGTTGAGGATCAGCATGAATAGTATGAAGTTTATCTTTGAATATAAATTTGATTGAACGATGTTGGAACTGTCCCCAATGCATGAATCCAAGGTCTACCAAGACTCATGTTGTAAGATAGAGAACCAGGCATAACATGAATTAGGGTAGATATGATCATAAGCCCAACTTGTATAGGTAAAGTTATAGTGCCTATAGATTGTCTTCCAACATTATGAAAGCCATGTATACTTATCATTTCTAGCTTAATCAAATATGTATCAACTTTAATCTTATGTAATAAATTGATGCCACAAACATTAAGAGTTGATCCATTATTAATCATAACTCTCTTAATCAGTTTCTCATTTACTGTAATGAAGATAATCAAAGGATCATACTGATTCTAAACTTCAAGAGATGGCTACTTGTGTTGTTGAAACAAAATATCTATTTTTGTCACATGCATACAATCTAATAGAGTTGCTACATCATTCAGCTTGACAGAAGGTGGTACAATCACCTTTTGTAAGGCCTCTTGGAGCATTCCATGGTATGTAGGCAAAGTTTGTATAAGTTCCCAAAGAGATATCTTAGTAGGAGTAACACGAATCTACTCAACAAGATCATAATCTCAACAAACTTTATGTGTTAAATGAGGTGCTTGAGGAAGCATAGGTTGAGAAGCTAGTAAAGATATTAGAATGCTCAGTTGTTGTTTGGTTTGTTTATTATTCTAAGTGTTATATGGATGAGCAACCACAATCTGACCAGGTTGTGAATTTTTACGTGTTATTTGTTTAGTATAGTTGTAGATGTGATCAGGAGGTTGAGAAGAAGGTGGAAGACCTCTAGTAGTGATCACCAATTTGGAAGATGGTTTAATCACATCTAAACACAAAGTGGCCACAATTTTTGGTTTCCCAGGTTCTTCTTGAGTTTGTGGAACATAAAATGCATTTACTAATTTTTGAAACAATGATGGTTTATGAGTCATAGTGGAATGTTCAATTGAGATAAAGTCATCAAGGACTTCATCTAACATATTGAAGTCATCACAACTAAACAACTCATCATATATGTGAAAATCTTGTAAAAAGTAATTTGACATTATAACATGCTCAAATTAACCCAAGATTTAAATGTAAAATGATATTGTATGAACTTTTTAAAAATTAAACACTATGCAAAACACAAAGTTATAATTTCAATCTCTTTTAATGAAATGATAGAGAATATCATTCAAAATTCAATCCATGCGCTTTCAAAAAAGAGGGTTTTGCAACCTAAATATGTTTTAGGACAACAAACTAATTCAGATTTGATGTTTAAAATGGATAAAAATTATTGAGAGCACATGTTAACCAAAATGTTTAGGCTGAAAAGGTAGGTTTTCTTAAAACAAGATTAAATCATATTCCTTCACTAACTAAACATTGGGAAGATAAGAGCTGAGCTTGGGAAAAAGCTACAAATTTCTTATGCATTCCCTAATGTTAACTAAGTCTTATTAGGCATTTAAATTAAGGATTTAACTAGTGTTTTCATTCACTATTCACCAAACCCTAATTACACCTTGCAACTATAATCTACTAAATTTAGAGATGAAATAGATAGAACATATCATAGGAAAGCAGAGAATAAGGTTCAGAGGTCATAAACCCAGAAACTAAGGGCTAACTAGACTAGAGTGCCTACTCATTAGTCCTACAACTCCCATCTGTAAAAACCTTCTACATCAGTTGTCTGTCAAATTTCATTATCTCCCAGATCTTAGAGAATCTCCCTAGTTGGACTAGGGCACCCGCTCATTAGTCCCAAAAGTGTTAGGATCTGAAACTCCAAAATTTAGTAATGACTATATCCACAATATCCATCTTTCTGTCACTCCTTTCCATTGAACATGATTTGTGCCTACAAGAGGAGGAGAAATATGTTGTGGCTATATAGGAGTTTGCCTCAGTCGAGCCCCATTTTTAGTATTCCTACCTCAACAATATCTAGAGCTAAAGATTTGCAGAAGTGTGTGCAAACCTAACAAAGTGTATGTAGAAATATCAAACCCTAGATGTCTCAATCAAGGGAAGATCAATAACTTGCTTTAATTCAATGAACAAACACAATTTCACCTCAAGGAGATGAAAGCAATGAAGACTTACGTGAACAAGAAGGTGAATCAACAATGTTTGTAGAGGATCTCTGAACTTGATGTTGGAGGCTTCAACCCTTCTCCAAATCATGTAAAAGGTGTACAAACCCTAGGAAGAGCAAGATAGTCTCAAGGTCTTGATTCCTAATCTTCATCCACTATCTCCATGATAGAAACTTCAAATAACTTTCAAGAGCTTCAACAAGTCACCAATCTTGAATGACAATTTTAGCAGAGTTTTGGCATCAAGCTTGCATATAGATTATGTGTTTAAATATCTAACTTTTGGAGATTTAAATTTTGAAATAATGTCTCGATATCACATGAAAACAAAAAATTTGAAAATGGAATCCTGAGATGCACAGCGTGAGCTAATACCCCACCAAGATTCAAAATCCTAAAAAATGGAGCAAGACTAAGGTGTGGGCAAGGATGCCCAAGTCTAATCCCTCATTTTCTGATCAGATCTACTTCTAGGGGGTTCTAGGGACCCAAAATCCAAATTCCCATTCCAAGTTCAATCAATAGTTATCTTGAAAAATGAATATTTTTCTACTAGACACAGGCCAATCAGGGTTTTAGGAAGGCCAAAAAAAGAGGTTCAAAGAACACCAAAGGTGAGGAGCTAAACCAAGTGAAATTATATCGTTCCATATAGGAGGACAATATTTGACTTAATAGACTATAATCTATATCTTCAATTCCATTATCACGCTCAAAGGATATACAAATATTTCACCAACTTGAGAGAGAACCATGAGATAAGTGACCGAGTTACAAATAAAATGACTTAGTTCTTAACAAGAACTCATTAATTCAATCTCCCCATATACAAGTGATTTAGATTCTTTGTAGGATAATTATCCACAATCAGTTCCAATATCAATGGTCAAGATCACATACAACACATCAATGGTCAAAAAATAAGACACGTGATTGCCAGTTGGAAATCTAAGAGGGAAGACAGTTGGCATTGGGATATTCTTTAGTGTCTTTACTCTTGCCTCTTCTAACATACTGCAGTAGATACACTTTATTTACATCACTAAAAGTATATCCTGACAACAATTTACTGCCCAGATGTTTGTATATCCTAATTCTACAAAGAAAAACTAAAACTGTCAAACATTGAATTATTCTATATCTAAAGGCTCATCATCTCTGACCATCATTCCTCCTAAATCCAACATCTTATATAGGTCATATGCCTTGATAGTTTTGTCTACCTCCATTTTATCAAACTGATGTGTTTTAGTCCTAGCATATACTTGTATTTGGAGTTGGTCACTTAGGGCTATCCATCTGCTTGACCTAACATCTAGATGTTCCTTGTACATCTTCATCTTTGAAGATGTGAGGCCTACTTTTTCATTCCCTTATATTTGACTGTTTATTTTCCTATTGGTGATACATTTAGACTTGTGGGACTGTTGATCCCAAATTTCTAGACTATTAGACTTTATGTTGTATGTGGATTTGTTATGCTTACTATGTTTACGATGTGTTTAGACCTGGATATTGATTTACTAATAATGTTAGACATATGGTTTATATTATGATGTTCTTGGAAAACTAATCATGTGATGTTATTTAGAAATTTGTTTTGTGATTCAATCTTGGGAATGGATGTTTGAAATGCAAAATTTAGAATCTAATTGTAATGTGACTTCCTTGATGCTTATATGGATATGTGATGTTGTATGCAAGTGTATGTTACAATTTGCTTTGGCTATTATATACATGTGGAATTAACTTTTCATTTGAGTGCACAGGTATTTCTAAGAAAGCCACAGAAATTCAGAGATCCTACCACTCACGGTGTTGTTTTCCCTTGTGAAGCCGATTTTGATCCAAGAGGAACCAAGATCAACCATGTGCATGATGAGTTTCTGTAATGTGTTGCATTTTGTTAGTCGGGCTAAGTCTACCCCTCTTTTATTTTGAATTCTAATTAGTGTTGTAAGAATATTGTCTTTTGAATTTCATTTTTTAAGTTATAATTTTTGAGACCCCTTTTCATGTGCTTTAACTCAACCCTTGGTGCTCAAAATGGGCTAAACTTGACCGTGGGTTGTACCCCTTGGGTCTAGGGACCTTTTTGACTTGTGTAACCTTAGATAAACCTCCATTTGGTCACTTTAACTTCACCCTAAAGTAAAGTGACGAAAATGGAGGCATGGGAGGGAGAGGATGAGTGGGTCAAACACTCAACCCCATCCTTTCCTCTTCCCTAGGTTGGGGAAGTCTCCAAGACCCCTCAATTGTGGAGTACTTTACTCCATGTCTCTCTCACAATTGGTGAGGGTACCTTGGGTTTGTGTGGTCCCTCATAGGAGGAAAGGAATGGGGCACAGGTGGTACCCATTCCCTCTTAAGCTCCACTTTTCTCTCCCACGTGTTTTAGAGAGGACAAGTGGAAGGAGGAGAGAGACTTGGTGGGTGGGTGAATGACATGTGTCACCACCCATTCCATGGGTCTCTCTTGTAGTTAGGAGAAGTAGTGAGGAGGTGACATGTGTCACCTCCCCATTCCTCAAAGCTCATGGGAAGAGCTTATTTTAATCCCATTTTGGAGAGGGGTACGGGTTGTTGAATTTTTGGCAAATTTTATTGAATTGAATTTATTTTGGGGAAAAAGTTGGAGAGAGTTTTGTGGTTTATTTTGGAGGAGGAGTTGGAGAAGCTCTACATCAACCATGTACCAAATTGGGCTTTTTAAGGTAGGGTTCAAGGCTAAGGCCTTCCCTTATGCATTTTTATTTGCTTGTGTGATGCTATGTGTGAGTTCTATTTTTGAGTTTTTACTTGTTGTGGGGAAAAATTGTAAGGGTGTTGTTAGAGCCTCTCCCACTTGGGAGAAAATGGTCAACAAGTGTGGGGTGGGGGAGGAGTGAACCTCCTCAGGGTCATTTCCTTGATTTTTGTAGTGTAGTAGCCTTGAGGGCAATATGAGAATATGTGCAATATGTGAAATGGCTTGAGACCCAAATTGGGAGCTTTGTGAAATTATGTTCAAAGGTGTTGGCTTGAGGCCTTGAGAGGTATTTTGTATTGGGATATTTTAGGAGTGGCACTCTTGAGTTGAGTGTTTTCCACTCCCCTACCCCATTGAACTCATCCTGAGTGAGTTCTTGTGTTGTATTAGCCATGGGAGTAAATTTGTGTTGGTTATTGAATGCATTGTTGTGATGTGGTTTGAGTTTCCAAGTGTGTGGATGACCTCCCTAGGTCGGGGGTGACCCACTAGTGGGTCTATGGTAGGGAGGAGAGCAAATTGTTGTGGTTTCTTTCCCCTTCTTGTGATATTGCAGGTTCATTGGGAGCTTTGTGAAGTTGGAGAAAACACCATTGTTCTTAGAGTTGTTATCCTATCTCTTTTTAGGTCTTGGGACAGAGCATGCCCAATTTACAAGCTTGCATCATTTGTTAGTTTTCAAAGAGGAGATGATTGTTCTCTCTCATGTTGTAAAAGTATTTTTTTATTTTATTTGTGTGTAAGCTATTACATTTGGAATAGAAATTTAAAATTTGTTGGTTTTAATTCTTGTGATTCAAAAAAAATGTTGAAGGAAGAAAATTTGGTTTTAAAGCTATTTTATTTGTATGTTTATTTTTAAAAAATATATCAAATAGTGAAGTTGTGGTTTTATTATTGAGACAATAAGAAAATTTATATTTAGTTCTTATGAGAAAGAAAATTAGTGGATGTTAAGTATTAGAAGTATATGCTTAATTGCATTGTTTCTTTTCTTTAAAAATGCAAATATTAATAATACAATGAATATATTTTGTTAAAAAAAATGAGTTCCTTGCCTTATAGAAATTTGATTTAAAAAAAATTAATATATCTTTTGTTCATTGTCCTTAATAGAAAATTTGTAAGTGTTGAGGAAAAATATTATATATATATATATAGAGAGAGAGAGAGATTATGTGTATTTGAAAGAATGTATTATATGTATTTATAATTTAAACTGATTTTATTTTTCTGTGAAACAAAATAAAATGATTAGATTACACACACACACACACACACACACACACACACACACACACATATATATATATATTGTTATATTTTATTATTTAATAAACTAAATTTTTGAGTAGGATCTACGAAGTTTCTCTGTGTATACATACATATATATATATATATATATATATAAATATTTAAATATATTTTAAACCTTTTAATAATCACTATGTAGAAAGAATGAAATAGGCAGTGAATACGAATTACACACTTGGCAGTTTTCTGTTTTTAAAAAAAATATTACATGAGGTGGGGGGTTTCAAACCCCCCACCATTTTTTTATTAATGGTGTGGGGAGGGGGACGGAGCCCTTCCCCACACTCCACAATGTGGGATGTGGATGGGGGCTCCACCCCCTTCCCCACACTCCCCCTTCCTCTAAACCCCGCGGCCCTCTCCCCACAGTATCTCAAAACTGTCTGCTATTTCAAACCTCCCTCTGTCGGTCCTTTCCCCTCTGCGAAGTCCATCCACCCCTCCTGCCGTCGCTTCCTAACCTATAGCCTCCTTTGCCACACCACAACCCATAGTCCATCCCTCTCCACCAATAGTCCTCTGCCATGTGGCCTCCGTTGTTCCTCCACCACAGTGCCACCCCTCCATGACTGCCACAAACAAAAAAACAAAAAAAAATATATTTATATTAAAAGAAATCCAAAGTATGAATAAGATATACATGTTGGCAAGAGATGTTGTGTGGCTTCATGAGTGTTGTCATTGATGGCAACAAAGTCCATCCCACCCATCCACAGAACATAGTATGTCTATACCGGAAGTCAAATTGAAGAGTATTTTGGTCTAGTAAGCAAGAACAAAGCATGCAGCAAGGTCCGGGAATCAGGTTTGGATCTCTCAGATGAAGTATCTCAGTAAATTGTGGACTTGGGGAAGTCAAGAGGAGTACCATGAATGATACATTCCAGACATTGAGCCTCCGATGATGAAAGAGTGAAAAGATATGAACACCTAAGTGTTGGGTTCCTGTTTGGCAGAGTAGACTGAGGAAGAACTGATCGGAAGAGCATCAGACCTTAATCTAGATGAGATATTGATGGTGATCAAGCTTCTTAAGAGATCATTCATGATTGGCTGACATGATTGATGACTTCTACAAGTATCTCTTTGATACACATCACTTGGTAAGCAAGGATTCAGCTGACAGACCAAAGTTTGGGAAAATATTGAGTATTTCAGATGCCGACTAGAATGATGTTGAAATCTTTGATGCAGATATATATACCAGATGGATTTCAGTATGAAGGTGTGTGTGGTGTGTTGTGAAGTGCGAAGAAAAGTAGAGAGTAGTGTGGAAATAGAAATACAGGTCCGGTATGTGACAGAACAGCAGCACTACGGCATAGGAAGAATGAAGTATAGTAGATTAGTATATTAAGCTTAACTGGAACTGAACCTCAGCATATGTGGATGCTTCTCATCAGTTCAAGTACCTGGTTTCTTTCTATAAACTATTGTAGGTAGTGAGCATCTTGTGAGAAGTGTGCTCGGGCAGTGAGCCCTAATTGGCAAGTGTCATTTTGTACTTCTATTCTTTTAATAGAGAATACAATCTTGGGTTAGTCACCCCATGGTTTTTCCCTTAACAGGGTTTTCCATGTAAAAATCCTTGTGTTATGTGTGTTTATTTCTTTCTTCTCTCATCTTCATGAATGCTTATATCATTTGATAATGCACTAATTATTAAAGAAGAAAAGAAAGTCAAATAATTAAGATAACTGATTCACCCCCCTCTCAGTTATCAACAATTGGTATCAGGGCTAAGTTCCTCTAGATAGAGCCTAATAGCTTGAGGAAGATCTGGGAATCTTAATGGATATGTATGGTATGAGGGAGCAACTTCAGTTTTCTCTAGATGGTCTTGAGCAATCTCACTTTGAAGTCAATAACCTAAGGGAAAGACTCAAACAAGCTAATGATTTCATAGATGAACTCAAAAAAAAAATTGAGTATCTCAATGAAGAAAAGAAAGGAACTACTTCAATAATTAGCAAGTCAAAATGAAGCCAATGATACTAATGAAGATTTGAATGAGAAAACCAAGTTATGTGAGAAGTTATCAAAAGAGGTCATTATGGTAAGACATGAAATGCAATCAGGAGTTATGAAATTCACCCAAGAAATTGAAGAGAAAAGAAAAAGTGAAGATAATCTAAAACAATCTCTCAAGGAGAAGTCGTAAGACTACCACAAAATGGATAGAATAATTAGGCATCTAGAATTTGATCTTGAAGATGCTAGAGATAATTAAGAACAACTTGAGAATTAGATAGACACTCTTAAAAGGGATCTTCAAACAACAAATGAATACAAAGAGAAATTCAAGATAATCTCTACTGAACTTGAAGTTCTTGAAAGCCAAAAGAGGGTAGATGACAAGCATGGTTTGGGATATGAGAAAGGTGAAAGCTCTGGATCCGGTCAGAAGAACTTTGGATCAGTAAATCTAAGGAACATGCCTAGAAGATCTCTGGTAAGGCAACCAAATGCTCAAAGATATCCATCCTTCAATGGATACTGCCACAACTGCAATAACTTTGGTCATAAAGCAAATCAATGTAGAAAGAGCATGAATCATACTAATTCATCCTTCTCCAGACAATGTTTCAACTGCAAAAGGTATGGTCACAAATCTCATGAATGTAGAAATATGCAAATGAATAATTCGTTCAATGGTAGATGCTTTGCATGCAATGGAATTGGACATATGGCTAATCAATACAGATCAAGAGGATATCAATTAAAAATGCAAAGAAATGTTGTTTGCTACAATTGCAATAGATCTGGTCATATTGCCAAATTCTGCAGAAGTAAGAATCAGGATAAAAGGGGTCTGGTGCATCATGATCAAAATCAAGACAAAGGAAAAGGAAAAGTGAATGTGGATGAAGGTCAAAGGGAGATGAACAAGATTTGAGTAAAGAGAAGTACATAAAAAGTTAGGGATGGATCCACACCAGAATCTGGTGCTGATATTCCTTCTAGAAACTAAATAGATGAGCTCTAGCTCAGGGGGAGTCTCAAAGGAAAATATTTTCCCCCAGCCAGTTAATTGGTGCCTAAATTTGGCACATGGAATGCTGCGGATTAAAGAGTTCCTAAAGAAATATCAAAATAAGCCTTGGTAAAGATATGGAAGATCTGCAAGAAGATTTGAAGAGTCTAATCTTCCAAGATTGATCTGGTTAGATGGCCTTTCGATAAAAGCAGGACTTTCACAGTTTGATCCGGTGTGATTCTAAATTGAAACATCTTGATCTATGGATAAATGTGATGATTTAATGAAAGGAGAGACATCGTAATTCATCAGTAAAAATAGTTCTAAGTGCATCTCAGTTATCCAAAAAAATCTTTCTCAAAACAAGGCAACCGGAATGACTTAAAGTTGTGCATTTATTACAATATGAAATTAGGGTTTGCATAGAGATAAAAGGGTTTCTTTTCTCATCATTTGCAAATTTGCAATCGAGAAGAAGATAGAAGAAGCTCTGCAACAAAATTGCCTCAAAACCTCTCAAAGATTAATTGTAGAATTTGATTCAACTAGAAATCTTATCCGACTCATATCGTGAACCCTAGAGGCATAAAAAGGTATTTTCACTTTTTGAATCTTTTGAAAGATGGCTACTCTGAATGTTGTCAAAATCATTGATAGGTCATGCCCTAAGTTCAAGAAACACCCTTACAAATCTCTAGAAGTAGATCTTTTAGGCACATTCTCTAGCATTCCACATGGGGTTTTACATGAAGAAGATGTTAGGGCATACATTCATGTGAATATTGAGGAATTAGGGGAATCCAAGCTGATGGATATCTATCACAAGCAGTTAATAGATGAATCATTTGAACTCAAACCTCAATACAAAGCCATCTAGGACAAGCATTTTCGACAATGCATCCATTTCCCCTATTTTGCAGAAGATGAATGGGTCTAGTATATTCTAAGCAGAGTGCATGACAACTTCATGTGGTTGATGAGGCCATTTAAGATCACAAAAGATGCTAGTAGGGCGGTAACCGGATTGCACTCATCCAGCGGGTTACCTACTCTCAAATTGGTCAAAAACCAAACTGTAAGTGAGGCTACCAGATCCAAATTTGATAAGAGAGCAATGACAATAGAAGATATCATTGATTTGGATATCAAGTTTTCCTCCATGATAATTAGCTACAAGATATATCACTCCAGCAGGGAGAATTCTGTATCTAGAACAATAGTTTACACTGCTTATGAAATGCTAAGGAAAAATGTTGACTATGATCTTTGTGAGCTCCTCCTGAACCAACTATTAGAGAATTTGTAGAAAATAAAGAAGGATAAGAAGAATTCTTTTAAGTGCGGTGGCTTGATACTCTGTCTATTCTTCTACTACATGAATGAGCTACCTAGATCCAGTGGTTGGGTATGGTACAATGATAGACCAGTTTCCATACAAATCAGAGATTACATGTATGGGCTTGGTGATGCCAAGGCTCAAAATACAGCACTCTGGGGATACTTCAAGAACTTTCAAAGTATGATGCAGTCCAAAGAAAGAATCCCCCAATCATTGGTTGAAAAATACAAGGATACAGTGTGCTTCATGGTAGACACTGATCAATGCCTAATTGAGGCAGTGGAACTGAGAATAGTGTGGATCATGCCAATGGGCTATGAGGTGGATGAGAAAATTTTGGAACTACATATCCAGTACCTACTAAGTCAGCCTAAGGACCCTAAGGCAGAAAAGTTTGGAACCTTCCAAGAGTTGAGTGTAAAAGTTCATGTTGAACTTAGACAACCTAAGATCAAGAGAAAAGTGAGAAGGGAAGTAGAAGTCACCAAGAGATATGGAATATCAAAGGAGGCAGTTGATGCTAACAAAGAGAAGATGGAAAGGGCAGAGAAAGAAAGGCAAGAAACTGAAAAAGAAAGTGCTCCGGTCCAAGCCCCCTCTCAGACCAGATCCTCCAAAAGCTCTGCACCTACCACCTCTAAGAGCCAAAAAGCCTGAAAATTGGAAGCCAAGACATCCGATAAGGGAGAAAAGAGAAAAAAACCAAGGCCACAAGGTCCTATACAAGTCAAAAATATGATGAAGAGATTGAATTAGATGAGGAGGTCATGAAAATGAAGAAGAAGAAAATATCTGATGAATCCGCTACCAGTCAGGGCAAGGAAGAAAAGGCAGAAGACTTTGTTGAAAAACCTACTCTATGCATTGATGATATCATCAAATCAGTCACTGTGGATGGTGTTGGGACTGAAATTCCCAGGCTACTTTTTAGCAAATATAAAATTTCAATCATCCAAAAATTTCAGTATGTGAGCATATATGGAAAGATCCATAGTTGTTTTCAAGCAGAAATTAACAATTGAGTTGATAGAAATATTTGGATTTGATCTATTCTAATTCCTAAAGGCTTAATATAACATGGTTGAAGTGCTCATTAAAGATGAACTGTAAATAAGGAAGTGAAAAGTTACAAACCTTGTTGAAAATAAAGGAAAAATGGCATTAAGTACCAGAGTTGAAAAACCTACTCTATGCATTGATGGTATCATCAAATCAGTCACTATTGATGGTGTTGGGACTGAAATTCCCAGGCTTCTTTTTGGCAAATATTAAATTTCAATCATCCAAAGATTTTAGTATGTGAGCATATATGGAATGATCCACAGTTGCTTTCAAGTAGAAATTAACAATTGAGTTGATAGAAATATTTGGATTTGATCTATTCTGATTCCTAAAGACTTAATATAACATGGTTGAAGTGCTCATTAAAGATGAACCGTAAATAAGGAAGTGAAAAGTTACAAACCTTGTTGAAAATAAAGAAAAAATGGCAGTAAGTACCAGAGCTAAATATGGGTGAATTCCTTGTCAAAAATGAATAGGGGTTGCATTTTGAACCATCTTAAAATTCCCTATATTTTGCAAGTTATGTGTGGTTTTGGTAAAATGCATTGTGGTATGGGTTTGTTTGTTTGTATATACAAAGTCTCTCATATACAAAGTGGTTTGTATGTTGTGTCATTGTATGATGCATATGCAAAGTCCCTTGTATATCGGGTCATGGTATGGTCACATAAAGGAGTCATCGGGTTGATGCATTGTTTACTTGTATGCATTTGGCTAACGATTTATTGCTACATACAAGGTGGACCCAATGAGGTTAAAAGTTAAAATATATTTTCTGCTGGGTCCATTGCTTGTATGTTATGATTGTATGTTTGGTAGAATGCAACATACAACGTCGTACATACAACACGATATACATTGCCCGTAACTGAAACAACTATGAATTAATGTTAAGTCTTTGTATGTTTGTGCTATGTATGTATGTTGCGGTATATATACATTGTGGTACATACAAGCAGATATGCATAGTGTGGAACTGAAAGATTATGAAATGTGGTGAAATTGCTGTATGTTCTACGTCTTGTATGTTTCAGGTTATACAAGGCTAATATACATATCGTGGATTCAAAAAAGTATTAAATAAAGTTAAGTTGTTGTATGTATCACGCTTTGTATATGTATGCTTTTGGATACATACGTTTTACTATACATACATTTGCAATATGCATTGTACTTATACAAGTGATAGAACTGAACGTGATATTGAAATTAGTTTTATCCTTGTATGATTCAGGCATTATATATGAAGGTTGGATACAAGTAGTGGGTCCCACTGCTTGCACATTGGGCTTGTATAATAACCATGCATATCTTCAATATACAAGCCAATATACAAGCGAAGATACATTCTAAATATTCAAGCAAGGATACATTCTAAAGATACAAGTTGGATGTCAAAAGGAGTTCAATATAGAAAAATCTTTGTATCGGCGAAGCCAAATAAGTCAGAACAAAGCCTACAAGTCTCGCTGACACGATGATTTCAATGATGTCGAAGTCATTCTGATAAAGAACGAGAAACATGTATCGACGAAACAATCATCATCGGGTAATGTATAACAAGTTATCCCGATGGTGTGTTTCACTCTGATGGCGATGATGACTATGCTCATCGATGAGACCTTTGCCGATAGTCATAGCGAGGACACCAAACAGATCGGGGAAAGAATGTTATTCTTACAGTGATGTAGGAGGTCTTGCCGATACAAAACACAGAAACCCTAAAAAGACATTAAAATCTGAATGGTTAAGATATTATTCTGACAGTTGAAATATTTGTTTTTGTAGGATATACATAGTGGGAATCAAGTTATATAAACACCCACGAAAGGATCTTGAGGAGAATAAAATATCAATAAGGGAAGTAATTATTTAAGTAAATACATATGTTTAAATAAATTTGTTTTGATTATTTGATCAGAAATTAATGTGTTTTATCTGGTCTTTTTAGGCTAATAAAGAAACCCTCGAAGGAGATTAAGTGGAACTACAATTAAAGAGCTTTGTTTGACCCTGAAATGGTTATCCATTTGGTGATTAAAGACGAGTATTAATTTTCCTAAATCTGTTTTATTAAGACAAACATTGTTGTTCGGTTATCAACCGTCACAACTATTGTAACTGGTTTGAAGCTTGTATGCCTCTCTTTATAAGAGATGACCAAGACTAGAAATGATATACAGAATAGAGAAGAGGAGAATATGGTAGGATAAAATAGGAAGAGATCACGGAATAGAACAGGGGATACTATAGATTAGATTTGAACAACAATGTTGGTTCACTTTTAATATATTTTATTTCTGGTAGACCATGTGCAAGCATTCTCTGATGAAGTCAAGTCTGTGAACATGAAGTAGTAACTACAGATTTTGGTATCAACTATCTGTTTAATTTATTCAATTATATGACAGTCTCCTTTCAAGGTTTTCTTTGTTATTCAATTTGAGTTATCAAATATATCTTCAAGTTGTCTATACACATTTGCTGTTAAAGTGTGATAAGATTAACTAGTTTCTGCTTTCAGAATTAAATCCTTTGAATCTATCATAGTAACTGTGAAGACATTGTCATGGATCTTTAAGAAGAGTCATATAGTTAGGGTTTGTATTCTGTCGCCAATTTTTGATAAATCTGTTACAGTTGTAGTATCATTCCAATAGGTTCCCTCAAGCAGGGATTAAATCCTTTTAGATGAATGTAGGTAATTTGATTTTATCAATTGAATATATATAAGTATGGAATATTAACTATTTCCTTGCAGGGTTGTACAAGTTACATACCTATTCTTTTATACTAGATAGTTTGAGTTTTTACCAAACAAATAGTCATTTATTTTATGATCATATTGACTCTATATTCAATAAGGCACTGGTCTAGTGTTTTCATTATCACTTATACAAATTCACTTTAGATTTACTTAATTAGATTGCATTATTATTTTAGCAATTACAATTTAGATCATTTAGAATTAACTTGTTGTCTTTTCATTTGTTTTATAATTTCTGCCATTATCAATAGTTAGATTAACTCTGATCAAAGTAGTGATCATCTTTTTATCTGCTTTATTAATTAGAGGTTTACCCACTTGGGTCTGGCAGAGCCTGAAGTGAAGGGGGTTTTAGCCATATCTACCCTGTGTTAGTTAGCCAAAAACATCAAGAGAGCCTAGCAACCTCTTAGGGTTAACGAAATGCATTTTTGAGACCTAACAAATAGGAACCTAAAACCAATGACTAAATTTTATGATGAATATAATGAAGCTGACGAGAAGATTTTGCAAGATGCTACAGTCAGGTATCTTAACATCTATAATAAAGCATTCATTGAGATCATATCTCTAATTCCCAAAAGCTTAGAGAAGGAACTTGAAATAAGAAAGAACAATGCTAGGTGAGTGCAGGATCATGATGGGCCAAACACTACCCCTAAATGGCAATGTAAATGTGAAAAACAGACTTAAGTAACTTCATGTCAAAAATTGAATGAGTTATCTGTACAATCTAGAAATAAGGTAGTAATAAAAGTTGTAATAAATTGAATGTAGTTTATGGGCTACTACTTTCTTTTTAAAAATTTTAAAAATAGTTTGGTGAAAATTGGGCATTTCAATGAAGCGCTACTAAAATTTGTAGAAAAATGTAAAAAGTAGGTGTCATTCTAGCCAACCTAAGTATGAGAAAAAGATAATATTTTTCATGCATGCTTTGGATTTAAGTAAAGGACACATGAACGGATGTGACGCATATTTTTTTGAATTTTTTAAATAAATATATAATTATTTATGAATTTTTTACTGTGACTTTAATAATATTAAAAATTAATTTTCCAACCAACCTAATTTGGTCAATAATATATGCTCAAAAATTTTAAATATTAATATATACCCAATAAATCCTAGAATGTGATGCATATTTTGGATTTAAAAAAGGATTAATATGTGGAAAGTTATGGATGTTTTTCAATATGTATATCTATTAGGAAATCAGACATAGCATATGTAGAAAATTAATAATAATTACCTACTAAAATTATTCTGAGATCTATATTACATTTTTAGAATCTTAATAGATTCCTCTATAAACCCTTTTCATTTTATTAAATTTAGTTACAAAAAATCTTTCAGCTTCAAGGATGAAATTATGGAAAATTTCAAGATAACACTAAATGGGTGGATTTCAAGTTTCTCTGGCAAGTATTGGGACTCCCACTTGCCTAAATATGAGTTAATCCTAAGGCATTTTTGGAGGAAATCCATATTTGAGCTAGAAATATTAAATATCATTTCCATCCAAATCTAAATATTAGTCTAAATATTAGCACTTTTTCATGGAGCAAGTTTTTTCTCCATTGCCACTATTTCGCCCATCATGATCTCTCACTCACCCTGCTAAGGCAAAGGATCTAGAGATCTGGGAACAGATAGCTATTCAGCTCTATCCTTCCATCAATCCTAAACAACTACACATGATATTCAAGGATTGTAAGGATGAGTTCCAGAGCAAAGCCAGAATGAACAAGCTTATGCTCGAAGAGACTAATCAGGTGGCAAAAGAAACTGAAGACATCCTCCAGAATGCATACAAAAGATTCAATATTCCTATTATAGAAGACATAAGTGATGAACCTTCTGATGTCAAAGGACTAAGCATATCAAAGGAAGATCCTCCAGAGAAAATTGCAGAAGAATCAAAGGAGATAGGTGAGGAGAGGACCAAGGACCTAGATTCCTCTATTCCAGAAGAGGAAGTCCATGAAGAAGTAAATATCTCTCATCTAGATTCCCTAGCAAACTCTGGATCTAAAGGAGAAGAAAGAATAGAGGAGAAAATCAGTCAAGAAGAAGAGGTAAAGGGAAGAGAAGAAGATCAAACAAAGAAGACCCCAGGAGACGGTTTTGAGACTGCAGAAGGAAAGAAAACTCTATCTCTAGCAAGAGACACTACAGAAACTATTAAAGATTTCTTGACCAAAGAAATGATGGAGATTGATGAACCAGAACTGTTTCAAGGACCATTCAATTTTGATTCACTCTCCCCGGTTCAAACAACGAAGATAGCATCCTTTGCCCAAGCAAAGGCAAAAGAAAAACTTTTGAAGTCTCACATGGAAGACTGTGAGCTGATAGAGATTACATCTAGTGTATTGGAGAAGATCATGCCATGCTTCCAGAAGGATCTTTTGGCCTCCTCATCTAGTAATCTGAAAACTCTTGTTAATTCTATTAGCACACATTTTGATTCCTTGGAGAAATCAGCAAAAGAAAAAGTCTGGAAAATGTTTTTGGGTAAGAGATTCTCTAAAGTATATGGGCTAATAACAAATGATAGGAGAAATATGGATATTGGGATAAAGAGCTTAGAAAATGCTCTTAAAAATGGCAGAGAAATATATAAATTTTGTTTATCCTGGTCTAAAGTGACAATGGATATTGAGAAGAAAGTGAAAGAACAAGAGGGTAAACTTTCAAGTTTATCTCAGAATTTTGATCCTTTCACCACATTCATAATAAACTAAGAATGTCAGACTATTTCCGTTCTAAATAAACTAAAGAAACTTGAAAAGGAAAGGAAGAATATAATAAGTAGGATGGGTGAACTTAGAGGGATAATTATCTCTAAGTTAGAGGCCATGCATGAGGCCCTAACTGATGCTCAGACCACACCCTAGACCAGTGATCCAATAGATCTAAAGAGAGCAGAAGCTTTTGCATTCCTGTTGTGTAGTCAAATCTCAATTTTGGGCAGGATGAAGTAGAGTTGGGCAATAGAATTTGTCTAGTTGAAGACAACTTTTGCAAATATACTTTAGTATATGTAAGTATAACATGTATATATATTTATGCGGCCAGGTATAGATTATTTTTAGAAAATTTTGGTGTGTAGATCCTACCCTTTGCCATTGATGTCAAAGGGGGAGTGAGGAGTAGTGAAAAATGTGAAATCTAGCTAAGGGGGAGCTCTGGAAAAGTGTACATAAGAATAGAGCATCAGCCAAGGGGGAGTATGCTATAACACTTGGTCATTTTTCACTAAGTGTTGCCATTAATGCCAAAGGGGGAGATTGTTGGCAAGAAACGTTGTGTGGCTTCATGAGTGTTGTCATTGATGGAAACAAAGTCCATCCCACTCATCTACAGAACATAGTATGTCTATATCAGAAGTCAGATTGAAGAGTATTTTGGTCCGGTAAGCAAGAACAGAGCATGCAGCAAGGTCTGATAATTAGGTCTAGATCTCTCAGAGGAAGTATCTCAGTAAAGTACAGACTTGGGGAAGTCAAGAGGAGTACCATGACTGATACATTCCAGAGATTGAGCCTTTGATGATGAAAGAGTGAAAAGATATGAACACCTAAGTGTTGGGTTCCTGTTTGGTAGAGTAGACTGAGGAAGAACTGACCGGCAGAGCATTAGTCCTTAATCCAGATGAGATATTGATGGTGATCAAGCTTCTTAAGAGATCATTCATGATTGGCTGACATGATTGATGACTTCTATAAGTATCTCTTTGATACGCATCACTCGATAAGTAAGGATTCAGCCGATAGACTAAAGTTTGGGAAAATATTGAGTATTCCGGATGCTGATTAGAATGATGTTGAAATCTTTGATGCAGATATATATACTAGATGGATTTCGGTATGAAGGTGTGTGTGGTGTGTTGTGAAGTGTGAAGAAAAGAAGAGAGCAGTGTGGAAATAGAAATACAGGTCCGGTATGTGACAGAATAGCAGCACTAAGGTAGAGGAAGAATGAAGTACAGTAGATCAATAAATTGGGCTTAATCGGAATTGAACCTCAGCATATGTGGATGCTTCTCATCAGTTCAAGTACCTAGTTTCTTTCTATAAACTATTGTAGTAAGTGAACCTCTTGTGAGCAGTGTGCTTAGACAATGAACCCTAATTGGCAAGTGTCATTTTGTACTTCTATTCTTTTAACAGAGAATACAATCTTGGGTTAGTCACCCCGTGGTTTTTGCCTTAATAAGGTTTTCCACATAAAAATCCTTGTTTTATGTGTGTTGATTTCTTTATGCTCTCATCTTCATGAATGCTTATATGTTTTGATACTGCACTAATTCTTAAAGAAGAAAAGAAAGTGAAATAATTAAGATAACTGATTCACCCCCCTCCCTCTTAGTTATCAACAATACACAGTCAATATATATATGCCATCAGATGCATTTCATATATGGCCTCCATTACAACCTACAACACAACCAAAACAAATAATGAGAGAAGAAAAAAAAAAAAAAAGAAGAGAAAAACAAAGAGGAGAAAATAATAAAGAAAATGAGTTTCAAAAATAGGGTTAGGGTTTTTTGCCCTTAAGGAAATTATATTTTATTGTTGGAAGATTTTAGGGCAAGGAGAAATTAAAAATTCTTTTTAAAATTTAACTTCCCCTCCTTTTATTATTTTTGTTTATTTGTTTTAAGTTTTGAATTTATAAAGGGAATTTGAAATAATTAATACAATGGGTAATCCCTTTTTCCTTTTTAGAGAGTTATTTTTATTTGTTAGTGGTATGATATTTTATAGACTAGTTTATTATTAGAGAGATGTTTTATTGATTTTATTAAATTTGATTATAAAAAGGAAATTTAATTATTTTTAATTAATTTTTACAACTATCTAATTGTTGAGAGGTTTTTATTTAAAGCCTTGTCTTCAGACCTAACTCGACGAGGACAATTTAAACTACATCATAATTAAGTAAACTTTAATATTCCTTTTAATTATTATGGGGCAATTTAGTTAACGAATTTAAATTAGACGTTGTTTAAAACACAACTTGAAAACCTAGTAAACTTTTAAAATGAAGTTAGTAAAAACTATTTCTGAGATCTGATCTACCAAGAAATTAGGAATAATGTAAAGGATGCAGAGATAAATCTAATTGATAGAAAACATGAAGAAGAATAAATTGATCGAGCTTTGTTGAAAAATATTTTAAATTATACAAAACGTGAAGGAGAATCAATTGAGCGAGCTTTGTTGAAAAATGTACAATTATGCTTATTTAACTGCTCTACCAATTCAACTAGTGAGACGTAGGTAATTTATCACCAAACCATTAAACTTTTGATCAACATTAGTTTTAGTACAGTAAACCTTACTCACGCCCATGAGGCGTTATGCTGTCAGATTTTTCTAGAATTTAGGGTTTAGCTAGGTCAGTGGAATTTAACCTTGTTTATGATTACAATATTGTTTTTTGCCAAGTATCATCATTTGATTTTTGTATTATATCTTATTCTCTCATGCACTTAATTTTATGTATTGATTTTGACTTACTTCAAGATCCCTTCATTCACATAGGTTAACTTAGGGTTTCAATCGTTGATCCTAACCCTATTGGCGATATTAACTACATCACTTCGATCCCCTAGTTGGCCTTCATTGCAAATGGTATGCGCACGTGAACGCATTAGTCCGCATTCATCTATCATATTTACACCTTAAGTGTAATGCCACCAAGCACGCTTACGCGTGCGAGGGGGTTTCTAGGGAAGCATGACTTTTTTTATATTTCGTGTCATGACCACATGACAAATGTGGACATGACACGTGTGATGCATGTCATGACCGCATGGGAAATGTGGGCATGACATTTGGTATCAAAGCCCAAGTTTAAACATTGGGCTTATTTAGGCACGTTACTTATTCCACAACTTTGATTAATTAGTGCCTACCTTGTTTTGTAGGATGCCTCCCCAATGTATTCGGTGAGCGTGATCGTGTAACGCTACATTCGTTGAGGTGCAAAATGATTCCTCTATAGAGGGGAAGATACCAACAGCCTTAGCAGATCAGCCAGTACCACAGGCACCACTAGGACTTGATATAGGACCTTAGATTTTATAGATGTTACAAACCATGTTAGAGAGGCTACCACTAGTTATACCAGTGCCACGTGAAGAGCCCCATGTTGATCTGCGAGAGGAGCCACGTGAGGAGCTGCATGCTGAGTCATGAGCTGAGCCACGTGTCAATCTGTGAGAGGTGCCACATGTGAAGCCTTTTGTAGAGATACCAGATACTACTGTGGAGGAGGTAGCGCCAACTTATAGAGTGCGGAGTAGGAGTCCTCCACAACATGCGAGATGAGATGAGACTGTGAGGGTTGAGTAGGTACATCATGGATCTTATGAGTATGGTATGAATGAGCTGGTCATAGGACATAGAGACAGAGGAGATCCCATCAGAGACCTACTTAGGCTTAATCCACCTACCTTCATAAGAGCTACAGAGGGAGCCGAGGCTGAGGCTTAACTCATCAGTCTATACAGGTGCTTTACGTTGTGACCTTATGGGAGCAACATGAAAGAACGTGTGGTAGTGCGCCTCTTGAGAGATGCAGTAACTACTTGGTGGTGCACTGAGGAGTGCAAGCGTCGGCTATCATTAGACACACTCACATGGGACACATTCATAGAGCGTTTTAATGCATGTTACTTGTCAGATCATTATAGGCAGTGCCAGATAGATGAGTTCCATGAATTACAGCAAAGAGCACTCACGGTTGCACAGTATGAGAGCTAATTTATTGAGCTTTCACGTTACGTAGAGTATCTCCATGATGAGAAACTTCTGGTGTATAAATTCATCAAAGGTTTGAATCAGGGAATAGCAAGACCAGTGCATATGACAGACCCCCAGACTATTTGTGAGTCTACCGAGAAGGCTTATATTGTAAAGGAGATTCAGGGACGAGGGCACAATTCATGCTAGCAATTTCAGGACCGTTGTCATCAGCAACAACAGAACTTTTGTAGACCACCATCAACACCACAGAGAGGAGGATTTAGTTCTCCATCATTACCTCCTAGGCCTCCATAGCAACAGCACCAACATCAGCAGAGGTCTAGACCCTAGCAGAGGGCACAAGGAGGACAGAATCGTGGTTGGCAGTAGCAAGGCCCGCATAGGGATCAGAGACAACAGGGATCATCTGCGGGACCCGTAAGGTCACATCACTCATAGAGACATTCACAGGGGTCCACAGGATGGACTGGGCAGTAGCAGTCAGGTAGGACTCAGTCAGGGTAGATACAGGGTAGGGACCCATGTTATGTTTGTGGTGGGGTAGGACATTTGGCCAGAGAGTGTCCACAAGGTTTCACAGCAGGGGGATAGCCCCATTCAGGAGGGTCAAAGTAGACTGTAGGAGATGTGGGCAAGTCCCACTGCATGTTCACAGTGGTTGATAACCGCCAGGTTGACTATCAGGCATCCATGATTGAGACATCAGGTACGATCGGGGGTGCCCCCATCTCTATTCTATTTTACTCTAGAGCTACTAATTCTTTTCTGTCTACATTGTTAGTGGAACGTTGCAGGCTAGTGGCTTCTAGGTAGGACATTAGGTGGGAGGGTGAGTTGGCCTTTGGGGCTAGGATATCAGTAGATACCTTGGTTCAGGATTGTGAGATTTCTTTGGGTTCCTTCACTACATATTGTGACCTTAGAGTTATGTCGTTAGGATCCTACGGTGTGGTTTTGGGTATGGACTAGTTTATGGCTCATAAAGCCAAGCTAGACTGTCGCCAAAGGGCGATTAGCTACTTAGATGATCATGGTGCACCAGTTGTGATAGTGGGCATTCAAAAGCCCATAGCAGTTCATATGATTTCCACTCAGCAGCTTAAGCACTGCATGAGGAAGGGATGTCAAATGTTCGCTATCACAGTTAGTGATAGATTAGAGGATGAGCCTGAGGCTTCATTGGATGATCACCCTATCTTGAGAGAGTTTACCGATGTGTTTCCACTGGAATTACCAGGTATGCCTCCATGTAGAGAGGTATATTTCCACATCAATCTAGTTCCAAGTGCAAGGCCAATGTCTCGTGCACCCTATAGGATGACTACACATGAGCTCACGGAGCTCAAACTGCAGTTAGAGGAGTTACTTGAGAAGGGGCACATCTGACCTAGCATTTTACCATGGGGCACATTGGTTATCTTCATGAAGAAGAAGGATGGGTCTCTTTGCTTATGCATGGACTATAGGTAGTTTAATAAGGTGACGGTGAAGAACCATTACCCTCTGCCTAGGATTGATGACCTTTTTAACTAGATGCAGGGAGCCATAGTATTCTCAAAAATTGATCTAAAATCTGTGTATCACCGATTGCACATCACAGATGTAGATATTCATAAGACTACTTTTTGAACTAGATATGGCCATTACGAGTTCACAGTGGTACCCTTTGGTTTGACGAACACCCCTGCAGTGTTCATGAGTCTCATGAACGGGTTGTTCTACACTTACTTGGATCGGTTCATGATCATATAAATCTCGACGATATTTTGATCTATTCATAGACCGAGGAGGAGCATGTGGATCGTTTGCATCAAGTTTTGGAATGCTTGCGAGAGCAGCAGCTTTATGGCAACCTGGCGAAGTGTGCCTTCTTCAAGACAGAGGTATAGTATTTGGGGCACATCCTATCAGGCGATGGCATCTCCATAGATCCATCAAAGATCAGAGATATCTAGGATTGGCCAGTACCCACTAGTGTGACAGAGGTTAGGAGTTTCATGCGATTAGCTGGTTACTACCACAGATTTGTAGAGGACTTTTCTAAGATAGCACACCCCATCACTTCCCTTCAGCATAAAGGGAAGAGTTTCACATGGATTGAGTAGTGCAAGAGGGCCTTTGGGGTCCTCAAGGAGCATCTTATCAGTGCTCCCATATTAGCTGTTCTAGATCCTGTTGAGAATTTTGTAGTTTGTACAGATGCATCACTTGAGGGTTTGGGAGTTGTGCTTATGCAGGGTGATAGAGCAATTGCGTATGAGTCGCGTAAGCTCAAGACACATGAGCTAAACTACCCTACTCATGATTTAGAGCTCACAGTAGTGGTACATCCTCTTGTTCATTGGAGACACTTTCTTCTGGGTCATCACTTTGAACTCCATTCGGCTCACCATAGTTTGTAGTACATATTCACATAGCCGAATTTGAACAACTACCAGCGGCGTTGGATGGAGTTTTTATGAGAGTATGACTTTGATGTCCACTACATCAAAGGGAAGAAGAATGTGGTTGCTGATGCCTTGATTCGAAGGTGCCACGAGATCCTCACCTTGACCTTGAGTGTGGATTTGAGAGAGCACATCATTCAGCATCTACCTGAGGATGAGTGGTTTCTTGAGGTACAACAGGAGATCTAGAAACAAAGGGCCCTTAAGGGCAGATTCACAGGATATTCCCTTGAGTCAGAAGGTTTGCTTAGACATCGACAGCACATCTATGTACCCTGAGCAAGTGACCTTCATTCAGTGATTCTTTTAGAGGCTCATAGAGCACCTTATGTAGCACACCCAGGGGTGAAGAAGATGCATGCCAACTTATGATAGTTATACCATTGGGCAGGTATGAGACATGATATTACAGAATATGTTTCTCATTGTCTTGAGTGCTAGAGGGTCAAGGCTGAGCATTAGTATCCAGGGGGACTTTTATACCCTCATGAGATACCTGAGTAGAAATGGGACACCATTTCCATGGATTTTATTGTTGGTCTTCCTATGTCATCATGCCGCCATGATGCCATCATGGTGACGGTTGACAAGTTGACCAAGGTGGTACATTTCTCACCTGTATGCATGACGTACAATGCACCATCTGTGGTGAGAGTGTTCTTGGATCAGATTGTTAGATTACATGGGGTACCTTGCTATATCATTTCTAACAGGGATTTGGTATTCACTTCAGCCTTTTGGAGAGCCTTATAGTAGGCGTTGGGTACACAACTCAACTTTAGTTCTGCTTATCATCCTGAGACCAATGGACAAATAGAGAGAGTTAATCATGTTCTTGAGGATATGCTCTATATGTATGTTATGGACCATCAGTCTAAATGGGCGGAGTATCTGTATCTAGTTGAGTTTGCCTACAACAATGGGCATCATAGGTTGTTGGGTATTCCTCCTTTTCAGGCCTTGTACGGCAGGCAGGACACCTTTGAGTTGGGACTGTATTGAGGATAGGGTTGTGATAGGGCCGGAGTTGGTTTAGGATATGGAGTAACAGGTGACGTTGGTTAGGCAAACACTTCAGGAGGCACAGGATCTACATAAGAAGTATGCCGATGCTAAGAGGGTAGATCAGAGTTTCTCAGTTGGGGACAGAGTATTCTTGAGAGTACGATCACACAAGAGTCCAATCCATTATGGAAAGGGCTCAAAGCTCACACCTCATTTTATAGGACCTTTTGAGATCTTGGAGCGGATAGGACCTGTAGCCTATCATCTAGCATTGCCACCTAGCCTTTCGCATATCCACGATGTTTTTCATGTTTTAGTTTTACGGTGTTACATATCTAATCTAGGTCATGTATTAGATTGGAGTGCTCTTCAGGTAGAGGCAGACGGTCAGCTAGCTTTGGAGCCAATTCACATATTGGCTCATCAGACGCTGGGCCTTTGAGGTCGAGAGCTAGACCAGGTTAGGGTCCAGTGGGACATGTACGATGATGTCACGACAACATGGGATGATGGAGCGAGATTGAGGGCCTTTTATCCTCACCTCTTTGATGACTTCTAGGAGGAAGTATAGCCTTAGGGGGGAGGATGTGAGGCCTGCTTTTTCATTCCTTTATATTTGACTGTTTATTTTCCTATTGGTGATACATTTAGACTTGTGGGACTCTTGATCCTGAATTTCTAGACTATTAGACTTTATGTTGTATGTGGATTTGTTATGCTTAGTATGTTTACGATGTGTTTAGACCTAGATATTGATTTACTGATGATGTTATTGGAAAACTAATCATGTGATGTTAGTTAGAAATTTGTTTTGTGATTCAATCTTGGGAATGGATGTTTGAAATGCAGAATTTAGAATCTAATTGTAATGTGACTTCCTTGTTGCTTATATGGATATGTGATGTTATATGCGAGTGTATGTTTCAATTTGCTTTGACTATTATATACATGTGGAATTAACTTTTCATTTGAGTGCACAGGTATTTCTAACCAAGCCACATAAATTCAGAGATCATCCCACTCACAGTTTTATTTTCCCTTGTGAAGCCGATCTTGTTCCAAGAGGAACCAAGATCAACCATGTGCATGATGAGTTTCTAAAATGTGTTGCATGTTGTTAGTCAGGCTAAGTCTACCCCTCTTTTATTTTGAATTCTAATTGGTGTTGTAAGAATATTGTCTTTTGAATTTCATTTTTTAAGTTATAATTTTTGAGACCCCTTTTCATGTGCTTTAACTCAACCCTTGGTGCTCAAAATGGGCTAAACTTGACCCTGGGTTGTACCCCTTCGGTCTAGGTACCTTTTTGACTTGTGTAACCTTAGATAAACCTCCATTTGGTAACTTTAACTTCACCCTAAAGTAAAGTGATGAAAATGGAGGCATGGGAGGGAGAGGATGAGTGGGTTAAACACTCAACCCCATCCTTGCCTCTTCCCTAGGTTGGGGAAGTCTCCAAGACCCCTCAATTGTGGAGGACTTTATTCCAAGTCTCATAATTGGTGAGGGTACCTTGGGGTTGTGTGGTCCCTCTTAGGAGGAAAGGAATGGGGCACATGTGGAACCCATTCCCTCTTAAGCTCCACTTTCTCTCCCACATGTTCTAGAGAGGACAAGTGGAAGGGAGAGAGAAACTTGGTGGATGGGTGAATGACATGTGTCACCACCCATTCCATGGGTCTTGCTTGTAGTTGGGAGGAGGAGTGAGGAGGTGACATGTGTCACCTCCCCATTCCTTAAAGCTAATGGGAAGAGCTTATTTTAATCCCATTTTGGAGAGGGGTATGGGTTGTTAAATTTTTGGCAAATTTTATTGATTTGAATTTATATTGGGAAAAAGTTGGAGAGAGTTTTGTAGCTTATTTTGGAGAAGGAGTTGGAGAAGCTCTACATCAACCATCTACTGAATTAGGCTTTTTAAGGTAGGGTTCAAGGCTAAGGGCTTCCCTTATGCATTTTTATTTTCTTGTGTGATGCTATGTGTGAGTTCTATTTTTGAGTTTTTACTTGTTGTAGAGAAAAATTGTAAGGGTGTTGTAAGACCCTCTCCCACTTGGGAGAAGATGCTCAACAAATGTGGGGTGGGGGAGGAGTGAACCTCCTCGGGGTCATTTCTTTGATTTTTGTAGTGTTGTAGCGTTGAGGGAAATATGAGAATATGTGCAATATGTGAAATGGCTTGAGAGCCAAATTGAGAGCTTTGTGAAATTATGTTCAAAAGTGTTGGCTTGAGTCCTTGAGAGATATTTTGTATTGGGATATTTTAGGAGTGGCACTCTTGAGTTGAGTGTTGCCCACTCCCCTACCCTATTGAACTCATCCTGAGTGAGTTCTTGTGTTGTATTAGCCATGGGAGTAAATTCGTGTTGGTTGTTGAATGCATTGTTGTGATGTGGTTTGAGTTTCCAAGTGTGTGGATGACCTCCCTAGCTCGGGGGTGACCCACTAGCGGGTCTATGGTATGGAGGAGAGCAAGTTGTTGTGGCTTCTTTCCCCTTCTTGTGATATTGTAGGTTCATTGGGAGCTTTGTGAAGTTGGAGAAAACACCATTGTTCTTGGAGTTGTTATTCTATGTCTTTTTAGCTCTTGGGATAGAGTATGTCCAATTTAGGAGCTTGCATCATTTGTTAGTTTTCAAAGAGGAGAACATTGTTCTCTATCTTGTTGTAAAAGTATTTTTTTTATTTTTTTTATTTGTAAGCTATTACATTTGGAATGGAAAGTTAAAATTTGTTGGTTTTAATGCTTGTCATTCAAAAAAAATGTTGAAGGAAGAAAATTTGGTTTTAAAGCTATTTCATTTGTATGTTTATTTTTTAAAAAAATATCAAAGAAGAAAGTTGTGGTTTTATTATTGAAACAATATGAAAATTTGTATTTAGTTCTTATGAGAAAGAAAATTAGTGGATATTAAGTACTAGAAGTATATGCTAAATTGCATTGTTTCTTTTCTTTAAAAATGCAAATATTAATAATACAATGAATATATTTTGTTAAAAAAATGAGTTCCTTGCCTTATAGAGATTTGATTAAAAATATATATATATATCTTTTGTTCATTGTCCTTAATATAAAATTTGTAAGTGTTGAGGAAAAATCTATTTTATAATATATATATATCTGAAACCTTTTGATAATCACTGTGTAGAAAGAATGAAATAGGCAGTGAATACGAATTACACAGTTAGTAGTTTTCTGTTTTAAAAAAAAATATTACATGAGGTGGGGGTGTTTGACCCCCCCACAATTGTTTTTATTAAGGGTGTGGGGAGGGGGGCGGAGCCCCCACCACACCCCACTGTGTGGGATGTGGGTTGGGGCTCTGCCCCCCTTCCTCTGAACCCTGCAGCCCTCTCAAAACCATCTGCCATTTCAAACCTCCCTCCGCCGGTCCCTTCCCCTCTGCGCAGTCCATCCACCCCTCCCTCTGTCACTTCCTAACCTGTGGCCTCCTCCACCACACCACAATCTGCAATCCGTCCCTCTCCACCGACAGTCCTCTGCCCTACAGCCTCCACCATTCCTCTGCCACAGCGCCGCCCTTGCATGACTATCACAAACAAAAATAAAATAAAATATTTATATTAAAAGAAATCGAGAGTATGAATAAGATATACACAATAAATATATATATATATATATGCCATCATATGCATTTCATATATGGCCTCCATTACAACTTGCAACACAACCAAAACAAAGAATGAGAGAATAAAAAAAGAAGAAGAGAAAAACAAAGAGGAGAAAATAATAAAGAAAATGAGTTTGGAAAATAGGGTTAGGGCTTTTTTCCCTTAAGTAAATTATATTTTATTGTTGGAATATTTTAGGGTAAGGAGAAATTAAAAATTCTTTTTAAAATTTAACTTCCCCTCCTTTTATTATTTTTGTTTATTTGTTTTAAGTTTTAAATTTATAAAGGGAATTTGAGATAATTAATACAATGGGTAATCCCTTTTTCCTTTTTAGAGAGTTATTTTTATTTGTTAGTGGTATTATATTTTATAGACTAGTTTATTATTAGAGAGATGTTATATTTTATTGATTTTATTAAATTTGATTATAGAAATGAAATTTAATTGTTTTTAATTAATTTTTACAACTATGTAATTGTTGAGAGGTTTTCATTTAAACCCTTGTCTTCAGACCTAACTCGATGAGGATGATTTAAACTACATCGTAATTAAGTAAACCTTAATATTCTATTTAATCATTATGGGGCAATTTAGTTAATGAATTTAAATTAGATGTTGTTTAAAAACCAACTTGGAAACCTAGTAAACTTTTAAAATGAAGTTAGTAAAACCTGTTTCCGAGATCTGATCTACCAAGAAATTAGGAATAATGTAAAGGATGCAGAGATAACTCTGATTGATAGAAAATGTGAAGAAGAACAAATTGATTGAGCTTTGTTGAAAAATAGTTTAATGTATAGAAAACGTGAAGGAGAACAAATTGAGCGAGCTTTGTTGAAAAATGTCCCATTAAACTTATTTAATTGCTCGACCAATTCAACTAGTGAGACGTAAGTAATTTATCTCCAAACCATTAAACTTTTGATCAACATTAGTTTACAATAAACCCTACTCATGCCCATGAGGCATTATGTTGTTAGATTTTTCCAGAATTTAGGGTTTAGCTAGGTTAGTGGAATTTGTCCTTGTTTATGATTACAATATTATTTTTTGTCGAGTATCGTCATTTGGTTTTTGTATTATATCTTATTGTCTCATGCACTTGTTTTTGTCTATTAATTTTGACTTACGTCAAAATTCTTTCATTCACATAGGTCAACTTAGGGTTTCAATCATTGATCCTAACCCTATTGGTGACGTTAACCACGTTGCTTTGATCCCCTAGTTGGCCTTTGTTACGAATGGTATCTGCACGTGAATGTGTTACCCCACATTTATCTGTCATATTTATGCCTTAAGCGTAACACCACCGAGGACGCTTACGCATGCGAGGGGGTTTCTAGGGAAGCGTGGGTTTTTTTTATATTTTGTGTCATGACCACATGACAAATGTGGACATGACATGTGTGATGTGTGTCGTGACTGTATGGGAAATGTGGGCATGACAGAAGATAGATCTATGGCATCATTTATGGTCACTTGTGAAAGATGTCCTACTAGCTCCTGTTAATGTGTTTGTTAGTCACAACAACAAGAAATAAAAGTTTACACTCAAACTTTTTTTTATATTGAAAGATATGATGAATTCCAAAATGAATTCATAATCCCAAGTCTTTGTTGGTTAGGTCTTGACCATCTGACGTTACTCAGAGTTTAATGTGCAATGTTGTTTTTCCAATTTGGGGCCTTACATGTGATTATTCTTCAAAGTTCTACAATATTTCTTTAGTTATTCAATTATCTGTACCTGCTTTGCATATATTCTTCACAATTCCATTAAATCTTTCACTATCAAGTTAGGATTTAGGAAAAAATATGTCAATTTGATCCTAATTCTTAGCAATTCACTCAACTTTATCTCTTATTTCGACTAACTATGAAGATATTTCTATGTTTGATTAGTTCGTCTAAAACTATCCAATTTGAATTGATCTTTGATGCAGGAGCATTTAGGGCATAAGAGCAATCTTCCATCAACCAAAAAAAATGTTGTTTCTTTTCAATATGGGCTAAATTTGGTAGGGTTACCATTTTTAGTAAGTTTGCATTTGTGCACAGTTGGATACAAAATCTTACTCGGATCTCCATAATGTTGAATTGAAGCTAATGGTGAAGAAATCACTTCAATATCATTTGTCATTTGTGAGATATTAAAATTTCAAATTCTAAAAATCCTATTGAAATATCCAAAGTCAAATTTGAGGCACTTAGAGGCTCTGGATGGGCCCAAAATTTGGTGGGAAACCTAAGCAATCTACCTTTAGGTACTACTTATGCCAACCATCTTTTCGAGAGCTTTCCAAAAAGGTATTATAATTGAAAATCCAATGGTCGAATTGAAAGTTATGGCCCTGCAATGTTGATCTATTTTTGGAGGGAGATACAAATTTTGAAATTAAGCTGGTGGCCACCAAAAAGGGCTATATATCACCATTTTTGGGAACCCTTAGGATAGTAGAGTTAAGGGGGAAGGTGTAGAGTCAAGAAAAGGTGGGAAAATAGAAACCCTAGATGATTTAGGGTTACAGAAGGCTGAAGATTCTAGAGTCTTGAGATAGGGAGCTGTAATGTGTTGCAGCCTATAGGGGATTCATCCTCTGATTGTATTTGAGCTTTTGTAATGTAATGTTTTGGCCCATATTAATAAAATATCATTCTATTTTCTGTGTGCAATTTCTGTTGTTGTGTGTTTCATGATTTACCCCTTTCATCAAGTGGTATCAGAGAAAGGGTTCTTGAGTGTGTAGATAGATCACCGACCGTGAGGCAGTTTGCACTAGGACCTGAGGTTGTGGGTTTGCTGCAGAGATCAAGATGCCTCCTTGAAGAAATCATATTAGGAGGAATGCTTTGATGGAAGAGGGTTTTAGAGCCCTGGAAAGACAAATCGATGCATTGCAAGAGGAGCTACGAAGAGGGTTTGAGCTAAGAACACAAGAAGAAAGCGAAGATGAAGCTAAAGAAGAGCTATTTGAGGAAGAACAAGAAGCTATAGGAGATTCTGTAGAAGTTAGGTTGTTGAGGGCCATTTCTAATATTGGAAAGAGGCCTAGGATCGAGATTTCTACATATTCTAGAGATTTGAATTTGGAATAGTTTATTGATTGGATCAATGACATGGAAGAGTATTTTGAGTATGAAGACATGGAGGACCTAGATCGAGTCAAGTTTGCAAAAACAAAGTTGAAGGGCCATGCAAATATTTGGTGGAAGGAGGTCCAGTTAGAGAGAAATAGAAGAGGAAAATCAAATATTACCAGATGGGATTAGATGGTGGAGAAATTGAAGAAGAAGTTCATTCCTATGGACTATGAGATGGAGTTACTAAAGAAGCTGCAAGGATTAAAGCAAGGTAACAAGTTTGTTAAGGAGTATATAGAAGATTTTTATAAGATCACAATCAGGACAGGCCATGGAGAGGCCAACAAGGAGAAGGTAGCCCGTTACATAATGGGTTGAGGCCAAGTATTCAAGAAGAGTTGAGCCTGGTCAGAATGACCACCATAGAAGATGCGTACCAGTTTTCCTTGAAGGTGGAAGAGAAGCTGAATAAGAGTTTTGAAAGCAAGAAAAGGGGAGGAGGTCAATGCGGAAGGACTAGTGGAAAACCCTATGGAGGTCGAAATGAAGATCCAAAGAAAAGTGAAGAAGCTAGAACCATTCAAAATTAGAGAGTAGATAATGCCTACCGCCCTCATGACCAGAATAATGGTGATCAAAGAGGAAGAGGAAGAGGTAGACCTAGGCAAGGACCTAGAAGAGGAGGTTTCAGAGGAACCTATTTCCAATGTGGAGAAGAAGGACATCAAGCATACGTGTGTCCACAACATCAAGGAAGGACAAATAGAAGACTTGAAGGTAATGCACAAGTTGCACGTGTCGATGAAGATGCACAATCTGAGCACTCTGGAGATGCAGAAAGGGGAGAAACCCTAGTTGTCAGAAGAACTTTGTTGAATGAGGAGAAAGAACCTAGTCAAAGGAAGAGTTTATTCCACACAAGTTACAAATGTGAAGGTAAGTTTTGTGATATTATTATTGACAGTGGAAGCACTGATAATCTTGTTTCAGAGGATATGGTTGACAAGTTGAAGTTGACAAGAAGAAAGCATCCGCATCCATATTGGATTGCATGGTTGCAGAAGGACCATAGAGCTTTGGTCAATGAGCAGTGTTTAGTGAAGTTCAAGATTGGTGACTACCATGATGAGGTGCTGTGTGACATCATACTGATGGATGCATGTCATATGTTATTGGGGAGGCCGTGGAAGTATGATAGGAGCAATGTCAATGATGGCCATGCAAACACATACTCCTTAACAAAGGATGGATTCTATCATAAGTTGAATCCCTTAAAGAAGGTGGAAGAAAAGGTATCTAGTACTACCAAAATTTGCTTGGTAGATGGTAGAAAGTTTTTGGAGGGTATGAAGCATGAGCGTCATTGCTTTGCATTGATTCCTAAGATTGGTCAAGAGATATGTGAAGATGTACCAACAGAAGTCTCAGAAATGTTGGAAGAATTTAAAGATATTCTCTGATAATGTACCAGAAGATTTACCACTAGTGAGGAGGATAAGTCATCAAATAGATTTGATACTAGGAGCCAGTTTACCAAATAAGGCAGCCCACATAATGACTCCAACAGAGAATGAAGAGTTGAATAGACAAGTCCATGAGTTGTTAAGGAAGAGACTAATAAGGGAGAGCTTGAGTCCATGTGTGGTACCTATAACACTAGCACCAAAGAAAGATGGAAAGTGGAGAATTTGTATAGATTCTTGAGCCATAAATAAGATCATAATCAAGTATAGGTTTCCATTGCTAAGAATGGATGGCATAATGGATTGTTTGAGTGGAGCCAAGTACTTCACAAAGATTGACCTGAAGAGCGGGTATCACCAAATCTAAATTAGAGAAGGAGATGAATGGAAGATAGCCTTCAATACAAAGGAAGGTTTGTATGAGTGGTTAGTCATGCCATTTGGGCTAACCAATGCACCGATCACATTCATATGGCTCATGAATGAGGTATTGAAAGAATTTTTGGGAAGTTTTGTTATTGTTTATTTAGATGATATTTTAATTTTCAGTAAGACTTGGGATAAGCATATGATGCATATCAGAAGATTTTTTGAGAAGTTGAGGGAGGAGAAGTTGCTAATTAATCTGAACAAAATGTAGTTTTGCAAAGGAGTTCATATACCTGGGATTTGTTGTCTCAGAGGAAGGTCTTAAGATGGACCTAGAGAAGGTAGGAGCTATCCTTGAATGGCCTATGCCAAGGAGTACCACAGAGGTAAGATCTTTTCATAGTTTGGCAAGTTTCTATAGAAAGTTTATCATGAATTTTAGTAGCATTTCTGCACCCCTAACTGAGACAATGAGAGGGGATATAAAAGAGTTTAGATGGACTAAAGGAGCAGACAAGAGCTTTGATACATTGAAGCAGAAAGTCATAGAACAACCTGTTTTGGCACTTCCAGATTTCAATAAGGTACTTCAGGTAGATTGTGATGCTAGTGGTAGTGGTATAGGAGTTGTTCTCCATTAAGAAGGTAATCCCATTGCCTATTTTAGTGAGAAGCTTAATGATTCCAAGAAAAAGTATTCTATTTATGATTAGGAGTTTTATGCAATAGTTTAGGTTTTGAAGAAATGGAGGCATTATTTGTTGCCAAAAGAGTTTGTTTTATATATTGATCATCAGGCTTTGTAGTATCTTAATAATCAAGGAAACTTGAACCAAAGGCATTTAAAATGGGTTGAGTTTTTTTAGAGTTATATTTTTGTTTTGAAGCACAGGAGTGGGAAGTCCAATAGAGTTGTAGATGCCTTTAGTAGAAGGCAAAATTTGTTGACAAAAATGAAGATAGAGGTTGTTGGGTTCGATGAGCTCAAGAGTTTGTATCCAGAAGATCTAGATTTTGCAGAGGCTTAGAAAGCTTGTTTGGAACCTATTACTTTGGATAGGACAACATGGTTGGATTTCATAATCCAAGATGGCATGTTGTTTAGAGGAAGCCAGTTGTGTGTTCTGAGGAGTTCCATGAGAGAAAACCTAATTAAGGAGAAGCATATTGGGGGATTAGCTGGACACTTTGGTCGAGATAAGACCATTTCTATTGTTAGTGAGAATTATTATTGGCCACAATTGCAGAAAGATGTGAGGAAATTTGTGTAGAGTTGCAGAGTGTGTCAGATGGCAAAAGGAACAAATCAGAATACAGGGCTATATTAGTCATTACCTATACCAGAGAAACCTTGGGATGATATTAGTATAGATTTTGTTCTTGGTTTACCAAGGACACAGAGAGGACATGATTCCATTTTTGTGGTGGTGGACAGATTCTCAAAGATGGTGCATTTTATTCCTTATAAGAAGACTAATGATGCTATTCATATTGTAGAGTTATTTTTCAGGGAGGTGGTGAGACTACATGGTCTACCTAAGAGCATAGTTTTAGATTGAGATACCAAGTTTGTTGGTTATTTATGAAGGACATTGTGGAAGAAGTTGAAGACAAATTTGAAGTTTAGTTATACACACCATCCACGGATTGATGGATAGATAGAAGTGGTGAATAGGAGTTTGGGTAACCTGTTATGATGCTTAGTAGGAGATAAGCCCAAGGGATGGGATTTGATTTTACCACAGGCAAAATTTGCTTACAACAATTCTGTCAATAGGAGCACAGGTAAATCTCCATTCTAAGTTGTGTATGGGAGTAGCCCAAGATCCGCTTCCGAATTGAGGAGGATGGATAAGGGGGAGAAGAGTAGTTTCGAAGATAAAAAATTTACTGAGCACATGAATAATTTGTATGAAGAGGTAAGAAAGCATATCCATAAGATGAATTCTCAGTATAAGGCTAAGGCAGATCAGAAGAAGAGACATAAGGAGTTTTAGGAGGGTGATGAAGTCATGGTTCACTTGAGAAATAGATGATTTCTAGTTGGTACATATAATAAGCCGAAGATGAGGAAATTTGGACCATGTAGAATCTTGAAGAAACATGATTCAGGAAATAAATTTGAGGTAGAGTTGCCTGATGACATCAATAATTCACTAGTGTTCAACATTTTAGATTTGATAGAGTATCATGATGATGGACTTGATAAAGGAACATAGTGGGACATTCCAGCATCTACTTTAGAGAAGGAGGAGATAGAGGGCATTTTGGATAGCCATATGGGTAAGAGTACAAGAAACAAGCAATATATAGAATACTTCGTGAAATGGAAAGGAAGGCCTATTAAAGATTCATCGTGGTTATCTGAGACCGAGGTTAACTATTTTAGTTTTCCTCTAACTCATGAGATGTGATAGGGTCACTTTTCAAATTACCTTGAGTGTCTGATGCAAGAGCATGCAGGGTGTAAGAGCAATCTTGCATCAACCAAAAAAATGTTGTTTCGTTTCAATAAGGGCTAAATTTGGCAGGGTTACTATTTTTAGTAAGTTTGCATTTATGCATAGTTGGATACAAAATCTTACACAGACCTCTAGAATGGTGAATTGAAGCTAATGGGGAAGAAATCACTTCAATATCATTTGTAATTTGTGAGATATTAAAATTTCAAATTCCAAAAATCCTATTGAAATATTCAAAGTCAAATTTGAGGCAATTAGAGGCTCTAGATGGGCCCAAAATTTGATGGGAAACCCAAGTAGTGTACCTTAAGGTACTACTTTTGCACAACCATCTTTTTAAGAGCTTTCTGAAAAGGTATTATAATTGAAAATCCAATGGTTGGATCAAAAGTTATGGCCCCACAAAGTTGACCTATTTTTGGAGGGAGATGCAAATTTTAAAATTAAACTAGTGACTGCCAAAAAGGGCTATATATGACCATTTTGGGGAACCCTTGGGGTAGTAGAGTTAAGGGGGAAGGTGTAGAGTCAAAAAAAGGTGGGAAAATAGAAACCCTAGTTGATTTGGGGTTATAGAAGGTTGAAGATTCTAGAGTCTTGAGAGAGGGAGCTGTAATGTGTTGCAGCATGTAGGGAATTCATCCTCTTATTGTATTTGAGCTTTTGTAATGTAATGTTGATGCAGGAGCATCCAGTGGTGTAAGGGCAATCTTGCATCACCCAAAAAGAAGTTAATTCAAAATCATTGTAGTTTTTTTCATTTCTTTCCACAATTAGTGTTTTTGGTTCCATAATATCCAAAATAATAATGTAGGACTTTTAGTTTTTCCAAAATTGCTAAAAATAGTGACCTGCCTATTTTGGAAAGTGTACCTGCTATTTTTAGAAAGTTTGCATTTGGGCACATAATGAAGCAAAAACTTCCAGAAAGTTACATAACGGAAATATAAGACCTTCAGCAAAGGAATCAGGTAAAGATCATTTATGAGCTGAAAGATATTAAAGTTTTTGTTTTTTGAAAAGCCCCTAAAACTTGTTGATAGAAATCTATTTATGAATTTCCAGCATGATATTTCACATCGTGAGCTTTCCGGCGCTTAAAATGGTTCGTCAATCAGACACCCGGATCAAAAGTTATGCTTCCCAGAAGTTGACCTACATTTGGAGGGAATTGCAAATTTCAAAATTCAGCTGGAGGCCACCAAAAAGTGCTATTTATGACTATTTTGGGAACCCTGGGCAGTAGTAGAGTTAAGGGGGCCAGTGTAGAGTCAAGAATAGGTGGGAAAATAGAAATGCTAGCTAATTTGGGGTTACAGAAGGTTGAAGATTCTAGAGTCTTGAGGTTGGGAAAGCTGTAATGTGTTGCAGCCAGTAGAGGATTCATCCTCTAATTGTAATTGAGCTTCTGTAATGTAATGAGTTGCCCAGTTCAATAAAAGAAAGTTCTATTTGCTGTGTTCAATATCTGTTATTGTGTGTTTTGTGATTTACCCCCTTCATCAAATGTTTTGGCCCATATTAATAAAATATCATTCTATTTTCTGTGTCCAATTTCTGTTGTCGTGTGTTTCATGATTTACCCCTTCATCAATCTTTGCCTCTGCACCTCAAATTCACTTAAAGATTGTGCCAACAAGCATGTATTTCATCATGATTTGCCATTATTTGCATGAATATTCACTATGATGTACAATTTACTAAAGTATGCTCTAGATATACAATTATTTATACTAATTCAACACATTCTCTCTACATCTTGTTATTTATCATTATTTGTAGTTATTTATGATTGTTATGAAATGAAATGTCAAAAGATAGGGTTTAAAGATTATAAATCCTAAAATTTCTATGCTTTGATCAATGGTCCACATACATACTCTGATACTTTTATGAAAAGGAGAAGAACCAAACCACATTTTGCTAGGAATCTCCACAACTACACACAGTTAGTACAAATCTTTAGAGGAAAAGATGATGACAACATGCAATTATAGTGAATGCACTTCAGTTTGAATGCAGCAATCCACCATCACACATCAGAAATCAACCAAAGACTACATAGAATTTATGACTAGGACATAATCTATTGCTCCATTTTCATTTAATATGCTTTAGAATATGTACATATACATGTGATCTTAAGAAAGAATCTTGGAAAGTCACAAAAGTTGTAAAAATATACAAACTTAGTGGTCGCAAGCTCAAAAATACAATCTCCCTTTACAAATGATATTCAATATCCTTTTATAGAACAAGGATAAGATTAGTTATAATGATCCAATGGTTAGGATCCATCCAAAATAATCAAAGGCCCAAATTTCTTTGACCAAGTTACCAATCCAAAAGAGTGGCATGTATTGCCATTTGGCAACTATTAATAAAGAACAGCTAACAAAGAATATCCTTCAGTATATTTGTAGTAGCATCCACTTGTACATCCTATTTGGATATATTAGATCCCTCTGTAATGACCACCCTTGTGTGTAACTTTTTATAGAAGTCATATGCAAGTACCACAATCTCTATCTTGGATTTGTCACCAACCTAGGTCTTTACTCTTGAATATTCCAATGCTTTTAGCTGTTTATCAAGGGATACTACTTTGACTACTCTATTATCTATGTTCTTATCATATGCCTTCACCTTGATAATCAATTTTTCCATCTCATCCATGTCAAATTGAAGCTCTTAGATCCATGTACTTACCATAGCCAAGGTCTGGATGGTCACAATCCTATTCTTCAGGAGATCTTGATCTATCATCTTCTTTACCTCTTTTAGCCTATCCAAGGCACAATCTCTTTGATTGAGCCTTTGTCCAATTGTTCTTTTCAAGGACTCTGCTTCCTCCTTCAAAATAACCAAAGTGCTCCAATTGGAAAAGGATGTCCTTATTACCTTTTCCTCTACACTTGTGAACTAGGTGAACCATTTATTCATGAACTGGGCTTGATGCTTCTGGGCATCCAAACATATTCTTTCTTCTTCACTTACCAAAGATAAGGTAATAGGCTTTTCTATTGTTTGCATTGCAGATGCTAGACCTATAGGCTTAACAGCCCTTTGATGAAAGTCTGAAGTTGAGCATTTTCCTCCTTTAGCTCCTTATTTTTATCTTTCAGCCTCTTCATCATGGCTGCTATGGCTTTAGTGCTCTCCTTGAGCTCCTTAATGTCTTGATTGGATGTTGAACACCCCAAGTCAATAGTTGTGACATGGAATTCCTTGGTAGTTATTTCTCCTTTCCTCTTATCCACAAGAGGAACATTGAAGTGTGTTGTTCTTTTCCCTGTTTTGGAATCCCTATGTATTGTGGATATAGCCCTAGCCTTGTGTTTGGTCTTAACACGGTCTAATGTGAACAGTGACCTAAAGTCAAAAGGTGTTAGGTCATGTACAAGAGGCTTAGCTTCTCATGCCAACCATGGCAATACATTTGATCCTAACCCTACCTAGTTTGGCTACCCAATTTGAGCGTCATGTATTTCTATCCCTTTATCCTAATCACCCCTTGGTGGGATTACCTCTAGATTTTCTTATTGTTGATCCATATCTTGATCACCACCTTTATCCTTATCGGTCTCTTGAAAGGAAGCTAGGTGTGTGGAAATCACTTCCTAAACTAATCTAATGAGGGGAGAGGTATGTAAATTTGTTTTAACCTTTACAGTTGTAGCAATATTAAACTTATATAAGAGATATTATAGCCAAAAACACAAAACAAGAATGTAGACAGAGAGAAGTAGACACAAGATGTATCATGGGGAAAACCTTTTCAGGTGAAAAACCCCACACTCTAAAACCTATACAATGTATTATCTAAAATAGTTGCAGTTTACAATACTCTTTCAATGCAAGTTCTTCAAAGAGTCTTCAAATGTCAAATATGGAGTTATTCCGGCAGTATAACAGTACCTATAAAAACTGTTAGATTTAGGATAGACAACTAAGAGGGGGGTGAATTAGTTGTTACCAAAACTTTCTTCTAATTAATCACTTAAAGCATAATAATAAATCAATCATTGAAACATAATGCAACAATTCAAGAGCAGAAACACATTAACACATATGACACCAAGATTTTTGATGTGAAAAATTGGGTTATGGAAAAAACCATGGGGTGACTAACCCAAGATTGTATTCTCTATTAAAAGAATAGGAAGAACAAAATGGCACATGCCAATTAGGGCTCATTGCCCGAGCACACTGCTCACAAGAGGCCCACTGCCTACAGGAGACACACTATCTATAGAATAATAAGTATCACATACTTGAACTAAAGAATAGCATCTTCACCATGCTTGAGTTAGTTCCATTTAAGCCCAACACTTCTACTCTTCTCCTCTCTACCACACTTTCATCTCCACAAGATACCTTTGAAATGACTTTACAAGTCCTTATTTATACAAGACATTGACTTAGGGATAATCATCCAAGTCAGCATACATTACAGAGTAAATACATAAAAACAACATGACTAATTACAAAAAGACTTCACACGGATCAACACACTATCAGCCACACAGATCTGAGACTTCAATCTTCCTTAGGAACATGCCATTCCTCACAAAACATCTCCAAGATCATCTGCAGGATGTGTAACTCATCCAGTTGGCCAGACTTAGGAAGAACATCATCATCTAGAAGTAATTCTTCAATTATGAGCTTAATCTTCAATACAGATGACCAACATGAACTAGATACAATCCAAAGACCTCCATAAACTTGCTTGAATCACCAAGAACATCCACACTACTTCTGCTTACTGAAATCATTCTCTCCTTCATCTGGAACCTCAAGAACATAGTTTGTCATCACTATCATATTGGAATAGATGTTTGCGGACCTCCAGACCATGAACCAATTGAGTTGTCATTTCACATTGACTTCCTAAACACTCCACCAAATATGTAGAACAAGATATTGCATTTCTGGATCTCACCAGACCTATTTGTGTCACTCTATCACTTCTGAATATCTGCCAGAACTGGTTTTACTTAAGTGGCCATAACTTCTTTAGATCTTCATGCAGACCTCTAAAATCTTTACTGGATCATCTTAAGACACATCTCTACAAACCCTTCGATGTACATCCTTTGATCTTCATCTTAACTAGGATCTTTCCCTCACTGTCTTCACTGTTCTTCTCTATTCCTAATAGGACTAATTTTCTCAATATCCTCAACATACAACTCATCCAATCCTTATCATCAATGCAATAGGACTATGTTAACATCAATGACAAACACTGGTCATGCCCATACTTGCAACAATCTCCCCCTTTGTCATTGATGGCAACATATGATGTGAAAAAATGTTTTAACCATCAAGACAAGAACTTCTCCTCACTGACATAACTTCCCCTATCAACAACAACCACTCACATGTCTTCTCTTCCTTTACTGCTCCTCCTTTGATCAGAAGTTACTTGTTTTTCACATGTCTTCTCTCCCCCTTTGACATTAATGGCAAAGGGCATATACTTGCATCACTTCATAATCATATCAGCTACTCCCCCTAAGTAGCAGCTTCCCATCATCAATCCAGACCACAAGATATGACTGTGAGATCCACCGGACTAATCCACATCAGTGCACCTTAATTTAGAACCAGAGGGGTAATAACCCCTAACTTTTCCTTGAGATACTCAAAAGAGTCCTTAGGTAAAGGTTTAGTAAAAATATCTACAATCTAATCCTTGGAGGGCACAAACTCCAATCTGACTTTAGTTTTGTTCACTTGCTCTCTCAAAAAGTGAAACTTGATGGATCTATGTTTAGTCTTTGAATACAACACCGGATTTTTTGATATGTTAATTGCACTTGAATTATCATAGAAGATTGTGATAGGTTCTTCATACTCCACTCTGATATCTCTTAGCATTTGTTTCATCCACAATAGTTGAGTGCAACTACCTACTACTGCAATATATTCTACTTCTGCAGTGGACAGAGCTATTGCCTCTTGTTTCTTGCTTAGCCAAGAAACCAATCTCTTCCCCAAAAAGAATGCTCCACCACTGGTACTCTTCTGGTCATCCACATCTCCTACCCAATCCGCATCTGTATATGCATGAAGGGAAAAATCATGATCTCTGGGATACCATAATCCATACTGAACTAACTCTTTTAGATATCTAAAAATCCTCTTGATTGCCATGACATGAGATTCTCTAGGATCAGCTTGGAATCTAGCAACAAGACCAACAACATTCATAATGTCAGGTCTTGTTTGAGTGAGATACAATAATCCTCTAATCATTAACCTATACTTTTTCTGATTAGCCTTAGGAGAGTCATCATCTTTGCTCAATTTACATCCAGTTGTCATGGGAGTACTCATTGGTTTTGAGTCTTCCATCCCAAATTTCTTCAAGGATTCTTTCACATATTTAGTATGAGAAATGAAGATTCCTTTCTTTGTTTGAATGATTTGCAGACCCAAGAAGAAATTCATTTATCCAAACATGGACATTTCAAATTCATTTTTCATTTGATTTGCAAAAGTTTTACACATACTATCTCTTCCTCCAAAAATGATATCATCAACAAACACTTCAACAATCAAGATATTTTCATGATCAATTTTGAAGTACAAATTACTGTCAACAGTACCTTTGTTGAAACCAATCTTCAAAAGATGCTTATCCAATCTTTCATACCAGGCTCTTAGGGCTTGCTTGAGTCCATACAATGCTTTCTTCAACTTGCAGACCATATCACCATGATCAGACAAATGAAATCCATCTGGTTGCTCAATGTAAACTTCTTCTTCCAAGTCACCATTCAGGAAGGCAGACTTGACATCCATCTGATATTCTTTGAAGTCCTTGAAGGCAGCAAGGGCAAGAAATAACCTGACTGCTTCAATTCTTGCTACCAGAGCAAAAGTTTCTTCAAAATCAACCCCTTCTACTTGAGAGTAACCCTTGCAGACCAATCTGGCTTTGTTTCTAACTACTTCACCATCTTCATTTAGTTTATTCTAGAATACCCATTTGGTTCCAATCACATTCTTGTTTCTAGGTCTAGGAACAAGATACCAAGTGTGGATTTTCTTAATTTGTATCAACTCTTCCTCCATTGCTTTAGTCCATCTTTCATCATTGCATGCTTCATTTACTAACTTTGGTTCAATCTTTGAAATCAAAAAATACTCTTTTGAGTCTTGAGCAATCTTTCTTCTTGTTTGAACACCTTATCTTTTATCACCTATGATCTGATCTTCAAAGTGATTCAGTCTTACATACTTGGGAATTTTGAGACTTTCTTGCACTTCAATTTCTTGAGCAGGTTCATTCAAACTCATCTCTTCTTCCTGATTCACTGGATCAGTTTGAATCTGAATTTTAGAAGGGGCTTGGACTCCTTGGATCAAAATATCATTCTGATCATCTTCATCATATTCATAAATCCTTGAGGGTTTTTCAATACCTTCATCAACCTTCACATTTGTACTTTCTATAATCTTTCTCAATCTCTTGTTAAAACAGCGGTATGCTTTGCTTTGAGTAGAATAACCCAAGAATATTCCTTCATCACTTCTAGCATCAAATTTTCCTAGATCTTCATCTCTTTTAATGTAACATTTTCTACCAAAGACTCTAAAATACCTCACAGTGGGAGTGATGCCAGACCAGAGTTCATAAAGAGTCTTACCAGTATTGCTTCTAATTTGTACTCAATTAAGAGTATAGACTACAGTGCTTACAACTTCTCTCTAGTAGATCTGAGGAACATTTGATTCCATCATCATGGTTCTTTATTCTTCCTAGATGGTCTGGTTCTTTCTCTCCACTACTCCATTATGCTATGGAGTGCTTGGAGCAGACAACTGTCATTTTATTCCATGTTTCTCACCAAATTCTATGAACTCACCAGATGTGAATTCTCCACCTCTATCAGACGTCAGACATTTTATGTTCAATCAAGTTTCATTCTCTACCATAGCCTTGAATATTTTGAATTTCTCAAGAGCCTCTGATTTCTCTTTTAGAAAAGTCACCACATCATCTAGGAGTAGTCATCAATTAATAGCATGAAGTATCTATCGCTTTGCACACTCCTTATTCTTGACGGACCACATAGATCAGTATGAACTAAGTCCAATAATCCAGTAGAAGACTGTTCCTTACTTTTGAATGTGACTCTACTTTGCTTACCCAACTAACATTCTTTGCACAAACTATTAGTAGGTTTCACCAATCTTGGAAGATCTCTCACAGCTTGGGTGTTGCTTATCTTGATGATATTATCAAAATTCACATGACACATTCTTCTATGCCACAACCAACTTTGATCAATTTGAACAAATAAACAACTTTTACCAGTACCAACCAAGTGGAAGATATTACCTTTTGTTTGAGTACTGGATGCAATCTCTATTCTGGAACTTTCAAAGATCTTGCATTTTCCATTTTTGAATCGAAGATCATAGCCTTTGTCCACCAACTGTCTAACATTGAGAAGATTGTGCTTCAGACCTTCAACATACAGTACATTACTGGTTTTGTTCTTTCAATCAAAAGAAATGGTTCCTCTACCTCTGATTCTACCAGTAGAATTATCAACAAATTTTACCACTCCTCCATACCTTTCCAAATCTATGAACTTATTTTTGTCACTTGTCATATGGTGGGAGCATCCACTGTCAACGAACAAATCATCCTTTTCTTCAACTTGCGCAGTCAGAGCTCTTTCTATGATTTTATGATTGACAGATTCAGAGAGCATTGGATCTTCTTCCTTGATGGCAATAAACACCCAGTCATTTCCAGATTTGTTTCTTGTCTCTGATTCATCATATGTTACTCCTTCATCATCATCATCTTCATGAACATAGTAACATTTCTTTTGGAACCTTGATCTGTTAGGATTTGGCCTTGAAAATCTTTCCAAACACCTTGAGGCAAAATGACCAATCTTATTGCAGTTAAAACATTTAAAAGGCAATTTCCCCTCATACTTACCAGATCCTCTTGGCAGTCTTTTTGCAATAAGGGCTTTAAGTTGAGCAGCTTCTGCTTCATCTTCTTCCAGGTCTTTTCTTGCTTTTTCATATGATAGTTTCTTTGAAGAGTTCTCTCCCAGATCAAACTTTTGTTTTCCTTTTACAGAGGCACTAGCTTTGAATGTAGATTCAGTCTTGGGGGTGCATCTCCAAACTCGGTCAATTCAAATGCAGCCAATTTACCAACCAATTGATCTCTTGTGATACCTGAATAGGATTTGAAATCTTCAATAGAAGCAACCTTGTATTTGTAAGAATTAGGAAGGGATCTGAGAACTTTACCAACAATCTCATCTTCATCTAAGATTCCACCAACACATCTAATGCCATAAACAAGCTCATTTACTCTTGGCATAAAAGTAGTGATATTTTCATTTTCTCTCATCTTCAGGTTTTCAAATTTTCCTTTCAGACTCTGTAGCTTGGCACATTTAACATACTTGTCTCCTTCATGCAAAAGTTCCAGTTTTTGCCAAATCTCATATGTAGTTTTTAGATCAATAACATTTGTCAACTCTGAATCAGATAAGGCACTTAGAAGAGCTTCTTTTGTCTGTAGATTATTTTCAGCATCTCTAATTTCATCTACAATACTCAGACCATTCTGTGGAGGAACATACCTCTTTGAAGCCATGATCCAATACTGCATTCCCATACATTGCAAGTGGCATTCCATGCGACTTTTCCAAATAGTGAAATTAGTTCCATCAAACCTTAGACTATCCTTCTTGTAGGATGACATCCTGGATCTCTTCAAGTGGTTAAGCTCTTTTAGAGCAACTTATCTCTAATACCAATTGTTAGATTTAGGATAGACAACTGAGAGGGGGGGTGAATTAGTTGTCCAAAACTTTCTTCCAATTAATCACTTAAAACATAATAATAAATCAATCATTGAAACACTATACAATAATTCAAGAGCAGAAACACATTAACATATATGACACCAAGATTTTTGATGGGGAAAACCCAGTGAAGGGAAAAACCACAGGGTGACTAACCCAGGATTGTATTCTCTATTAAAAGAATAGGAAGAACAAAATGGCACATGCCAATTAGGGCTCACTACTCACAAGAGGCCCACTTCCTACAGGAGACACACTATCTACAGAATAATAAGTATTACATACTTGAACTAGAGAATACCATCTTCACCATGCTTGAGTCAATTCCATTTAAGCCCAACACTTTTGCTCTGCCTTTCGCTCTGCTCCTTTCTACCACACTTTCATCTCCACAAGATACATTTGAAATGAATTTACAACTCCTTATTTATACAAGAGATCGAGTTAGGGATAATCATCCAAGTCGGCATACATTACAGAGAAAATGCATAAAAATAATATGACTAATTACAAAAAGACTTCACGCAGATCAACACACTATTGGCCACATAGATTTGAGACTTCAATCTTCCTTAGGAACACGTAATTCTTCACAAAATATCTCCAAGATCATCCACAAGATGTGTAACTCATCCGGTCGGCCAGACTTCGGAAGAACATCATCATCCAGAAGTAATTCTTCAATTATGATATTAATCTTCAATGCGGACCACCAACACGAACTAGACACAATCCAAAGACCTCCACAAACTTTCTCGAATCACCAAGAACATCCACACTACTTCTGCTTACTAAAATCATTCTCTCCTTCATCCAGAACCTCAAGAACATAGTCTGTCATCACTATCATATTAGAATAGATGCTTATGGACCTCCAGACCACAAACCAATTGAGTTGTCATTTCACATTGACTTCCTAAACATGCCACCAAATCTGCAAAATAGGATATTGCATTTCTGGATTTCACCAAACCTATCTATGTCACTCTATCACTTCTGAACATATGCCAGAATAGGTTTTACTTAAGTGGCCATAACTTCTTTAGATCTTCATGTGGAGCTTTGAAATATTTACTGGATCATCTTAAGACACATATCTACAAACCCTTTGATGTGCATCCTCTGATCTTCATCTTAGCTAGGATCTTTACCTCACTGTCTTCACTATTCTTCTTTGTTCCTTATAGGACTAATTTTATCAATATCCTTAGCATACAACTCATCCAATCATTATCATCAATGAAATAGGAGTATATTGACATCAATGACAACACCGGTGAGGCCCATACTTGCAACAAAAACACTATACAACTACAACTCTAAACTATGCAATATATAGAGATTACAAGGCAAATATTGAAAGCATCTTGGGATAGGCATCCACCTTGGCCACATGCCTAGTATCCCGCATCAAAGAAAACTTGTCCTTGCTGCAAATAAATCCCTTACATTTGTCATACATGGCAGTTTTGACTTTCTCAATATGGAGTGCTCCAGGCTAAAAATGGACTATGACAGATGCTCTTACACATCTTATGGTTGCCATATATTTTCCCAAGATAACAACCTTTAATGTTGTAACAGAATCTGTCATACAATGCTAAATATAGCATATTCCTCTTACAACATGTCATATCCCAACTGGGATGCCCAAAGATACCTTTCCCTCATGCAAAGATCCTCACCGACACTTGTCATAGGAATCTCCAAACTTGGCTCTTACGCATCATAGATTATGTCATATGGAATATCCTCTTCCACATACCACAAGATGCTGACACATGGCATAATAGTGCCACCTCAAATGGGATGCCCAAATCCATGTAGGTTTGACTTGACCATCCAAGTCACATTCCAAGTAAGATGACATGTCACCATGCCACCTCAACTAAGTGACCAAACTGAATGTGCAAGTAATTACAACATTAGGCAATAAATTAATATACAAATAAATAAACAATGCTAGGAATTTACAAAGGTTGAGACACCTTAATTCCCAACATTCTCCCACTTGTCAAACACCTTACAAGAGCTAAAAGAAATGAGAAGATTTAACTGCTAGGGGCCAAGAGACCCATAGACTCTGAACACCATCTAAACTTCTTTGTGCCCACTAGTTTCGTCAATGTATTTGCAACATTCTTCAAAGTGTCTACTTTCTCCAATATCACCTTCCCATCCTCTACCATGTCTTGTACAAAATGAAACTGTTCATCAATATGGTTTGTTCTAGCATGGAAAGTCATATTCTTTGCTAAGAAAATCACACTCTGACTATCACAACAGATAGTAATCTATCCTGCATTAACACCAATATATTAACACAACCTCTTAAGCCAAATGGCTTCCTTACAAGCATGAGATGCTGCCATATACTTAGCTTCTGTCATGGACAAAGCAACAATAGGTTGTCACTTACTCATCCAACTAATTGCACTACCAGACATAGTAAACACATAAGCAATGGTGGATCTTCTACTGTCAATGCCACCTGCCCAATTAGAATCCACAAATCCATGAATACATAAAGAATGTAGAGGTCCTATAGGATGACCATCATAACATAGGGAATACTTGGAAGTACCGTGCAAATATCTGAACACTCACTTTACTACATCCCAATGTACCCATCCAGGATTTGCCATAAACTGACTAAGGACTCCTAATGCTTGGGCAATGTTTGGTCTTATACAAACCATAGCATACATCAAGCTGCCAACAACACTAGCATAAGGTACTCTGCTCATATCCTCCATCTCAGAAGGAGACTTTGGACAATCATTAACAAATAACTTTGTCCCCAATGAAACATGAACAATCAATGGTCTACAATCTTCCATGTTGAATCTATCCAACACGGTCTTCACATACTTACTCTGGCTTAACCAAAGTTTTTTGTTTGCTCTATCTCTTCTAATTTCCATTCAGAGAATGTACCTAGCTGCCCCTAGGTTTTTCATCTCAAACTATGCTGACAACTTAGACTTCAAATCAGAAATCATATTCTTACCATTCCCAATTAGCAACATATCATCAACATATAGTGCAATAATGAGAATATGATCATTGTCAAACTTATAATACACAGAATGATCTAATTTCAATCTCAGATATCCAATCAACAACACAAAGGCATCAAATTTCATATACCACATCCTAGGATATTGCTTCAAACCATACAAAGACTTCTTTAACTTGCAAACCAAATTTTCTTTACCTTTTTCTATGTAATGCTCTGGCTGTGATGTATAAATCTCTTCCTCCAAGTCACCATGAAGGAAAGTTGTCTTCACATCCATTTGTTCCACTTCTAAATCATAAGCAGCTACAAGAGATAATAGGAACTGAATGGATGTCATCTTTGCAACAGGAGAGAAAATTTCACCATAATCAATTCCCTCCACTTGTGAGTACCCCTTCGCAACCAATCTGGCCTTATACTTCTCAACACTGTCATCTGCACCAAATTTCTTCTTGAAAACCCATTTCCATCCAATAGGTTTCTAACCATCAGGCAAAGGCACCAAGTACCAAGTTTTATTCTTTTCCAAAGAAGCCATCTCATCTTACATGGCCTCCTTCCAGGTGGTGCAGGAGCACCTTGGCAAACTAATATTGCCCTAGACAAATCTTTGAGTTTGATTAAATTTGTATGCTTCAACATTGTAATGAGGTTTATCAAGTCATTTTTATGTGTTTAGGTCAATAGGAGTTTCAAATATGCAAAATATTGCAAACCATGTAAAGGTTGTCAATGTAAAGTTGGAAAAAAGATGTAGAATGAGGGAAGGTGAAGAGTCATTTGGCTCTTGGTTCAGTCCAAGTAGTTGGAAACTGAAAGGTCATTTGTAATTCCTTTAAAAGTCCTTGTATCCATTTGTGAAGGTGGAGGGGAGAAGGTTGGAGAATGTGGGTTGTTGTATTTTGATGTGATATCAATAAAAGATACCCTTGTTTCTGTATTTCTGAATGTTAAACTACTATTTCAGAGATTGGTACAGATTTTATATGAACAAAATGTGGTATGAATAGAAAGAGTATTGAGTCTACTTTCCATTTATTTTTGTTGCATCAAATTTCATTAAGATTTGAATAAGTTATGGCATTTTTATTGAGGGTAGGTCTGCAGAGTTTAATTTTCTGAAAATGCAGTCTGAAAATATGCATGGTACGGCCTGGTACAGCCTCACATTGATGCATATAATAGATGGATGGAAATATATGTGTTTCTAGTTTACAATTATTTTAGTTTGGTATAATTTTATTAAGTTTTGTGAGAGATATTACAATTTTGGTGATGGCAGGTCTGAACGCTGCCTAGGGTTTGCAGCTTTGGGAAAAAAATAATAACCTTCTCCCCTACCATTGGATCTTCATGAAAATTAGAGGAAAAATATGTATTAATGTTCTCTTCAACCTAACCAAAGCAATTGGATTAGTTATTTGATTTGTTAATGTTATTGAGGATAGTTTTGGTCCTCCTACCTCTGCATCATATTGATATCAGAGCTAACAAAAGCTTTGGGAGGAGATGTTATTTCTGAGATGAAGAGTTGAAACAATATGTTTGGTTGCTGACCATTATTTTGTTGCTAAGTTGGTTGGTTGTAGGTGCTTGGTCCATCTAGCAGCAGAAGGATGTTTTCTGAGATTGTGTGTGGGCAGACAAGATGAGGTCTGTCATGACAATTCTCCAATGGAGATTAGGCTAGATAAGGGTGCAGAGAGAAGCCACTGAGGAGAGAGTGGTAGGATGCATCACCAGAATCTGTTGTTGGGTGAGATGGATGGTTTGGTGGGTTGGTGTTGTGAAGCAATGAGAGAGATGGATACCTAACTGAAGAAGCACTTGATGTTGCAACCTGAAGAGTACTCCACTGATGGGAGTAGAAGGAGCCTGAAGAAGCTCTAAAGTTGATAGTTTGATTTGTTGGTTGGTTGGTCACCTTTCTATGAATGAGAAGATTTGAAGTTTGTAGCTGAGAAGACTAAAGATAAAGATAGAGGAGATGCAGAAAAAGACTTTGTCGTTGATACATTTCCAAGGGACTTGAAAATTTTGTTGGTTGGTTGTATGGTGCAGGAGCACCTTGGCAAATTAATATTGCCCTAGACAAATCTTTGACTTTGATTAAATTTGTATTCTTCCACATTGTAATGAGGTTTATCAAGTCATTTTTATGTGTTTAGGTCAATAGGAGTTTCAAATATGCAAAATATTGCAAACCATGTAAAGGTTGTCAATGTAAAGTTGGAAAAAAGATGTAGAATGAGGGAAGGTGAAGAGTCATTTGGCTCTTGGTTCGTTCCAAGTAGTTGGAAACTAAAAGGTCATTTAATTACTTTAAAATGCCTTGTATCCATTTGTGAAGGTGGAGGGGAGAAGGTTGGAGATTGTATGTTGTTGCATTTTGATGTGATATCAATAAAAGATACCCTTGCTTCTACATTTCTGAATGTTAAACTGTTGTTTCAGAGATTGGAACAGATTTGTATGGATTTTATATGACCAAAATGTGGTATGGATAGAAATATTATTGATTCTACTTTCCATTTCATTTTGTTGCATCAAATTTCATCAAGATTTGAATAAGTTATGGCGTTTTTATTGAGGGTAGGTCTGCAGAGTTTAATTTTCTGAAAATGCAGTCTTAAAATATGCATGGTATGGCCTGGTACAGCCTCACATTGATGCAAATAATAGATGGATGGAAATATATGTGTTTCTAGTTTACAATTATTTTGGTTTGGTATAATTTCATTAAGTTTTGTGAGAGATATTACAATTTTTGTGAGGGCAGGTCTGAACGATGCCTAGGGTTTGCAGTTTTAGGAAAAAAATCATAACCTTCTCCCCTACCATTGGATCTTCATGAAAATTGGAGGAAAAATATGTATTAATGTTCTCTTCAACCTGACCAAAGCAATTGGATTAGTTATTTGATTTGTTAATGTTATTGAGGATAGTTTTGGTCCTCCTACCTCTGCATCACCAGGAACCTGCATCTTTCATGTCCATAGCCTCTATCACAGTTCTAAGCTTGTCAGCTTTAGTAAGCAAAGAAAAAGCACAACTAGAATCAAGCAATGTATAACCAAACCTCTTTGGTTGCTTCCTATTTCATGTGGACCTCCTTAAAGGCTAAGATGGAGGTTCTACTTTATCTTCTAAGCTTTCAGAGCTACAAGAGCTCTCCTCATCATCAAGTCCAACAAGGTCTTTCAGCTCAGTCTTCTCAGGGGTAGAAGGAAACTGAACCACATCCTCTTTCTTTTCTTTCTCTTCCAGCTGTAGAATAGTGGAAGAAGGTATTAGCTCTCTAAAAATAACACTTCTTCTATACAACACTTTTTCAGCCACAGGATCCAAAAGATTGTATCCTTTCACACCGACACCATAGCCAATGAAGATATACTTAACAGTCTTGTTCTCCAATTTTGACCTCTACTCCCTATGCACATGGGCATATGCCTCACAACCAAAGACATGAAGATTTATTATTGAAAGCTTCTAACCAGACCACACCTCCATGGGTGTCTTATAAACAAGAGTTGATGTAGGAGACATGTTTACCAGGTAGCAAGCAGTGGCAATAGCTTCAGCCCAAAACTTCTATTCGAGGCCAGCTCCACTAAGCATACTTCTAGCCTTCTCCATTAGTGTCCTGTTCATCCTCTCTGCAACTCCATTTTGCTGTGGGGTGTATGGAGTTGTCTTATGTCTTTCAATCCCATGTTCTTTGTAGAACTTATCAAATTCTATAGAACAGAACTCACCACCATTGTCAGTTCTCAAACAGTTAATCTTTTTACTAGTCTGATTCTCAACAAAATCTTTAAACTTTTTGAACCGACTAAAGACTTTAGATTTGCTTCTCATAAAACAAATCCATGTCCTTCTACTATAATCATCTATGAAAGATACAAAATATACATATTTAGAGATTGAAGGAACATTAACTAGACCAAACACATCAGAATGAATAAGATCCAATACACCAGAAGACTTATGAGAACTCGAGTAAAACTAAACATGGTTTTTCTTTCTATATATACAATGTTCACAAAAGTCAAAATTGAGATTACAATCATCTAACCCCTCAACAAGGTTTTTATTTTTCAAGGTTCTAAGACCCTTCTCACCAATGTGGCCAAGTCTCTTACGCCATAACATTGTCTTCTCAGCTAGAAGCTTAACTTCCAAAGCACGAGCACCCTTAGGTACCCAAAATGCACCACCATTAGAATTTGATACAATAGATCTTTTAGTTGTTGGTTCTAATGGTGGGGATGAAGTGATTGCAACTCTTTTCTTCAGGTTAGAAGAACTATTGCATTGTAAAATGCATGCCTCCGGCTAAAATAGAGTACCTCTCTGAGTACACTTCACAAGCACCATAGCTCCTCTAGTCATCTTGCATCCTTCTTTCGAGAAGACAACTTGGACACTTGCATCATTCAATTTACTTACAGAAAGTAGGTTATGTGCCAAGCCTGGGATGTACATAACCCCAGAGATCCCCTTCACTCATCCATCAGGGAATCAGATTGTGACTCTTCTATGGCCAACTATCTTTAGATGAGAATCGTCACTCAGGTACACTCTTCCACCATCGAACTCTTCATACTTTGTAAACTAGTCTTGATGCGAGGCCATGTGGAAAGATGCACTAGAATCAATCAACCACACATCATCAGATGCATGGGTGGCCAAGGCTGCAATGAAGGCATCACCATCATCTTGTGACTTGTCAGAATCTAAATCTAGGACATTCTTCTTTTTCTTCTTTTTCTCCTCTTTGCATTCCTTTCGAAAATGCCCAATTTTCCCATAGTTCCAACATAGTACCTTGGACTTTCCAGGAGATTTGGATCTCCCACGGGATTTGGATCTACCCTTCTCATCTTTCTTGTCTTTCTTTTTCCCTTTCTCCTTGGGTCTTCCATGAACCACAAGACCTTCTTTGGCCCACTCGGATGACTTTCTCCACATCTATTCAGATAATAGTGAAGACACCGCTTCATCTATTTTGAAAGTGGATGTGGTACTCTTGATGGCCATAACAAGATGATCCCACGAATTTGGTAAAGAACAAAGCAGGGTCATACACTGATCCTCCTCCTCCATCTTCACACCAATGGATGTCAATTGTGCAACTAACATATTAAAGGCATTCATGTGATTAGCAACAGATCTTCCATCTTTCATCCTTAGAGAATATAGCTTCTTCTATAGGAATAACTTATTTACCAGGGATTTAGCCTGATAAACATCACCAAGTTTCTTCCACAACTCCTTCGCAGTTTTCTCTTCATGAACATTTAATAGGACAGAATCAGCCAAACAGAGTTTCACAAGACCCTTGGATTTACGATCTTTGAGATCCCAATCATCTTGGGACACTATCATTGGTTTTACACTAGAAATTGCTTCCCATGGGTCTCTATCAAAGAGCATGTCTTCCATTTTGAGTTTCCACAACTCAAAATTGCTGCCATTAAACTTTTCAACCTCTATTCTTCTAGATGTACCTACCATCTCCTTCCACCAACAAGATAACATAATACACTGCACATACTCCCACTCAATCTAAGATCAGTACAAAAAACCCCTACCCAGTAGCTAGGACCAAAATTGGCCAGGCTCTGATACCAACTGAAAGGAAGCTAGGTGTGCGAAAATCGCTTCCTCAACTAATCTAATGAGGGGAGATGTATGCAAATTAATTTTAACCTTTACATTTGTAGCAATATTAAACATATATCATAGATAATACAACAAAAAACACAAAACAAGAATGTAGATAGAGAGAAGTAGACACAAGATGTATCATGGGGAAAACCTTTTCAGGTGAAAAATCCCACACTCTAAAACTTGCACAATGTATTATCTAAAATAGTTACAGTTTACAATACACTTGCAATGCAAGTTCTTCCAAGAGTCTTCAAATGTCTAATATGGAGTTATTCATGCAGCATAATAGTACCTATAAAAAACACTATACAATGACAACTCCAAACTATGTAATATATAGAGATTACAAGGCAAATTTTGGAAGCATCTTGGGATAGGCATCCACCTTGGCCACATGGCCATTAACCTGCATCAAAGGACACTTGTTCTTGCTGCAAATACATCACTTACATATGTCATACATGGTAGATTTGACTTTCCCAATATGGACTGCTCTAGGCTAAAAATAGACTATGACAGATGCTCTTATGCATCTTACAGTTGTCATAGATTTTCCTAAGATAACAACCTTTAATGTTTTAAAAGAATCCATCATACAATGCTAAATATAGAATATTCCTCTTACAACATGTCATAACCCAACTTGGGCCCTCAAAGATGCGTTTCCCTCATGCAAAGATCATCACTGACACTTGTCATCACTTGTCATAGGAATCTCCAAACTTTGCTCTTACGCGTCATAGATTCTGTCATATGGAATATCCTCTTCCACATACAACAAGATGCTGACACATGGCATAATAGTAGCACCTCAAATGGGATGCCCAAATCCATGTAGGTTTGACTTGAACATCCATGTCACATTCCAAGTAAGATGACTTGTCACTGTGCCACCTTAACTAAGTGACCAAACTGAATGTGCAAGTAATTAGAACATTAGGCAATAAACTAATATATAAATAAATAAACAATGCTAATAATTTGCAAAGGTTGAGACACCTTAATTCCCAACATCTCTTCCCCTTGTGTATGTGGCTATTGGTCTACATGTGATGTATCATCCTATTTATCCTAACCTACTCCACCTCTAGGATTACCCTCAACTTGTTCTTCTGGCTAATCTGGATTTTGAATATGCTAATGGGAGTCCTCTATGCTTAGTCTTTCACTTACCTCCTCATCAGTCTCCATATCCCCTTGAGTCTGTTGTCTAGATGTGGACTTATGTTGTTCATGCTCTTCCTCACCTATCCTAACATCTTGTTGTGTGTCCTTAGTCTAGATGTCTATATGCATCTGTATATATTTAATATGTATAGGGTTGTCCCTAACAATTTCTTCTTCTTCATCTTCATCCCTAAGCTAATATGACAAATCTATTACCTTTGGACTCGTGATGGTTTCTAGTAGGATATCCATATGCTCTATTTGTACTTCCACTTTAGGAGACTTAGGCTTTTCACTTCTTTCACCATCATGTCCCCCCTAAGTAGTATCTTTAGTTGTAGGCCCAATATGTGTTGGCAAAAGACACTATATGGATTCATGAATGTTGTCATTGATGGCAACTAAGGTTATCTCACACATCCACAAGACATGATGAGTCTCTATCGGAAGTCAGATTGAAGAAGTGTTATGATCCGATAAGCAAGAATAGAGCAGTCAGCAAGGTCTAAAAGTCAGGTATGGATCTCCCAGAGGAACTATTTCAGTAAGTGTAGATTTGGGGAAGTCAAGAGGAGTACCTTGACTAATAGATTCCAAGGATTTAGCCTTCAGTGATGGAAGGGTGAAGAGATATGAGCACTTGAGTTTTGGGTTCCTGTTTGACAGAGTAGACAGAGGAAGAACTGTACTGGTAGAGTGTCAGACCCAAATCTAGAAGAGATATTGCTAATGACTAAGTTTCTTAAGGTATCATTCATGATTGGCCAACATGATTGAAGACTTCCACAAGCATATTATTGATCCACATTACTTGGTATGCAAGGTTTCAGCCGACAGACCAGAGTTTGAGATAATATTGACTATTCCGGATGCCGACTAGAAAAGTGTTGAAATCACTTGTACGGATATTTATACAAGATGGATTTAGATTTGAAGGAGTGATGTGATGTATTGAAGTTTGAATAAAAGCAAAATAGTATAAAAGATAGAAAAATAAGTTCAGAATGCAAGAGGATAGTAGCACTTAAGGAGAGTAAGAATGAAGTGCAGCAAATCAGTCTATTGAGCTTAACCAGAACTGAACTTCAGCATGGGTGGATGCTCCTCATCAGTTCAAGTTTTCTTCTTATAGATAGTAAGTATATTGTAGGTAGTGAGCCTCTTGTGAGCAATGTGCTCGGGCAGTGAGCCCTAATTGGCAAGTGCCATTTTGTATCTTCTATTCTTCTAATCAAGAATAATATCTTGGGTTAATCACCTCGTGGTTTTTTTTCCTTTAACAGGGTTTCCATGTCAAAATCATTGTGTCATGTGTATTGGTGTTGTTTCAATTTCATGATTATTCTTGCTTATTTGATCTAATGTTGCATTAACTATTAAGAAAGCACATAAAGTTGAATTATTAGGATAACTGATTCAGCCCCCCTCTCAGTTATCAACAATTGGTATCAGAGCTAAGTTCCTCCCAAAAGAGCCTAATAGCTTGAGGAAGATACAGGAATTCAAATGGATGTGTATGGTATAAGGGAGCAACTTAAGTCTGCCCTTGATGATCTTGAGCAGTCAAATTCTGAAGTCAATGAATTGAAGGAAAGACTCAAACAGGCTGATGATTTCATAAAAGAACTAAAAGAGAAACTGAGTCTCTCTATGAAAAAGAGAAAGGAGCTACTTCAGCAATTGGCAAGTCAAGGTGAAGCCAATGATACAAATGGAGATTTGAAAGAGAAAACCAAGTTATGTGAAAAGTTATCAAAATAAATCATCATGGTAAGACATGAAATGGAATCAGGAGTTATGAAGTTCACCCAAGAAATTGAAGAAAGAAGAAAATTTGAAGATGATCTAAGACAATCTCTCAAGGAAAAATCAGAAGACTACCACAAGATGGATAGAATAATCAGACATCTTGAATCTGATCTTGAAGATGCCAAAGATAATGAAGAAAAACTTAAGGATCAAATTGTCTCTCTTAAAAGGGATCTTCAAACAACAAATGAATACAAAGAGAAATTCAAGATAAGCTCTGCTTAACTTGAAGTTCTTTTTGAAAGCCAAAAGAGGGTAGATGACAAGTGTGGCCTAGGGTATGAAAAAGGTGAAAGCTCCGGATCAGAAAATCTAAGGAACAGGCCTAGAAGACCTCCAGTAAGGCAGCCTAATGCTCAAAGATATCCATCCTTCAATGGATACTGCCACAACTGCAACAACTTTGGTCATAAAGCTAATCAGTGTAGAAAGAGAATGAATCAGACTAATACTTCCTTCTCCGGACAGTGTTTCAATTGCAAAAAGTATGGTCACAAATCCCATGAATGCAGAAATATGTAAATGAACAATTGTTTCAGTGGTAGATGCTTTGCATGCAATAGAATGGGTCATATGGCTAATCAATGCAGATCAAGAGGATATCAATCAAATATGCAAAGAAATGTTGTTTGCCAAATTTGCAATAGATCTAGTCATATTGCAAAATTCTGTAGAAGCAAGAATCAGGACAAAAGAGGTCTGGTACATCATAATCAGAATCAAGAAAAGGGTAAACAAAAAGTGAATGTGGATGAAGTTCAAAGTAAGATGAACAAGATTTGGGTGAAGAAAAGTACAGAGAATGTAGGGGATGGATCTGCACCAGACTCTGGTGCTGATATTCCTTCCAGAAATTAAAAAGTGAGCTCTGGCTCAGGGGAGACACAAAGAAAAACATTATCCCCTAGCCAGTCAATTGGTGCTAGAATTGGCACAAGGAGAATTGTGGATGAGAGGGTTCTCAGAGAAACATCTAAGTAAATTGTGATTAAAATATGGAAGATCCGCAAGAAGTTTAGAATAAGTTAATCCATCAAAATTGATCCGGTTCATCAAGTCATCTGGTAAGATCAGGTTGTTGTCTTAATAGTTAGATCCAACATGTTTCAAAATGATTGGAGAAAGTTAGATAGATTGTTGATGTTCATTAAAGATCCACTCCAAGTGTATCTCAGTAATTCAGAAAAGACTTCCTTTAGAATGAGGAAAATAAACCAAACCAGAATAACTTAAGTTGATCATTTATTGCAACTTGATATTAGGGTTTACAAAGCAATATAAGGGTTTTCTCATTAAGCATTTGTTCATTCTGCATTTAAGAAGAAATGAAAAGAAGCTCTACAATAGAAATTCCTCAAGCCCATCAAAGATCATCTACAGAATTTGATTCATCCAGCAATTGATCCGGCTCACTTTGTGTAACCTAGAAGCATAAAAGGTATTTTCCATTCTTAATATCTCTCTGCAAATCTTTGAAATATGGCTACTATAAATGTAGTGAAGATTTCTGATAGGCCTCACCCTAAATTTAAGAAGCATCCATATAAATCCCTAGAAGTTGATCCCCTAGGTGCTTTGTCAAGCATTCCGCATGGGGTTTTGCATGTAGAAGATGTTAGGGCATATATTCATGTGAGTATTAAAGAATTTGGGGAATCTAAGTTGGTCGATATCTATCACAAGCAATTGATAGATGACTCATTCGAACTCAAAACCCAGTATAAAGCTATCCGGGACAAACATTTTGCATAGTGCATTCATTTCCCCTATTTTCTGGAAGATGAATGGGTCCGGTATATTCTAAGTTGAATGCATGACAACTTCATGTTGTTGAACAAGTCGTTTAAGATCACTAAGGATGCCATTAAGGATGTAACTAGATTACACTCAACCGGTGAGATGCCCATTCTCAAATCTGTCAAAAACCAAATTGTAAGTGAGGCTACCGAATTGAAGTTTGATAAAAGAGCAATGACTATAGAGGATATCATAGATTTGAATATCAAGTTCACATCAATAATAATTGGATATAAGATATATCACTCCAGCAAGGAGAATTCAGTTTCTAGAATTGCTATATATACTGCTTATGAAATGTTGAGGAAGAATGTAGACTATGATCTTTGTGAGCTCCTTCTGAACCAACTCTTTGAGAATCTACAGAAGATAAAGAAGGATAAGAAGAACTCCTTCAAATATGGTGGTTTGATACTCTATCTTTTCTTTTATTACATGAATGAGCTTCCCGGATCTAGTGGCTGGGTATGGTAGAGTGATAGACCAGTAGCCATTCAGATCATAGATTATATACATGGGCTTGGTGATGCCAAGACACAGAATATAGCTCTCTGTGGATATTTCAAGAATTTTTAGAGCATGATGCAAGCAAGAGAGAGAATCCCCCAATCTATAGTTGAAAAATATAAAGATATAATATACTTTATGGTAGAAACTGATCAGTGCCTAATGGAGGCAGTAGAACCAAGAATAGTATGGATCATGCCTATGGGGTATGAAGTGGATGAGAAAATTGTGGAGCTGCATGTTTAGCACATGCTAAGTCAGCCCAAGGATCCCAAAGCTGAAAGGTTTGGAACCTTTGAAGAATTAAGTGTGAAGATCCATGTGGAGTTAAGACAACCGAAGATAAAGAGAAAAGTGAGAAAAGAAGTTGAGAATGTTGCTAAAAGATTTGGCATATCAAAAGAAACACTTGATGCAAACAGGGAGAAGATGGAAAGAGCAGAGAAAGAGAAGGAAGGTGCTAAAAAGGAAAGTGGTCCAGTAGAAGCCCCCACCCGGACAAGATCCTCTAAGAGGTCTGCTCCTACCACTGACAAGAGCTCAAAGACATCAAAACTAGAAGCAAAACCATCCAGTAAAGCAGAGAAAAGAATTAAGACAAAGGCCACAAGGTCTTATATCAGCCAGAAAGATGAAGAAGAGACATAATCTGATGAAGTGATCAAGAAGATGAAGAAGAAGAAGAAAGTATCCAGTGCAGATAAGGTGGCAGAGGCAGAAGAGTTTGTTGAAAAGCCCACTTTGTCCCTAGATGATGTAGTCAAAATTGTTACTATGGATGGGAACCTACAACCAATAACAGAATTCTATGATGCATATAACGATGTAGATAGAAAAATCTTGGAGGAAGCCATAGTTAAGTACTTAAACACATACAATAAAGCCTTGATTGAAATAATTTCTCTAATTCCTAAAAGTTTGGAAGAGGAACTTGAAATGAGAAAAGAAAATGCTAAGGCTAAGGACTTAGAAATCAGAGAATAGATAGCTATTCAGCTCTACCCTTCAATTACTCCAAAACAAATGGATATGATCTTCAAAGATTGCAAGGATGAGTTCCAGAGTAAGACTAGAATGAATTAGCTCATGCTTGGAGAAATTGATAAAGTGGCAAAAGAAACAAAAGAAATCCTGCGAAATGCATACTCAAGATTCAACATTCCTATTATAGAGGACTTAGGTGTTGATCCCTCAGTTACAAGTGTTGAAAAAGAATCTACTGAGGCAATGACAGAAGAAGTAATGGACACTGGTGAAGGTAAAGATAAGGGCTTAGAATCCTTTGCTCTGGAAGAGGTGGCTCATGAACAAACAAACATTACTCCTCCGGTTTCCCCTGTTGACTCTGGATCCAAAGGAGAAAGAATAAAGGAGAAAGAAAAAGAAGTAAAGGGAAAAGAAGATGACAGCTCTAAGATTGCAGAAGAAAAGAAAACTCTGTCTCTGGCAAGAGACACTACAGAAATTGTCAAAGATTTCCTAGACAAAGAGACAATGGAAATTGATGAACCAGAACTTCTACTAGGACCATTTGATTTTGATTCTCTTTCTCCGGTACAAACAATGAAGATAGCTTCATTTGCAAATTCAAAGGCAAAAGAAAAAATCTTGAAGTCTCACATGGAAGACTGTGAGCTAGTAGAAGCTACATCCGGTGTGCTAGAAAAGATCATGCCATCCTTTCTAAAAGATTCATCAGCTTCCTCATCAGGTAATCTTAAGTCTCTTGTTAGTTTAGTCAACACTCATTTTGAGTCCTTAGAGAAATCAGCTGAGGAGAAGGTCTGGAAAGAGTTTTTGGATAAAAGATTCTCTGAAGTACTAAGTCTAATATCAAATGATAGAAGAAATATGGATATAGGGATAAAGAGCTTAGAAAATGCTCTTAAAGATGGTGGGGAAATATATAAATTTTGTCTATCATGGCCCAAAGCAACAATGGAGATTGAGAAGAAAATGAAAGAACAAGAGATCAAACTAACAAAACTTTCTCAAAATTTTGATCCACTCACCTCATCCATAGTAAATCAAGAATGTCAGACTATTGCAGTCTTGGATGAAATTAAGAAGCTAGAGAAAGAAAAGAAAAATAGAATCAGCAGGTTAAATGAACTTAGAAGAATAATCATTCCTAAGTTGGAGGCCATGCATGAGGCCCTAAGTGATGCTCAAACCACAGCCAAGATAAATGATCTGACAGATCTGAAGAAGGCAGAAGCTTTTACATTCCTGTTGATTGGTCACATATCAATTTTAGATAGGATGAAGTTGAGTTGGGAAATCAAAGTTGTACAATTGAAAAACACTTTTGCAGACATACTAAAGTATATGTAGAATACAACCGGATGATATACTTATGCGACTAATTATAGATTATTTTTTAAAATTTTGGTGTGTGGACCCCACCCTTTGCCATTGATGTCAAAGGGGGAGTGATGAGCAGTGAAAAATGAGGAATCCAACTAAGGAGGAGCTCTGGAAAATGTACATAGAGACAGAGCATCAGCCAAGGGGGAGTATAGTGTGACAGTCATTTTTCACTAAGTGTTGCCATCAATGCCAAAGGGGGAGATTTTTGGCAAGAGACACTATATGGATTCATCAATGTTGTCATTGATGGCAACAAAGGTTATCTCACACATCCACAAGACATGATGAGTCTCTATCGGAAGTTAGATTGAAGAAGTGTTATGATCTGGTAAGCAAGAACTGAGCAGTCAGCAAGGTCTGACAGTCAGGTCCGGATCTCTCAGAGGAAGTATTTCAGTAAAGTACAGATTTGGGGAAGTCAAGAGTACCTTGAATAATAGATTCCAAGGATTTAGCCTCCCATAATGAAAGGGTGAAGAGATATGAGCACTTGAGTTTTGGGTTCCTGTTTGACAGAGTAGACAAAGGAAGAACTGTACCGGCAGAGTGTCAGACCCAAATCCGGAAGAGATATTGCTAACAACTAAGTTTCTTAAGGTATCATTCATGATTGGTTGACATGATTGAAGAATTCCACAAGCATATTATTGATCCGCATTACTTGGTATGCAAGGTTTTAGCCGATAGACCAGAGTTTGAGATAATATTGACTATTCTGGATGCTGACTAGAAAAGTGTTGAAATCACTTGTGTGGATATATATACAAGATGGATTTAGATGTGAATGAGTGATGTGATGTATTAAAGTGTGAATAAAAGTAGAATAGTATGAAAGACAGAAAAACAAGTTCAGAATGTAAGAGGATAGCAACACTTAAGGAGAGTAAGAATGAAGTGCAGCAGATCAGTCTATTGAGCTTGACCAGAACTGAACTTCAGCATGGGTGGATGCTTCTCATCAGTTCAAGTTTTCTTCTTGTAGATAGTAAGTATTTTGTAGGCAGTGAGCCTCTTGTGAGCAGTGTGCTCGGGCAGTGAACCCTAATTGGCAAGTGCCATTTTGTATCTTCTATTCTTCTAACAGAGAATAATATCTTCGGTTAATCACCCCGTGGTTTTTTTTCCCTTAACAGGGTTTCCACATCAAAATCATTGTGTCATGTGTATTGGTGTTATTTCCATTTCATGATTATGCTTGCTTATTTGATCCAATGTTACATTAACTATTAAGAAAGCACAGAAAGTTGAATTATTAGGATAACTGATTCACCCCCCCTCTCAGTTATCAATAATATGCCTTATTAGGCTCTCTATAGAGTGATAGTCACATCCCTAGTTATCTCATCATCCGTCAAATGGATTGTTTGACTCAGAGGTAAAGGCTAATTTGCTTCCTTTTCTAATGCCTCTATTCTTGCCTCCTCAGCTAATTCACTTTTCACCTTAATAATCTCTACTACTGGCACATTGTGTTGTAAGTCCTTGTCTATATATAGAGTAGGATCTAGATGCTATGGAGCCAAAATGCCGGCTGATTTGGATGTGGATCCTCTCATACTTGAACCTTGATATCTCTTCTATTTAGAGATATTTATTCCCTTCAACACATCATCATGGCTCCTATCCACCACTATATCTGTGTGCTCTTTCTCCTTTGTTTTTACAACTTTGGATAAGGATATAGGAAGGGTTTCCTGCTAGGAGGTGATGACCTAGTAGAAATGGAGACACCCTCTATAGTAAATTAGTTTGTGGCTCTTGATGATCCTAGTTAGGCCAACCTAGCTTCCATGACCTACCTTTTATGCATAAGGAAGTCATCAAAATCTAGCTCATCCCATTCTTTCATCTTTCTCTTCTTATAAAAGTTGATGGTAACTCCTTTAATTTTCAATTCATTAATACTTTTATTCAGCTAATTCTTGGTTATCCCCATCACTTTGCCTATGATAACATCAATGGATGTTTCATCCTCCTTAGTCCAATCTAGGGGAGCTAATGGCTCATTGTATATTTTCTTGTTTTTATACTCAGGATCTAGAATATCCTTATCATCTACTTTGATTTGAGGTGGCACCACTCGATATCCGATAGTCTTCTTTTGCTTCAGGGTCAGTCTTTCATACCCTATCTTTGTCACATCATACTCATCATCACAATCTTCCCAATAATCCTCCACGTGGGTGACATGCTTGTATTTCTTATTGATGAAGCTTTCTATCATGTGAGAAGGATCATAATCTCTTACTAAGGGGAAAAGTTGTAAGTGTAACATTTGTAAGTCTATCTTTGCCAGTTTGGAATTATCTATAGATCCACCTATAAACCAATCAATATCCAAAGGGAATATTGTATTTCCTCTCCCATCCTTCTTCTTATATGCTTGAAATGTTGGAATGATCTACATGACTACCTCCATCAGGACCACCTTATCTAAAGGTTACCTAGGTAGCATGAATGGGTTTCCACTGAAACCTTCCATCTTGATGTATGAATAGGATGGGAATTGGATGAACCAAGCTCCATGAGGAGGTATCCTCTCTTGAGCTCCTAATGATGGCCATTTAACCCTATCTCCTTCCATGAGCTAGACCAAGTGCATTATAAAACAATCATTTACTACTTTGTAGTGTTTAATGGACTGCCTCCTCTCTAATTGAGGAGAGTGTTGCAAGTATGTGCAGTCGGTGGTGTCAACTATATGAGTAAGAGATGTTGCAAGAGTATGAGTAGTTGGTGTCAAGTGGATGATGTATCTAATGATGAGGAAGTGTTGAAGATGGTGACAATATGCTTCTAGTGCTTGGTTTTCCAAGTGCTTTTGAGAAAAATTGAATAAAATAAGTAAATACTGTGTGATAGTGGTATTCTATGTTGCAAAGTAGTGTTCTAGTTTTGCAATGCATTTCCCTTATATTGAAAATCTATTTATGTAGTTTGAATATGTTGTTTAGAGGTTTTTAGATGTGTTTACATAAGAATTTGGCATTCTAGATCAATGTGCGGAGGAAGAATGTATTCACCATTGTGTGAATTGTGTATAGCAGAGGTGTCTCAGAGAATTTTTTTTTCTCCGCATTTCTCTTCTAAGTGGTTTCTGGCCTTGCAGTTCTCGAAGTGTGCTTATAAGGTTAATATCTATCTTTAGTCAAATTTGTCATGGTTTGATGCCCTAGAAGATGATTTATTGAGTTGTAGTGTATGATAGAGACAATTAAATATGTTGGGTAAACAGGATAAGGTCGTACATCAGGTGAAAGTTGTTGTGGAGGAATTTGTTGGTTTTTAGGATGTTTGTGTGATATTATAGATTATGCTTAAGCATGGTGTATGGTCTACAAGTCATCTTTGGGTTTGAGGAAGTGTGTACATAATTGTTCATGGTATTAACACTGGTTCAGCTAGCCATTGGTGTTTACACTAATTGTGGAGTTGCTTCGATGTTTGTGGAAACATCGTTTGGTGTGTATGCATGGATTTAGGTCTGAACTAAGGCATGGTGTGGTTCTCCTTCATTCCTTTCCACCATGGGAATGTTTTGGTGTTGACCTAATTTGAATTTGTAGAAGAGGTGCTTTGCTGACCTTGGAGAATTTTTTCAAGGTTGAAGATGGTATAAATAAGTATCAAGGGATCGTGAAAGGGTGTGTGCATGATGGAAGTTATGTGAGTGACAATGTGATAGAATGTGTGGTGTAGTACAAGATTTCATGTGTTATATTACTGGATGCAGTGAGAAGAAGGTGTCTACAATTCTTCAGTGAGACTACAGAGGTGATGAAGGTGATGCGGTGGAATTCTCTGTTGCATTGAGATAATTTTCTCCTTGTAACAATCTTCTCTATCTTATTCTACATTTTGGCAGTGAGCCTTTCTTTTGGGTAGTGAGCCTTCCTATAGTGAGCCTATTATTTTTGGTGTTGATATTACATTATAATGTGAGCTAATCCTCACCATGGTTTTTCCCTTCTTGGGTTTTCCACATAAATCCAATGTTCTCTTGTGTTTGATGTTGATTTGATTTAGTTTCTCTTATTTTCTTTCATGCCTAATAATCGTAACATTTTAAGGGTTAATTGAATTAATGTCAATCTAAATATGTTTGAGGTTTTTTGAATTATAACTTACAACTAATTCACCCCTCAATCTTAGTTGTCTTGTGCATTGAACAATTGGTATCAAAGCCAAGTTCCTTTGAAGAGAGATTAACTGCTTGAGGTAGATCTAGGATGGTGCACAAGAAGGATGTTCCCCTATTTGATGGATCTAACTATACATTCTAGAAAATAAGGATGGAATGTTATCTGATTTCTCTTGGATATGATATCTAAAAATCTGTGGTAACTACATATACTATACCTGAAAATGGTCTAAGTACTACAAATGAGATCAAGGCCTATGAAGCCGATGGTAAAGCTAGGTATGCTCTTTTAAGTGGTCTTACTAACTCTGAATTGGTTAAGGTTATGAATCTGAACAGTACTAATTAAATTTTTGAAAAGTTAAAGAGTATTTATGAAGGAGATGTCAAGGTCAAGCAAGCTAGAATGTAGAATCGGAAGACAATGTTTGAGACCATGAGAATGTCTAAAGATGAAAACATCACAAGCTACTTGCAGAAGGTGGATTGAAGTTGTCAATAAAATTAGAGGTCTTGGTGGAAAGCTGGCAAAAAAGGAAGTGGTATTAAAGGTACTTAGAACTCTTCCCAAAACTTACAGTCATAAAGTTTATGCTATTGAAGAATTGCAAAATATGGATCAATTCACCAGAGATCGGTTATATGGGACTTTAACTACTTTTGAAATGAGAGAATTTGGTACAAGTAGTGCAAAGATTGAGGCTACCTTTAAGGCCAATAAATCAGAGAAGTCTATGGAGTCAAATCAAGAGGATTCTAATGATATAGAAGCTAACTTTGCGAGAAGAATAAAAAAGGGTACTGGTAAGTACAATGGTAAGCTGCCTTTCAAATGTTTCAGTTGTGCCAAGATAGGTCATTATGCCTCAAGATGTCCAGAAAGAATTTTGAGAAGTAGAAATAGGGAGAACAAGAGTAGAGTGCCTAAGAAAAGCTACTATGTTAGAGAATATGAAAGTATATCTGATGATGAATCTGATTATGAAGATGATGACGTTAGTGAAAGCCTATTCATAGCCTTAAAAGATGATATTATTGCTACTAACTCTGAGGAATGTGTGAAGGAAAGGGCTTCAGAAGTAAGCATTAATGCTAAAAGCATGTTGATGACTACTTTTCATACCAAAAAGGAAAAGAACTATTGGGTCATTGATAGTGGATTCTCAAATCATATGACCGGTGATATGAATAAGTTTGTTAAACTTCAAAAATATTATGGAGGACTAGTTAGATTTGGTGATGATACATCTACTAAGATACGTGGAAGAGGTTGAATCTATTTTGATTGCAAGCATAATACTGATAATTTTATCTATGTCAAGGGCTTAAAAAATAACCTCTTGAGTGTTTGACAAATGTGTAGCAAAGGATACAATCTTGTGTTTTAGGATGGTGGGTGTGAGATCAGAAAAGACTCTAGAACTATGATAGCTACTGGAAAAAGGACAAATGGAAATGTTTATCAGCTCAAAGGTGGTGATGGCTATTACTTCATGACTCAGATCAATGGAAGTTGGATATGGCATAGAAGATTGTGTTATATCAATTTTGATATCTTGGTAAGATTAAGTTCAGTTCAAGTTATGAGAGATCTGCCAAAGATTACAAAACCTATCAATGCTAACTGTAAGGAATGTCATGTTTGAAAGAAAGCAAGAAGAAGCTTCAAATTCATAGATCAATCTTCTACCTAACTATTAGAATTGGTGCATATAGATCTTTGTGGTCCCACCAGAATAAGGATTTTTCAAGGTTATAGGTATTTCATGCTACTAATTGATGATTACTCTGGAATGACTTGGGTTACTTTTCTCAAAGAAAAATTAGAAGCTTGAGATAAGTTTAAAGCATTCAAACCAATGATTGAGAATGAAATGAATATAGGGATCAAATGTTTGAGCTTTGATAGAGGTGGAGAGTTCATCTCTAATGAGTTTAACATGTTCTATGAGAATCATGGAATAAAGATGCATTTGTCTGCCCCCAGGACTCCTCGGTAGAATGGAGTGGCTGAAAGAAAGTGTTAGGATCGTAAAAATTTAAAAATTTTACTATCTTCTCACTCCACCATATTTGAACAAATCCTAAAAAACATCCCAAAAACCATAGTAAAAATTTTATGTATCTCATAGGATGTCTATAGATGAGCAGTACTAAACTACTTAAAGGTCAATCTATCAGCAAGATGTTGTATTGCTTACACCGATACATGAGGAATCATTTGAAAATAACCATCGTTGTGAGAATAAAGATCGGAAAGAAACTTATAGAAGTCACCGATGGAATAATTAATACTGATGACCTTTCATCGGCAAGAGAACCAAGTAGTCATACCGATCGGTATGATTGATAATCATTGGAGGATCCTTCAAAAGCTACCCTGATGGTATATATCATATCGATGAAGTATTTCGGCAAGAGTTTCACCGAACATCCTGCAGGGGCAATGAAGCAAATAGCCATTGGCAAGAAATGAATTATCGGGACGAGAAACAAATAAGTCTCCGATACAATGTCTTGGCGAAAAGAGAGCTTTCGGTAAGACTCACAGCGATACAAATATCTATTGGGATGACTCAACATATCGGGACAAAGGAATTAGGTTTTGCCGACTCACAAGTCATGGTGATCAAAAGGTGTCGATGACACTTTAATAAACTATGTCTGATAAAGAATATAAAATGGCCATCGGGGAGATGATTTGATCAGGTTACCTTTTAAAAGCTATCCTGATAGTATATTTCATTCTGATGGGAATAAATTCATACCTATTGATATTATAGCAGTGAGACATTAACAGAGTCATTCCGATCCAAAGTAAAGATAACTATCGGTGAGACAATAAAGCTCGGGGAAACATAAATATGTTATCCCGATAGTATTGATCACCCCGATAAACAAATTATTATCAGTGAGACTCTTACCAATAGTTATATCGGTAAGACTCATTATGTCAGAGGGAAATCTTAAACACATGGTGATGAAACAAGTCCTGCCGATGGTCACGCCGATTGATTGTTCGCGCCACAAAAGGTATTAAAGTCACCCAGACATTTAAAAAAATCACGCCGATGAGAAGAGTTATGGCGATGTGACATTTCACAGCGATGAACATTGAATTGATTAGACAATTAAATACAAACGGCTACGAGATCCTTTACGATCATTGTAATCACAAGGTCATTTGAGAGGAGAATATGGAGGAACTCTTGAAGCAAGAACACAGGATTTTAATTACAGCCATCAAACAACAGGTACAATCATACAAACCATTGTATAGCTTGTGTTTGAATTTTCTGCCAAAGTTTAAAAATGGAGACTCCGGGAAAGGGGAAAGGAAGAAAATCACAAGGGGAAACCAGTAAATCTAAAAAACAAAAAACTGAACAAACCCCTAAGGAAAAAGTAAAAGATAGAAAACTCAATCAGGACTTAATTGATCAATTGCCTGGGTCAACTCCCAAGGCCAGAAGGTCTACTCAACTCAGGGTAGAAGTTGAAAAATTGGAAGATAAACATAAGCGCCTGGGAGATATCTGGACCCCAATCAGGGGATATGAGCTTTTTAGATTCCATTATAATAGAAGGTTTAGGAATGCTCCTGTGTCAAACCCATGGCACTTGAATTTGGGAAAACTGGTTGTGCCTAATGTATTCCTGAATGTGGAACTCCTCCAACTGCTTGCCAAATATTACAATTCAAGCCTGAAAGCCCTCTGCAACCCACAAGGAGAACCAATTGTACATTTGTCAAAGAATGCTATTTGTGAAGTGTTTGATCTAGATGATTTATGCACTGTCCCTATTATTTATGAAGATCTTGAGAAAGAATATTGGAGAATGGATACAACTTACAATGGATGGAGGTTGCCCATTCATAGGCCCAGGATTGAAGGAGAAGTGATGTCCTTAACTGAAACTGATGGTCCTCCCTTTCATGTAGCCATATTTGAACCATATATACAGTATACCTATTATTCTGTGGGCCAAGTCCTTGGTTTAGAGGTCCCTGAGTTCATGACTATCCCTCTAATGGTCATAGCCTCTGACATTCAGTGTCATAATGCGAGGCAGTTTGATTATGCTTCCTATATTGCTAATAGAATGGATTCTGGCTTATCTGCAATAAGAAACAGTGCCCCAGCATGCTCTTTTGAGCATTACTCAATGCTTATGCACATGGTGTTGTATTTCAGCCAGGAAGTAGGGTTATGGCCAAGTGAGCTTAAAGTTGTTACTGCAGATAAGAAAGGGGAAAAGATACCCATACAAATGTGGACCAGAATATGGGATAGTAGATATGCCCACTCCAGCTATACCCAATTTGAAGAACACTGTGTAAAAGTTTTGTATAGGTATTTTAACCACCCCTGTGAATATTCAATTTCTACTAAAATAAAAAGATTCCTCAGGCCAAAGGATTTTGGTGGCCCCCCTACTATCACTCATAATTGGGGAGACTGGTATTGCTTTGAGGATGTGACTATGATCAGGGTTTATGGTTTTGAGGATACTCCATTCATATTGCACAAGACTGTTCCTGACAAGCTTGCATACTTAGAAATAATCAGGCAAATGCATTGCTCAAATGTAATGCATCTGAGTTCACATGATAAATAATCATTTATGCCCAGCACTTTATGTTTTGGAGATTTTACTGTGGTTTCAAAAGAAGGTTACAATCTCATTTTGGATAAATTAATGCACTATAATATGAGGAGTGCTGAGGCTAGGAAAGGGTTTGACCCTGAAGGTTTTATTGACTATGCATGTAGGAAACAAAATCTTAGTGGATACATGCACATACATTATCCACATGACGATGTTATTAGAAATTTAGAAGAGGCTGAAGTTGAGTTGGTGATAGAAAAATATAACAGGGATTTAGGTGAAAAGAAAAAGCAATTAGCAGAGATTGAAGTTATATCCTCTAAGAATGAAGAAATGGTAGATCAAGAACAGCCACAGGACAAAACAACAAAAATGTCCAAAAGGAAAATGCTACAATATCAGCCTCCTGTTGTGCTACATGATGAGGAGGGAACTGCTAATGAGGATCCACGCCAAACAGCTTATGATTCTTTCATCTCTGATGATAAATTTATTCAGTCAAAAGAATTTAAGTCATTCTTGTATAAATACAAAGGGAAAGAGATCAGAGAATCAGTAGATGATGTTTCTGCTGATAATGAAACACAATTGTTAGATATGTTGAAGGTAACAGTAGATAAAGAGATGCAGGACATGACACTTAGCAAGGGTAGACAGTTGCTTAAGGATGTAGGGGTTATGATTTTTCCTGGCCTTGATTTAAATTCTGCTTTGGTTTTTGACAGTTTTTTGAATAGTTCAAATGATAAATATAAACTTACTCCAGAAGGAGTTAATGAAGTGTATATGGGAACAAGATATAATAATGATGAAAATTCCTTAATGATATGGGCATTATATCCTCCCCATCAGAAAACGGCCATCATAGATACTGAAAAGACTTTTGGCCATGTCATGACTTTGAAAGCAGGGGAAACTGACCCTCTGATTACTGCAGACATTGGTATCAATGTTGCAAAATTGAACAAAGCACAAGCTCAAATGTTGATCAAAGAGAGAGATGCATACAAATTGAGCTGTGAAAGATTGACACAAGAAAATGATTACTTGAAGGATGCTGTTAAGAGTACTTTTGGCCAATCCACAAAAAGAATAACTCAAGGTGAGAGCTCACAAGGCATTCAAGCATTATCCCCTGACCAGGCAACACAAATTCAGATAGATGCATTTGTTACAATACTGCAGAGCAGGTATTCAAACATGGTGCGGCGGTTAAACCAGTTTTGGGATAACTACTGAGAAAATCACAAAGCAGTTAAAGAACATGAAAGACTTGAAAAGAGAATACAGGAAAAATTGATTGAGATACAAAGCAAAAGTGCTACTGATAGTACAGATATCTCTGATGTAGGAGCATTGCTCAAACAACACCAAAAATACTATAACAAACTTAAAGCTGATGCTAAGGAAGGTACCGATGCTTCAAATGCAGGAGTGCCTGTGTTATTTAAAGACAATGGAGAGGTAAAAAGCAAAGAAGAATGGATTGTTGATTGTCAAGTCATATTACAATAGGCCACAGGATCTCTCAAAGACAAAATTTCTACATCTGGAGAAGCTTGCAGACACCTAGAAAGAATGGTCACACTTGATGTGATTACTAGAGATGCTATTGAGCTTACTGATTCTCACCGTGATCAGGAGTATTTAGATCACTTGGCTAAAGGTTATTTATGGCTGAATAGAGCCTAATCATGATTATGTAATAGTTGTTAATGTTTGTTAAGTTCCCAAAAGACTTATTGAAGAGTTATGTCTCTTCATAGAAACATCTATATAGGTTCAAACAATTGGTGTTGAAAGATCATCAGCAGTAGAATATATCCATATACATAAGATACAATGTTTCAAAATGACTATGTTGCATATTTTATTTGAAGAAGTTTGAAGTTCTCTGATTCAGTGGTTTTACTTTGGTATCAGTTGTTTGTTAAAATTATTCAATTGTGTGGCTGTCTCCATTTCTACATTTCCTTGTTATTTAGATTAATGTATCAAGTATATATTTAATCTGTCAATACACATTTGCTATATCTGTGTGATTAAATAGGTTGGTGTCCATTTGAAGAATTAAACCCTTTTGATTTAGTCACAGTAGCCTGGAAGTATTAAGTTTGGATTACTAAGTAGGGCCATATAATTAGGATTGCCATTCTATCTCCAAGACAATATTATCTGTTAATCTTGCTCATTCATTTCATTTGGTTCCTTCAAGTAAGGATTAAAATACCTTTTGGTGAATTATAAGATATCTGATTATATTGGTTAGATTATCAAGAAGAGTTTGTCAGTCATTTCCTTGCACGTTTATACAAGTTATAAACTAAAACTGTGCCAAACAATTAGAATTATTACCATTAAGAAACCACTAGTCTTGGTCCTTCAATTGACTCTGTTACCCAACAAGGCACTAGTCTTATTTAACTCATTATTTAAATCCTTTTACCTTGATATTGCTTATACAATTTCTACCAATCACTTATTAGACATTAGACATAGAATCAGTTGGCAAGCTTTTCATCTATCCTACATCCTATGCCATTGTAGATAGATTTAATTAGTCCACACATTCACATTCAGACTATTTTAATTTTCCAAGGTTTACCCGCCTAGGTGTAACAGGACCTAAAGCATAGGAAATCATCAAACCTTGAAGGTTGATTTCGTCAAGTTAGTTCAAAAACGTTGCAAATCTAAACATAGAGCTTGGCATCCTTTTAGGATTAGCAACCTGCATTTTTGAGACCTAATAGAAAGAATAGGACTATTCAAGAAGCTGCAAGGACAATGATAAAAGAAGCAAATCTACTAGAGGTCTATTGGAGAGAATCAATTCATACTATTGTTTACATACTAAATAGAGTTCATGCAAGGGAAAACAATACAAAGACTCCTTTTGAGATACGGTATTGAAGGATTCCTACTACCAAACACTTCAGCCTTGTTGGTTGTTTTAAATTTCCAACCTGATTCTCCCATCAAATCTATAAAATAGCCACTTATTAGTGATTGATTTGCCTCAAGGGATTGGCTAATGAATAGGAGATTAGGGAGAGGAGGCTTTCTCAATCCCTGTTTTCTTCCTCTGCACTTTAGGCTCTGTGAAACCAAGGAGGGTGTTGCTATGTAGATGGATTTATTTCTAATTCTCTGGCTATCTCTCTTTAACTGATGTCTTCTTTTCCTCAGGATAACAATGTTCTACTAGAGATATTAGCTTGTCAATATTATTCCCATGACATATATGTTCCTAGAAAGTTCCTTGAAAGAATGTATGATATAGTGAAAGGAGTGGCTAGATTTTTTAATCTCTTATCTTATTCTTTGCAGAGGAACATGCAAAACTTAACTTAATCAAAATAAATATCCTAAAAGCCTATTGCTGGAAAGGAAAATATTTGGATTGATTTTTAAAATATTGTGAGGATAATTAGAGGGGAATAAGTTCAGTATAGTATCCATGAAACAGATTAGTGCCTATCCAAGGGCCAAGGAGTCAAAAAGATTAAAATGATAAAAAAAGTAAATAAACAGTGATGTAACAAACCTCAGTTTATTGTAAAGATACAACAATGTCTTACATTAAAAATACTCTACTAGTTTTGGAATCAACCATACATAGTTATCCCTATACGCCCGAATCACACTTGATATTTTCTAATAGCAATTTTTACATTACTCCTTGAGTAAAAGCCATAAGAGAAATATGTGAACATAGGAAAGACTGTGTCGATGAATACAGATGATCTTTGACCAAATATATATTCATAATGTGAAACAATATACATGAAGTAGGAGACAATATATTCCAAAACTCAACAAAAATTGTAAAATAAACTGTTCAATAACTTGCATCATAGCTTTCAATAATTATATCAAGAAATGAGAAGAGACTCAAATTAGAAACCTGAAAATAGACAACTAATTCTATTAGTAGAAAAAAACTTATTTTCAACTCTTCTCTTACTAGATTGATCCCTATTTCAGACTAAGGCTGGAAATATGACCTCAAACCAATGCTTTATCATAAGCCCTAAATTCCCTTTTATAGAAGTAAGGGAGTAACAAGCTTTAGGCTTATGAAAAAAGAAGTTACAACCATTTTGTAACTGACAGACGCATCTACAAGAAGAGGCCGGTGTAATCACTTCACAACTGTGTGTTTAGCTTCCATGTTGGCAGGAAAAGGAGCTGGGCCTTTGATGATGGATGCATTGCTCGAGGCCATTAGAGCTAGGCACTCCTCAAATGTCATCAAAGTGTTTAATACGAGCCTTTATTTCTCTACCTTTTCAAACTGCACACCAAAAGATGAGAAAATGCACAAGGAACAACATTGAAAGGAAACCCAGGATGACAGAATCTCCTTCACGATTTCTAGGTTCCATTGCACAAGTGAGATTTTTCCCTCCAAGTCTCAAAGTTTCATGTAACTTCAATTGAGTTGAAAACTGGGGAATCCACACCGGGCCTGCCTCAAAAGTACTAGAAGCCAAGCCAAGAGAATATTAGGAACATCAACAATTCTCCTCCAATCCCTTATCTATTTCATCTGGGAGGCAATCTCCTTACACCTAAAGTTAATGCTCTATTAGGAAAATTAGATGTAAGGAAGTGGTAGAGGAAGCTGAGAAGCTTCTCTACTCCAGAAGGGAATCTTCAACTCAAAGAAATAAAGGAACTATTGGAGTAGGAAGAATACCCCTCAGAACCCCCCATCAAATGAGATGAGGAAAGGGAGAAGAAATCATAGGGCTACAATGGACGCTGCTACTAATCTCCAATTTTCCCTGCACCAACTATCCCAGAGGAGATAATTCAAGGTCTTTCTAATTTTGTAGGGACAGATCAAGAGCCATGAGAATAAGGAAGAAAATCCTAAAGAACAAGGGAACAAATAGAACACACAGGAATAGGGGAAAGCCATACTGTCAGAATGTTTTAAACAATATGAATGGTAACATTAGCACTTGCCTTTTTATAGAAATTTTAGGATGTAAGCATACATCCACACATCTATGGTGTATTAATTTTCCAATCACTTCATAACATTCTTGCCATAAATGGAAATCTTTTAAAGATTACCATAAGTGGATGGAAAGATTTGATTTCATAATTCTGCATAACTACAAATATCACTTCTTGCATTGAATTCTGCTAGATTAGGAGTCTTGGTTCTCCCAATTAAGCACTATCATCACATCAAATTTCATCACATAGTAGGTGAAATGTCAATCACAATAGAGGCACAAATTTCCAAAGGTCGAGCTTGCATAAGCCAAATTATTCTATTATCAAATTTCTTAGGAGTGGTGGTGATGGAGACCTTGCACACACCTGAGCAGTTAATGCTTTGTAATGAAGCCTAGTCAGATTTGGCACTGACAAATCCTTCTGTTTAAAACTTTGAATTTAGGCCATTGATCTCAATCTCAGCTGGTACAACTTAACAGTGCTGATTTGATCCTATTCCAGGTTTGACCTTACTGCTTGCTTCTTTCAATAATATCCTACCATCTAGACAACCTTTTCTAGCCATGATCCTTAGGAGAAGTCCTTCTTGCAGTGTAGTTAAGATAGCACCCGCCATTCCGCATATGAAGGATATGGTTAGAGATATGATCTCGGTAGAATAGAGGATAAACGTTAGATCTTGATCTCATGTACATGATCAGAGCATTTCTCAAAAATTTAGTCATGTTTCATGCCACGTTAGATCCTTGCCATTAATGACAATCCCATCACTCAAAAAGCCACGTGTCAAAATTCTGTCATTCAGTGGTTGCTCAGAAGATCCTTTGGTGGAGTATGGAAGAATGTCAGAATCAAAGAGAAACCACTTTGTAATGCCCATGACTCACCTCCTTGCCATCCTAGATGGTCCTTGACCAGTTGTCACCTTTTCTGCATTTTTGCCGAGGCCAGCTTCCTTCGTATCTTTTCCTGGGTAGATTGGCGGAAATGAATCCGCTAGCGCCACTTGCCAAAATTGGTTAGTAGGACTGGACCTTGACATGTGCACTAGTTTTGTTGCTTTAGGATCAGGACAGCCAATTGGGTCGACTCTCTCTTTAAGAATAAAATTATCCTAGGTGCAGGCTATAGACAGTAACTACTTGGCGAGGGGCCAGTAAACAACATTGAGGGAAGGCATGAGGGAAAACTTTAAAGGATAGTGATAGGAAATTAGTAGTCACTAAATAATTATATCATATGGGGTTATTTGCAAGACTTTATACTATGAGGGTTTAGGGTTTTAGCAAATTTAGCTTACTTGGGGCATTTTCTCTAACAGAGAAACACTAATTTTGGAAATCTAATGATCAAGTTGTTGGAAATAAGGAACACTGAGAGGGGGAGTGAATCAGTGTTTTGCAAAACTTCTTAGATTGTTCCTTAATTTATTTTCCACATACATTCAAAAAAAAGATCTGTAAGCATAAGAATAGAAATAGCAAGATCATAACACATGAACACCAAGATTTTTACGTGGAAACCCAGTTAAGGGAAAAACCATGGTGGGGGTTAACCCAAAACAAATTATACTCTATTAAAAGTATTACAAATGGGGAAGGCACATGTCTTTGGGCTCACTACCCAGAGCTCACTGCAAAAATAGGGTCACTGCCTATAGGAATGATTATAAGAAGATTACAGAATGTTTGAACTAATGAATAGCATCTCCCAATGCAAAAATTTAGTTCCGGTTAAGTACAATAGACTGATCTTACACACTTCATCCTTACTCTACAATGTTTATTGTTCTGTCATGATCTGGTCCTTAGATCTCTTCTCTTTCTCACTTTTTTCTACCTTTTCACACTTACTCCATCATCATATCATAACTCCACACACAAAAGACTTGAATCCATTGGCTATATATATACGCATCAAGAGATTCAATTATATGTAGTCGGCATCTAGAAAACTTAGAACATTTATTAAGAACTCTACTCTGTCTTCTGAATCCATACACAACAACAATGTGGACCAAAATCTTGTGTTCTCAAATCATGAATCATGTCAGCCAATATCATTGATTATGACAAATTGCGTAACCAAAAACATTTCTTCATCTAGACCAAGACCAAATGCTAGGTCAGCCTAATCTTCTTCTGGCTGTACTGACTAACTAGAACCCAATACTTAGATGCTTATATCTTTTGAATCCTTCATCACCAGAGGCTAAGATTTTGGATTTAGATAGTCTTGACAATCCTTATCACTCCCTTAGATCTACAACACATTGTGATTTACCACCAGAGAGATCTAGACCAAGATACCATACCCTGTCACATGCTCTATTTCTGACATCCAGACTTAGACAAATCCTCACTCTGACTTCTGGTATAAACAAATCTTGTAATGTGGATGTGTAGGATAAACTTAGTTGCCATCAATGACAACACTTGTCATGCGTAGCAGTGGACCTCTTGCCAGTAATCTCCCCCTTTATCATTGATGGCAACACTTAGTGAAAAATGATTAAGTGTCGAATCAACTCCCCCTTTTTATGTGCTCCCTCTTTCTATGTATACTTATGCTTTTCACTAATCTTCAATTCTCCCCCTTTGCTAGATTCCTCATTTTTCACTGCTCTTCACTCCCCCTTTGACATCAATTGGAAGGATGGGGTCCGCAACCAAAATTTACACAAAAATCCTATATACCAAGCCACATATGTACAAATAGTCCTTAACTCTTATTTACATAAACTTAAGTACATCACCAAAAATGTTCTGCAATCATATCAACTCACTATCCCAGCTCTTCTTCATAGTGTTCAAAATTGAGATGTGGCCACTTAAGATATCTTGCGATTCTATCATCCACAATGAACTCACCTTCTCCGCACCTAGTCTCATTGAAATGGTGATAAACTATGGCAGCATCAATAGGGATCCTATATCTAGCTTTGAATGCATTCTCTAGCAATAGGCAGGAGTTGATGGAATTTTTAGGTAGATTTGCATACCACTAGTATGTATCTTCCCCTAACAAGTATAGGAACAGTCTACAAACTACATCCTCATGTTGTATTCTTGCTTGGAAGAAAGCTTCATTGAAGGTTCTCAGTAATCCTCTGCATCTTGATATGGATGATACTTAGGACATAATTTGTCTGGATTCTTTGGTAGATCATTATAGGCTATGAAGTGTAAGGGTGAATAATCATTGAAGAACACCATGGGAATTTCCATGGGAGCTACAAGTGGAATAGGGGCTATTGGTGACACATGAGGTCTAGGTTGAGTACCTACTAAACATGATCTTGATCTAAAATTGGGTAATTCTTGCAAAGGTCCAATAGAATTGGATCTAGTAACATGTCAACAAGCCAGCTCAAGAAATTTAGAGTGAACTTTAAAGGTTTGGACTAGAGCATTGCGAAGATATAGTCAAATTCTCTGTAGGAATGGATATTTGAAGTCAATTGTCTCAGAACAAGAGATATTTATGCAATCTTTGTGGAAATACAAAGCTTTCAGTTTAATCTTGGGGTTTAGATAAATTTTTGCAATTATCTTGTCAGTTATCCTTAGAGAAGGGATATCTATAGTCAGATTGCTCAAATTGCAAAGTATTTATAGGATCCTAGTGGAAACACTAAAGCTTTCAATCTAAACTAAGAGATTTTGAAACAATTCTTTATAGCGATACATTTGGATTCTTCTAAAGAATATATTCCTTTAAATTTCATTGATCTGGCCCTCCTTCTAACGCCAAAAACTTATTGATGCATTTGTTAGTGACAACAACAAGAAATAAATGTTTACACTCAAACCTTTACTTATCTTGAAAGATATGATGAATTACAAAATTAATTCATAATCCCAAGTCTTTGTTGGTCAGGTCTTGATCATCTGACGTTACCTAGAGTTTGATTTGTAGTGTTGTTTTTTTTATTTTAGGCCTTACGTGTGATTATTTTTCAAAGTTCTACAATATTGCTTTAGTTATCCAATTATTTGTACCTGCTCTACATATATTCGTCACAATTCCATTAAATCTTTCACTATCAAGTTAGGATTTAAGAAAATATATGTCAATTTGATCCAAATTCTTAGCAATTCACTTGACTTTGTCTCTTTTTTGGACTAATTATGAAGATATTTCTAAGTTTGATTAGTTCTTCTAAAACTATCCAATTTGAATTGATCTTTTCCCTTGCACCTTAAATTCACTTAAAGATTGTGTCAACAAGAAAGTATTTCATCATGATTTGCTATTATCTACATGAATCTTCAGTATGATGTGCAATTTACTAAAATATGCTACTGATATACAATTATTTATACTAATTTAGCATATTCTCTCTACATTTGCTTCTTATTTAACATTATTTGGAGTTATTTATGATTGTTATGAAATGAAATGTGAAAAGATAGGGTTTAAAGAATATAAATCCTAAAATTTCTATGCTTTGATCAATGGTCCACATACATACTCTAATACTTTCATGAAAAGGAGAAGAACCAAACAACATTTTTCTAGGAATCTCGACAACTACATGCAGTTATTACAAATATTCAAAGGAAAAAATGATGACAATATGCAATTAAAGTGAATGCACTTTAGTTTGAATGCAACAATCCACCATCACACATCATAAATCAACCAAAGACTACATAAGATTTATGATTAGGAAGCAATCTATAGCTCCATTTTCATTTAATATGCTTTAGAATAAGTACATATACATGTGATCCTAAGAAAGAATCCTAGAAAGTCACAAAAGTTGCAAAAATATACAAACTTAGTGCTGACAAGCTCAACAATTCAATCCCCCTTTACAAATGATAATCGATATCCTTTTATAGAACAAGGATAAGATTAGTTACAATGATACAATGGTTAGGAACCATTCAAAATAATCCACATCCTAGATTTCTTTGACCAAGTCAAAAATCCAAAAGAGTGGCATGTGTTGCCAATTGGCAACTATTAATAGAGAACAACTGACAAAGAATATCCTCCAGCATGTTTACAATAGTATCCCATTACATATCCTATTGGGATATACCATATCCCTCCATAATGGCCACCCCTATGTCTAACTTCTTATAGAAGTCATATGCAAGTACCAGAGTGTCTATTTAGGATTTGTCACCAACCTGGGTCTTTACTCTTGCATATTCAAATGCCCTTAGCTACTCATCAAGGGATACTACTTTGACTTCTCTATTATCTATCTTCTTATCATATGCATTCAACTTGACATTTATTTCTTCCATCTCATCCATGATAACCTCTATAAAATGTAGCATGGGATCCTCTAACACCAAACTAAATTTGTTCTTGAATGTTTGCACAGACTCCTATTCATCAGGTGTCCCTGTCTCTGCCATGGAATCGACAAGAAGCTCCTCCAAATTTTCATCTCATCTGCCAATAGGTCATGGACCTTTATACTTATATCCCCTACCTTAGCTATGCACATTTCAAAACATCCACTTCCAACTAGAGCTCTTGGATCCATGTACTTACCTTAGGCAAGGTCTAGATTGTCACAATCTTGTTCTTTAGGAGATCTTGATCCTTCATCTTCTTTGCCTCTTTTAGCCTATCCAAGGCACAATCACTTTGATTGAGCCTTTGTCCAGATGTTCTTTTTAGGGACTCTACTTCCTCCTTCAAAGTACCCAAAGTGCTCCAGCTAGACAAGGATGTCCTTATTAACTTTTCCCCTATAGTTAAGAACTTGGTGAACCATTTATTCATGACCTAGTCTTGATGCTTCTGGGCAACTAGACTTTTTATTTCTTCTTAACTTACCAAAGCTAAGGCAATAGGCCTTTTTGCTTTTTGCATTGCAGATGTTAGCCCTGTATGCTTAACTAGCCCTTTGATGAAATTCTAAAGTTGATCATTTTTCTCCATTACCTCCTTATTTTTAGCTTTTAGCCTCTTCATTTTGGTTGCAATCACTTTAGTGCTCTCCTTGAGCTCCTCAATGTAGATTAATCAGCCATTGAATGCCTCAAGTCAATGGTTGTGACCTAGAATTCCTTGGCACTTATTTCTCATTTGCTCTTATCCACTAGAGGAATAGCCAAATGTGTTGTTCTTATCCCTATTGTGGAATCCCTCTTTATTGTGGATATAGCCCTAGCCTTGCATTTTGACTTAACACTATCCCATGTGAATAGTGACTTAAAGTCAAAAGGTATTGGGTCATGTATAGGGGGCTCAAGCTTTGATGCTAGCCATGACAATACATTTGATCCTGACCCTGCCTAGTCTAGCTACTCAATTTGAGCATCATGTATTTCTATCTCTTTATCCTGATCAAGCCTTGGTAGGATTACCTCCATATTTTTTTGACCTTGAGCTATATCTTGATCACCACATTTATCCTTACATGGGTCTCCTCCTCTTGTGCAGGGGGTTGTTGGTATGCATGTGATGTATAATCCTCTTTATCTTGACCTACTCCACCCCTAGGATCACACTCAATCTATTCTTCTGGCTGATTTGGATTTTGAATATCCTAATGGGAGTCATGTATGCTTGGTCTTTGACTTACCTCCTCATCAGTCTCCTTATCTCCTTGAGTTTGTTGTCCAAATACAGACTTATGTTGTTCATACTCTTCCTCACCTATCAAGACATCTTTTTGTGTATCCTCAGTCTAGATGTCTATATGCATCTATGTATCTTCATTATGTATAGGGTTGTCCCTAATAATTTATTCTTCTTCATCTCCATCCCTAGGATGATATGACAAATATATTACCTTTAGACTGATGATGGTTTCTATTAGGACATCCAGATGCCCTATTTGTACTTCTACTCTAGGAGACTTAGGCTTTTCCCTTCCTTCACCATCATGTCCCCCCTAAGTATTATCTTTAGTTGTAGGCCTAGCATGCCTTAGCAGGCTCTCTATAGAGTGGGCAGTCACATCCCTTGTTATCTCATCATCAGTCAAATCAATTGTTTCACTCATAGGTAAAGGCCGATTGGCTTCCTTTTTAGATGCCTCTATTATTGCCTCCTCAGCTAATTCACTTTTCACCTTAATAATCTATATTGTTGGCACATTGTGTTGCAAACTTCCTTGGCTATATGTAGAGTAGGATTTGGATGCTCTAGAGTCAAAATTCCAATAGATTTGGATGTGGATCCTCTCATCACTGAACCTTGATATCTCTTTTTTTTAGGGATATTTATTCCCTTCAATAGATCATCATGGCTCCTATCCACCTCTATATCTATGTGCTCTTTCTCCTTTGTTTCTATAGCCTTGGATAATGATATAAGAAGGGTTTCTTGGGGTACATCTATAGGAGGTGATGGCCTGGTGGAAATGGAGATACCCATTGTAGTAAATTCTTGTATGGCTCCTGATGATCCTAGTTGGGCCAACCTTGCTTCCATGACTTGCCTTTTATGTATAAGGAAGTCATCAAAACCTGTCTCATCCCTTTCTTTCATCTTTCTCTTCTTATCAAAGGTGATGGAAACTTCTTTAATTTTCAATTCATTAGTCCTTTTATTCATCCAATTCTTGGTTATCCCCATCACTTTGGCTATGATAACATCAATGGATGTTTCATCCTCCTTAGTCCAATCTGGGGGAACTAATGGTTCATTATATACTTTCTTATCTTCATACTCAGGATCTAGAATATCCTTATCATCTACTTTGATTTGAGGTGGCACCTTTGGATATTTGATAGTCTTCATTTGTTTCATGGTCAGTCTTTGATACCCTATTTTCCTCACCTCATACTCATCAGCACAATATGTGCAATAATCCTCCAGGTAGGTGACATGCTTGTATTTCTTATTGATGAATCTTTATATCCTATGATAAGGATCATAATATCTTACTAATGGGAAAAGTTGTAAGTGTAACATTTGTAATTATGTTTGGCATTATCTATAGATCCACATATAAACTATTTGATATCCAAAGAGAATTTTACATTTTCTCTCCCATCCTTCTTCTTATGTGCTTGAAATGCTACAATGGTCTGCCTGAGTACCTCTATCAAGACCACCTTATCTAAAGGATACCTAGGTAGCATGAATGGGTTTCCACTAAAACCTTCCATCCTGACATATGAATAGGATAGTAATTGGATTAACAAAGCTCCATGAGGATGTATCCTCTCCTGAGCTCCTAATGATATCTATTTAGCCTTGTCTCCTTCCATGAGCAAGACTAGGTGCATTATAAAACAATCATTTACTACTTTGTAGTCTTCAATGGACTGCCTCCTCTCTAAATGAGGATAGTGTTTCCATGAGGTCTTCTCATGAGGTAATTGCCCTAGCTTTCCAACGGTCTACAATCTATTAAAGGTTGACTTGCATGCACATTGATAGACTAAATATGAGGTCATGTGGAAAACTCTATCCTTCTTCCTCCTTCATTTGACAAGTTGCTCATACATGGCATCACTGATGATCTTAGCCCACTACATGGTCTATTTCTTCTCTATTACCATGTGGATCAAGGCATACATTCATGACTTAAAGTTTTCTAAGTTACCCTCCCCGCTCATCCGACTGAGTACAACACTATCATGTATTGGATTTCCAGGGAGAAGTCATATTTATAGAGATGCTGGGGCGTTTTGGCTACAACCATAGATTTATTCCCCTAATCTCTCCATAAGGAGAAGATGACCTTCCTAAAATTTGTCAGATTTCTATCATACTCTATAGAAAGCACCTTTAGATCAGGCACATACATGTTCCTAGGCATCGGCAAATTGAAGGCTTATATAATGCCATCTACCAAGAGGTTGGCATACACCCTTCCTTGATGTTCAACACTTCAATTTACTAGATTATAATGCTCTATGCATTCATCCAACAATTCAACAACCTCAGTAGCATATGGAAATCATTCCACGTAAAACATCCATGTGGCAATGATATTCTTTAAAATGGGATTGTCTTCTTTGCTCTAAATCCTTGTTCTAAAAGCATCTAGATCTCTACTACCACAATGAGTATCCTCTACACAACCATACTTACTGCATACACTCTTGGCCTTAGGAAACATGTCATCTTTGAATTCTGTGTCACGTCTATCTATACGGGGTTGTATCGTGACCAATGGATTTAAAATGTCCATGTCTTAAACAAGTGCTTAGGTCATGCTAGGGTTAATACCTTCTCATTTCTATAAGGGGATAAACATGGCACTCCTCCAGGGTGATATGTAGATAAAATGAATTAACTTTGATTTATCTAACTTCAACATTTTAACTTTTTATTTATGTAAAATATGCAATATAATCATGAAAACGAAAAGGAAAGGTTTTGTCGTATACATACCTACATGTGAAGACCTTAACCTAGATGTACTGAATTTTACAAGAAATGTTGTTAGTAGACCACTCTCTATGTAATTATGTTCCTTGTCGTAACTTCACTATAGCTACTTTCAATTTCTTGTGGCCTCTGTGCAAATTTCAGCTTTCAAATGCAATAATGTGAAAAATATGAGAGTAATTACCATTTTATCTTAGTAAATCTTTCAATTTAGGGATTATTAGTTGCTTTCAAGAGATTAGGTGGATTTATCAAGTGCAAACGTAGGAGATCACTACAAGTGCTTATCAGCACACTTTTAAAATTTAAAAGCCAGCGTGATGCAGAGAGAATAGTCTTCACTTAGAAATCTACAACAAAACACTTCATAAGCCTCTGAAAGAAGGCTGAAAATAAAAAGGAACAGTAAATAGAGGAAGAGAAATATACATAATAATATATATGTAATCTGAAATTTTATTACAAAATATGGAAGCATATGAGCTTCTGAGAGGTACAATCCACAATTGCAACATTTTTTTGTCTTCATCAATCTAGACTCATACTGGAAACATCTAGCTATGCAAATATCTTCATCCAAAAAACCTCTCTCCCAAATGAGCAATCCTCAATATGTAGAAATTGGGTGAGAAGGAAACCATTATTGTTTTCTCAAAACAACCTCCATAAATCCACAAGAAAAACCCGTCACTTCCAACCTGTCATTACTCCCTCAATTTTTGGGATTTTCTAAAATAGTTTCTAGGTTTTGTGTGCCTTCATTCCATATTTCTAGAAAATTTTAAATTTTTTAATATAGATAAGAAATGAGAAAGTTATGCCCATTTTACTGAGACTAGTTTCATAATAATGACCTAGACATGCAACAACATGCAAAGCTTCTGGCCCCACCTCTTGCAAATCAATTCCAAGATTCTTGGCAGCCCCACTTATGAAAAAATTAGTCAAATGCCACCAAAATTACATTTGTAATTGCACCCAAGGGAAATTACATTTGTTGCAAATTAAAATATTATTTCCCAAGCCCATAAACCTTATTGAAAACAATCCAAATTAAAACAATATTTTTGGTGATGCAAGATTGCCATTGACCGTGGATGCTCCTACATCAGACACCTAGGGTAAGAAGTTTATGAGAATACACTCACAAATATGTGCACAAGAAATTTCTATCTTCTATTTTTTTCTCTTTTTCTAGCATCTATTTGGAATACTTCCTATACCCCACCAACTCTGCTCTGCACTCCTCTTTCTCAACATGGAATCACTGTAACTTGACCTCCTCCACCAACATGCATCTGCACTATCCTCTACAATATCACACAAATCTTTCTCTACATACAAATAAACACTAACAACATCCAACTGTATTATCTCTTCTACATTCACTAACTGTTCTTCTACACTCATATGCAAATCATCCTTCACAAATTCAAAAGAATATAATTTTACCTCTTTCACCTATTCCTCTATTTTTACTTCTACAACATCCATCTGCTCACTATCTACTGCAATCTTTTCATATTCATACACTCTACTCTCATCTTCATCATAAAAATAAGACATATTATGTATTACATCTTTCTCTGCAACCTTTTTCATCACCATTGCCTACTGCCCCATCTTCTTCATGCCCATTCTCTACTACTGCAACCTCATGATCTGCAACAACTACAACCTTCTTCTCATCCTCAACCATTTCTACTTTGTCTTCCTCATTTCTTGATGTCAAAAAAATCATAGGTATACTCATCATTTCATTTTTTACCTCTTCTATTGCTGCTATCCTTGTTTGTCAAATTTTTCTTTGAATAATCTTTCTAATGGGCCATGTAACCTTCCTCTTCATTGATAAGTGCCAACTTTGCAACTGCTAAACTATTCTTTCCATATCTTTTTCCATCTCTTCCATAGCTTACCTCAGTTCTCTTATCTCTTTCTCAACCTCTATTTGTCTCATCTTTTCCTCTTTCCTCTTCCTCTCTTTTTCTTCTTTCTTCTTGTTTTGTGAACCTCCAACCTACAAGTACATTCTAAACAAATCCATCTTTCCTCAAGCAACTCTCTTTCACCTTGCTTCTTCTTGTCTTTGCCTCACCTAGGTCTCTTCTCTTTTCCTCTACCTAGTCTTTTGGCAACCAGGTTCTCTTTTCAACTTGCACAAACAAAAACCCACAAACACCAAACTCTTTATTGCCTAGACCTTCTGAGCTCTGATACCAATTGATGTAGAGAGGATAGTTTTCACTTAGAAATCTGCAACAAAGCACTTCACAAGCCTCTGAGAGAAGGCTGAAAATAAAAAAGGAACAACAAATAGAAGAAGAGAAATATGCACAATAATATTTATGCAATATGAAATTTCATTACAAAATATGGAAGCATATGAGCTTATGAGAGATACAATCCACACTTGCAACATTGTTTTTCCTTCATCAATCTGGACTCATACTAGTAGCATCTGGCTATGTAAATATCTTCATCCAAAAACCCTCTCTCCCAAATGAGAAATCCTCAATATGTAGAAATTGGGTGAGAAGAAAACCATTATTGGTTTCTCAAAATGACTTCCATAAATCCACAAGAAAAAATAGTCACTTCCAACCTTTCATCACTCCCTCAATATTTGGGATTTTCAAAAATGGTTTCTAGGTTTGTGTGCCTTCTTTCTAGCTTTCTAGAACATTTTAAATTTTACCATTTCAATAATAAATGAGAAAGTTAGGCCCATTTTACTGAGACTAGGTTTCATAATAACGACCCAGACATGCAACAACATGCAAAGCTTCTAGCCCCACCTCTTGGAAATCAATTCCAAGATTCTTGGTAGCTGCACTTATGAGAAAATTAGTCAAATCCCACAAAAATTACATTTACAATTGCACCTAAGGGAAATTACATTTGTTGCAAATTAAAATATTATTTCGCAAGCCCATTAACCTTATTGAAAACAAACCAAATTAAAATAACAATATTTTTGGTGATGCAAGATTACCATTGACTATGGATGCTCCTACATCACAACGACTTTTTTAAACAACACTAAATGCAAAGAAAGGCATAAATGGATATAAAAAATAGACCCTCGATCATCATGTCCATATGGATATGTCCATGTGACATCATCAAGAGAGTCAGGTCAAGCATCATTGACTGAAAGAATGTCATCGGTCTTTAATTCTACTTAAAATATTCTAAGATTTACAAAATATCCATATGGACACATGGCTTAGAATCATTGGTTGGGATAGGGATATCGATATATGAGAAAGGTATGGACATTAAATAAATGTAAAATATCCATGTCGATGAATATTTAGGTGAGGTCATTAGATTTATAACTCTGTATTGGGACAAGATGATGTGACGTCATTAGGACATGGATATTTGGGATAAGCTATGGATCTTTCAAAAACATATATATCCATGAAAGTTAATATCCATGTGACATCACTATGTGTTTTAGTTATTGTATAAGCGAGGGTTGAATGATGCCATAAGGATCTAGACACTTCAAAAGAATAAAAATATAGATATAGTGCAACGTGGATTATGCATGTGGATGATGTCAATAGGTTCAAAGTATTACTTGGAGGTGAAATAGGATGATATTACCCCGATATGGATATTAGTAAGCGGAATATCCATGTCAAAATATCCAGATTCAAATGTCCATATCCACAGGTGTCTATCCTAGGTAAAGTTTGACAGATCCTCAGTCGAATGTACACATCCATATGGATATGCATATTTGAAAGGGATGAAATGTCCATGTCCAAAATATCCATATGGATGACTGACACTTACTTGGCCAACAAAAATTTGACAGGTGTGAAAGAAAAGATAATCATTACTTAAAAATTTCAAGAACTTTTACTCTCATTATCTAATACCAGTCTCAAGGTCCAGCGAGAATATCTAATACCAAAGGTCCTCTTGACTTTGACTAAAATCAAGTGTCTAGATGTCTGAATCTTAATCGATCATGTGGATCAGGATACTTACTAAAATATCTATTGCAAAATGTCTTGATGACTATGTCTCATTGAAAAGTCAACAATTTGAGCACTCGGTTTATAAAGAAATGGATAGGACATGGATAAAGACATGGATATTTCAGCATAAATGTCTAGTGTGAAAATATCTAGTCCATTGGGAGGTATGTAGCCTAGGATAAAATTGATGACTTACAATGGACATTTGGATTGCACATGACATTTAATCGATTAATCATGTCATGTCTGAAATATTTGGTCAAGTGGATGTGCTTAGGACTTGCCGAACTAAATATTGATGGCTATGACTAGATATGGATGTGGATATATGTGCTCTAGATATCTTGATATCCAGTCTATATGGATAGCAATTGAGCTCTTATTTAAGTATTCTTTCAAGTCTAGATATTATTTTAATGAATTTGAAACCCGATACTTGAACCAGACATGACATTGGTATTTCGCCATGGTCCAGATCCCTTTGACCAAAATGTCTAGTTGACTAGAACTTGTAAACAACACAACTTACTCATTTCAATGAATTTTTACTTGCTTCAAAAGGCAAACTTGATAAGAATTTTATTATCTATTTACTCATGGCCTTTATAGGGGACAAATTGCAACTTTGATTTTCATCTTGAATTTGGCTTGGGATGACATGACCTTTTACCATAACTACCCAGGTGGACAACGAGCCAATAGGGAAACAAATTGTTGGGTCCCCATTTCGCCAAGGTAAAATGGGTTGTGATGTGAGACCACACAATAGGATAGAATTATAGTTAAAATTAGGGTTAGGGCTTTGGTTAGAAGTAGAATAAGGATTAGAATTAAAGTATGGTGAGAATTAGTCTTACAAATCAGATTAGGGTTAGAATTAGAATTACAATTAGGATTAAGATTAATTTATGGAAAGAATTAGGGGTAGAATTAGAATTAGGGTTAGGGTTAGAATTAGAATTAGGTTGAGGATAGAATTAGAGTAAGGGCTATGATTAAAATTAGTACAATAAGGGTAAATATTTATAACAAAAAAGATCATTAGGATTAGAGTTACAACTAGGGTTGGGGTTAGGGATAGTATTATAACTAGGGTTGGAATTAGGTTTATAAATATAATTAGGGTCAAGGTTTGACATTTGGTTAGCATTAGTGTTAGAATGATGGTTAGGGTTAGGATTAGGGTTAGTGTTAGGGTTAGAATAATTGTTAGGGATTGAATTCAGGTTAAGGTTACACTTAGAATTAGGGTTAAAAATAGGTAAAATATATAGAATCATAATCATAATTAGGACTAGAATTAGGGTTAGGACTAACATTATGGTTAGGTTTACATTAGCGTTACATTTAGGTTTTGGGTTAGAATTAGGTTTAGAAATAGGGTTTGAAGTATGTTTAGAATTAGAATTACAGTAAGAGTTATGGTCATGATTAGAGTTAGGGTTTTAATTAAGGTCAGGGTTCGAAATAATGTATGGCAAGAATTAGTGGTAGACCTAGAATTAATATAATAATAATTATAATTGAAGGAACCAATAGTATTATTTCTATTACAGTAATAATATATAGTAATTATTACAATATATAATTATAATTAATATAATAGCAATAAATGTAATTGTTATAATATATAATTATAACTATTATAAATAGGACAATCGCACCTTGGTGTACAATGGGTACGCTGAAGAGTTGTGGAAGTTAAATTGGTATGTCTTTAAGTGAATGATGATTGTCTTTTACCCATATGGCCCATGTCAGTTTTTGTTTTTTAGAGTGTTGTGAACTAATTTTCATAATCTTGATTGATTCAAAGATCCTCGTGTTTTGCTTAGTAGCTACTTCAAATGTGTGAGCTTTTCATGTTTTGTGTCTAGTCTATATTTGAATGCATTACACCTAGGTTGACTTGCATTCCATCAGTCATTAGTTATGCATATTATTTTGAAGCATGTATGTTTGTTTATTTGTTAGAAGCCTCACATTTGACATCTTGAAACCTACATTTAATAGGCATTATATTGCAAAAATAAGCATGGTCACCACCTACATAATGTTTAAATATCATCTAGACTACCATCATGCATTGTTTTATAGAACATAACATGATATAAAGATCAATCAAAATTAGTGATCCTCATTGCTTTTATAATATCACACCTTTCCATAATTTGGAACTCAAATGGATTAAAATTAAATTAATACATTGTAACGTCAAAAATTGTTCTCATGTATGGAATGGTACAATTTCCCTCAGTTTAGCTCCTCACTCTTGGTGGTCTCTCAATCTTTTCTTTTTTAGCCTTCTCAAAACCCTAATTGACTTAGTCTAGGAGAAATCTATTTAGTTTTTGAGGTAACTGATTGATAAAACCCGGAAAGAGATTTGAGATTAGGGTCCCTAGGACCCCAAAAATGTAGATCTGAGCTGAAATTGGGGGCTTGGACTTGGGTGTCCGTGCCCTAGTCCTCACCGATTTCACAGGATTTTGAATTTTGGTAGGGTGTCAGTTCCCCCTGAGTGCCTCAGGATTCCATTTTCAAATTCTCAGTTTTCACATGATATCGAGACGTTATTTCAAAATTTGAATTCCCTAAAGCTTGATATAAAAAGACATTTGCAAATAATTTTATCACACACAATTCTTATGCAGGCTTGATGCCAAAACTCTGCTGCAATTGCCATTGAAGATCAGTGACTTGTTGAAGCTATTTGAAGTATTCTTTATTTGCTATCTTGGAGATAATGGATGAAGGCTAGGAATCAAGATCTTGAGTCTATCTGACTCTTCCTAGGGTTTGTACACCTTTTGCATGATCAAGAGAAGGGTTGAAGCCTCCAACAACAAGCTTGGAGATCCTTCGTGGACATTGCTGATTCACCTTCTTCATGCAAGTCTTCATTTATTTCATTTCCTTGAGGTGAAGTTGTATGTATTTATTGATGCATAGAAAGTTGTTGATCTTCCCTTGATTGAGACATCTATGGTTTGATTTTATGTATAACACATTGTTAGGTTTGCACACACTTCTACAAATCCTTTCCTTTGGCTATTGTTGAGGTAGAAATACTGAAGACAGGGCTTGATTGAGGCAACCTCCTATATAGCTGCAACAATTTTCTTCTTTTATATGTGCAGATCATGTTTCGTAGGTTCTGGTGAAAAGAAGCTATAGAAAGAAGGATATTGTGGATACAGGCATGACAGACTTTTAGATTTTTAGATTTTGAGACTTGCGAGACATTGGTGTAGGTGCCCTAGTCAAACTAGATGTTTTATCTAGGATCTGGGAGCCTTTTGACAGTCCCAGACACCCTGTACAAAAGGTTTTCCTATTCAAGAATTTGTAGGACATTGGAGCGGGTGCCCTAGTCTAGGTAGCCCTCAAATTTTAGGTACACTATCTCTAAAACCCCTCCTCTGCATTTATGTGATCATTTTTACCAAATACTTCATCATTTTCTATATATTGTTAATTTGAGGCATAATTAGGGTTTTACTTGGTTGAAAGTACAATACTTGAGAAAATCTTGATTAGGGCCTTAGGTTCTCTAACCACGCGAGCATAAAAAGGGAGGCAAAGTGATTAGAAGCTTGTTCACAAGATGAATCCTTGTCTCCCCAATGTTTAGTGGTGAAATTTAGGTATTCAACCTAGAGTAAACAAACCATGAAATTTTACACTAAACATTTTGGTGAACCTGAGCTTTAAAGAATTTGCATCCTTGTAAAACTTTAGATCTGATATAATTTGCTATTCTAAAGCATAATTACATTGGAAAACATCTTTAATGAAATTGCATATGTTAACTTGTGGATTACATTATTTATCTTTTCACTAAAAGAGTTAGAAATTATCATTTGTTGTTGGAAATTGTATTCAATTGCAAAGGCCATCATTGTGCATTTAAATCTTGGTTTAAATAGAGCATGTTAGAATGTCAGATTATTTTTTGCAAGATTTTCATGCTTATGATGAGCCATTTAGTCGTGATGACTTTGATATGTTAGATGAAGCCCTTGAGGACTTTATCTCGATTGAACATTCCACTACGACCTCAAAGCCGTCACTATTTCAAAGATTTGTAAATGCAATTTATGTTCCTAAATCTAAACAAGAGATTGAAAAACCAAAAATTGTGGTTACTCTATGTGCAAATGTGGTTCAACTATCTTCTAAGTCTATGCTTGTTGTTAAAGGTCTTTCATCTTCTTGATCTCCTGATCACATTTATGATTGTGCAAAACAAATTATGAAATACAACTTAGAAAAAACCAATCATAATGTGGTTTGTCATGTATATAATACTCAGAATAACAAATAAATTACACAACAGATGAATGTTCTGATATCTTTACCAGCTTCTCAACCTATGCTTCCTCAAGCACCTCGTTTAACATATAAAGGTGGTAAAGACTATGACCTTGTAGAGTAGCTTCGCACTACTCCTGCAAAGATATCTCTTTGGGAACTTATTCAAAATTCACCTACTTACCATGGAATGCTACAAGAAGCTTTACAAAAGGTGATTGTTCCCCCTGTTGTTAAACAAAATGATGTTGATGCTTTACTAGATTGTATGCATGCAATGAAAGTAGATATTTTATTTAAACAACACGAGTTACCATCTCTCGAGGTTCAAAAGCAATATGATCCTTTGGTTATTTTTATTACAATCAACTAAACATTGGTTAAGAGAGTTATGATTGATAATGGGTCAGCCATTAATGTTTGTGGTATTGATTTATTACATAAGGTTAAAGTTGATGTATCTACTATAAAACTAGAATCATTAAGTATTTGTGGCTTTGATAATGTCAGACGACAATCTCTAGGCACTATAACTTTACCTATACAAGTTGGACCTGTGATGGTACCTACCTTGATTCATGTCATGCCTTGTTCTTTATCTTACAACATGATCTTGGGTAGACCTTGGATACATACATTAAGAGCAGTTCCTTCTACTTTACACCATTTGATTAAGTTTATATTTAGAGGTAAACTACATACTATCCATTCAGATCCTGAACCTGATAATTGTTTGCAATTGAAAGTGCATAAGCATGTTGTTGGTCCTAAGAGTTTAAACAATCTAAAAGCTGAATGGTCAGCTCCTCTTGCCTCTAGAAATGTTATACAAGAGCCCAAGTAATCGAATGCATTTGTTGGTGATGACTAGGGTTCATTAGATTTTGTATCTTCCTCCACAGGAGAATATAAACTTAAAAACCCTGTCCCTAAAACATCAAATAATGCATCAATCACGTCGCATGCTTCGAATGATAAAAATAAGACTTATGTGGTGACAAATAAGGATAATACTCTAAGTTATACTACTGATTATGAGAATTATGAAGCTCTACCTTTGTCCAAAGAAATGGTCTCTCTATGGAAGGGGATTCTGAATCCTTTACAAAAATTGTGACTATGTAGGTAATGGTTGTGGTATAAATCAACAAGGAATCAAAGTCCCTGTAGAATCCACTTCACAACATTACTCAAGTGGCATTAGATACAATCCTTTTAAGGAATGCAAAGCTCATAAATGCTCCACTCTAAATGTGAATACAATATCAACACTTAGTTTGATATACCCTAAGATGATTGACATCAATTGTCCTCCAGGATCACTTCCATTAGACATGCTTATGGCGGATGAAGTGATAATGGAATTCTTAGGTGCTTATGATAGTATTCCTCATTATCACCATAAACGTGGCCTACCTTATTGTTTAAACAATGATGCATACTTTGGAAAGACTACTAGCACAATAACTGCCACAATAGAGAAAAATGAAGAATTTGAAGAACAATTACAATCCTACAATCCCCCTAACCATAGTACTATCCTTAATTGAAAGATTATTGATGTCGTTATGGATAAGGATAATCCTAAAAAAGTTATCCCTATTGGTGATTGTTTAAATGCGGAAGAAAGAGAAGAAATGACTAAATTGTTGAATGAATTCACAGAATTGTTCACTTGGAATTATTTAGACATGCTTGGGATAGATCCTTAGATTGTAACACATAATATTGTGTTGAAACCAGATGTTAAGCATTTCGAACAAAAGATTTGTAAGATGAATCCTAGGATTGCCTTGCTTGTCAAAACTTAAATAGAAAAATCATTGGAAGCTGGCTTTATTCGACCTATTGATTATTCTCTGTGGATCTCAAATATTGTAGTCATTGCTAAACCTGATGGCCATGTAAGAATGTGCAGAGATTTCTAAGATTTAAATTTGGCATCTTTGAAAGATGATTTCCCGCTCCCTCGTATCGATATGATTGTTGATTCCATAGCCGGACATGAGTTGCTATCTTTTATGGATGGAGTTTTAGGATATAATCAAATCCTTATAAATCCTCTTGATCAATATAAAATAGCCTTTATAACACCTTGGGGTACATTTTGTTGGTTAGTCATGCTGTTTGGACTTAAGAATGCAGGAGCGACTTACCAACGTGCAATGACTCTTATATTTCATGACTATATGCACAATATTCTAGAAGATTATGTTGATGACATCCTAGCAAAATCTACCCACCATAAGGATCATGTCACAAATCTTCAACAAATATTTGGGCGTATACGAAAATATAATATGCGATTGAATCCTTGAAAGTGTATTTTTGGCGTAGATAGTGGAAAGTTACTTGGGTTTATTGTTTCAAATTGAGGTATAGAAGTTGACACGAAAAAGATAGATGTGATTGTTAATATGCCAATACCTAAGAACATATCTCAACTTCATAGTTTGCACGGAAAGATACAGGCCATTCACCGATTTGTTTCACAACTCGTGGATAAGACTCGCCCCTTTACGTAACTACTGAAGAAAGACTCTCGCTTTCAATGGAATTCTGAATGTCAAAAAGATTTCAATGAATTAAAGGATTACTTAGGTAATCTACCCATTTTACAACCCACTGTTTCTGATAAACCATTTCTATTATACATCTCAACATCTAACAATGCCCTAGCCACTTTGTTAGCACAACATAATGTTGAAGGCAAAGAATGTGTTGTCTACTAAATTAGTTGTACTTTTCTCAATTATGAAGTGCGATACACAGTCATAGAGAAGCATTTCCTAGCTTTAGTGTTTGCCACTCAAAAGCTTAGACACTATCTCTTGAATGCTGAAATACATGTAATGATAAAATTTGACCCTTTGAAACATCTCTTCGCAAGAACAAATTTATCAGGACATCTCACTAAACGGGTTATGCTATTAATAGAATTTGATCTCAAATTCATTTCACAAAAAGTAATTAAAGGGCAAGTGATAGCTGACCAGTTAGCTGAAGCTCCCTCGCCCTTTTCCATACAAAATGTTGATGCTTTTCCTGATGATCAGATCTTAACAATCTCTGCAGATGAAAAATGGGAGTTATACTTTGATGGATCAAAATGTCAAACTAGCTCCAGAGCTGGTGTTATATTAATACCTCCCATGGGTAAGTTGATTCCCTTATCTTACTAGTTAGATTTCTTATGCACAAACAACATAGCTGAATATGAAGCTCTTATAGCTGGACTTCTTGCAGCTTTGGCTCTTAGTATCAAGAATATTACAATATACAGAGATTCTTAATTAATTGTTAAACAAATAACGGGACCATATCAAACTAAGCACAATAAGTTATCTTAGTACTGTGAGTTTGCATTATCTCTATTAAAATAATTTGAATCATATTTGATTGATACACTTCCTAGGAAAGATAACCAGCATGCGGATGCAATGGCAAGCACAACTTCCCTTATATCCCTTGATGGTTCTCCTAAGGAATTTACCTTCGTTGTTCATAATCTTAAGACTCTGGTAGTTGAAAGTCCTATAGTTGTGAATTTGGAGCTCTATGGTAATACATACACTGACTAATGGTTCTCCTACATATTCAACTATCTACATGATGGAACCATTCTTGATTCGACATCCAAAAATGCTCGACTCCGTTTGTGCAAACTAACAACACGATACATTATATTATCGAATGTCTTGTATTGACAAAATTATAATGGTGTTTTACTTTGATGTTTAAGTAATGTAGAGATTCTGATACCTTTAGAAGAAGCTCACTCTAGTGCCTGTGCAGGACATTTTGGTGGAAATTTGTTAGTGCAAAAATTGTTGTTTATGGGGTACTATTGGCAGCATATGGAACAAGATTCCTTTGGTTACATCAAGAGATGCCCACAAATGTCAACAACATAAGCACCTCATTCATGCTCCTACTCAAGAGCTTCGTGCCCAGGTGTCACCTTGGCCATTCTCTATTTGGAGTTTGGACCTAATTGCCAAGATTTCCCCACCCTCCTCTCAAGGACATACATTTATCATTACTGCTACTGATTATTTTACAAAATGGGTCGAAGCAGTCCCTTTGTGATCCACAACCGCTAATGTACTCTTTCAATTCATACAAGATAACATAATTTCTCTATTTGGAATACTTTCCTCCTCAGTTTTAGACAATGGTACGCCATTTAAAAAACAAGGATGTGAAAAAGTTCCTCGAAAAATATCATAAACATCATCACTTCTCTACACCTTATTACCTCCAATCCAACGGCCAAGCATAAGCTTCAAACAAAGTTATTGGATAGATTCTAAGGAAAACTATTAATAAACATCAAAAAGATTGGCATACACAATTATCCTATGCACTATGGGCTTACAGAATGAGTATTTGAATGGCTACAAGTAACACACCATATAATCTTGTCTATGGTGCAGACACAATAATGCCCTTGGAGTTAGAAATTCCTTTTTATGAATTTTCCTAAGAGACATCATGGATGATGACATAGAATGAGAGAAAAGATTATAGGAACTTGAGGTGCTTGATGAAAGGCATGTGAACACTCTTGAACATCTCAACGCTTATAAAAAAGGAATATAATGAGCCTATAATGTGCAAGTCATACAACATTCATTTAATGTTGGGGACTTGGTTCTTTATGAAAATCAAGGCAACATAAATGCACCACCAGGTGAAAAAGGTAAGTTTAGCCCTATCTGGCTTGGACCGTATATAATCACAGAAACCTTTGGATCTGGAGTGTATAAATTAGTTGATGAGCAAGGTACGCTGCTTAAAGAACCTACTAATGCAATGCACCTGAAAAGATTTTATGCTTAAAAGACCTAGTGTTAAATGTTCCTAAGATAATTTAGTACATAGATTATGCTTCAATTTTGACAAGATGGTATTGTTTTGTCTTAATTCATTTAACATTATATCTTTGTTTAGTTGATCATTGTTGTATCGTGTTTAAGTAGTCATTTCTTAGATCACTTTTGCATTAACTGAATATAGCATGGAAGTTAAACTTATGTGTAAAATGATTAATCATTGTGCTTATTACTATATGTTCTTTTTAGAATTGTTAGTATATCACAATAGCATTAATTATAGCATTTAGACATCATCACTAGTTGCATTTTACAAAAATCACATGTGATAGATCAAAATCCATTGCACATAGATAAAAAGAAATGAGCATTATATATATATATATATATATATATATCAGTTTCATGTATACATCCAAGTCGACTATCCCTCAAAACAAAATGGGATGTCATAGTACCTAAAGTCTAGGAATCACTTAGAAAAATCTCGATCGCCTGTACCCTCAGTCCCTCATGGTGTGAGAGTGACAAGAAGCCTAACCATGCGTGGCTATGGATCATGAATGACTCCTAGAGATGCTTCACGATTGTAACCCCCTGATCTCATCTCTCATCTCTATCATCCACTCATGTGCCTCCTTGTACATCCTCTAGTACCGGTCTCTCTTGGCCTAAACCCTGTCTTTGTCAGCTCTTACCTGCTGGACCTCCGATAGTAAGAACTCACTGACAGCTAGCTCTCCCTCCAACGTAGGAACTACTACAGTCTGCTCTCGCTATACCCTAAGCTCAACCTTGGCACACTCAACTCCCTGTTGAAACTCCTCTCTCTCTTGTACAGACTACTCTAGCATGGCCTCTGTAGCAGTCTTGTATCTGATGACAGGCATAAATAACTCAGCATGCCACCCAACAGATGATCGTGGCAAATGATCTACCTGTACCCACTGCTCTAAGGCATCCATCGGTAACATGTCTCCTATGACGCGACTCACAAAGTCTCGCCATCCATCTATTCCAACTGTAAGACAAAGAATGAGATAGATGTTAGACTCTGATATAAAAATCATAAATAATAAACTATATCAAAACATAAAACAAATAAATCAAACCTTACCTAGATCTCCATCTTGCCAAGATGGATCTTAGATCATCGATGGTGTGACAAGCTGTGCTATCTAATTTGTAGCTGGGGGCATAGGTGTGCTACTCTCCCCTTGCTCTATCTGACTAGACCTCACACCGTCTGCAGGAGTAGGACCACGAGCCTTGGACCGCGGTCTCGACTCGGTCTCCTTGTCAGTGTCTGCCTCTTGTTATCTCTGTCACGATCTCACTTTGAAGACGTACTATGATCAAACATCCTCAGACTCATCCTCATCCTCATCCATGCCCTCCTCGAGATCATAGTATCCCATAAAGTCACTGACATCATCCTCCACCCTTGTGTCAATAGCATGACCTAGCCAAGGTTGGGCATCTCTTGTAGGGTGCCCGAGTGGAAAGATAGGTACAAGTCGTGCTATATGTCACCAGGTCTGATATGCTCTGGTACACCTAACATAATCTACACCTGATACTAGCTCTGCATCCTGAGGACCCTCATCATCGCTAAGTGGTACATCTGCTATAGTCAGCCGTCGGATAGTATTAGCCCAGACTGTACTCTGAGCTACACGTTCGTAGCTCAGATGAACTGCAAGAACATCCTATACTTGTCTGAATTATCGTGTCATACCACCCTATCATAGTAGAACCAGGATACAGTATGATTGAGGTGACTGACCATTAGTTGATCCCTTTGCATCCAAGCTAACTGTGTCTACTCACTAGGCCATCTGATGAAGCCATGCTATGGTCCCCAGATGATGTCACCAGGCTGTAATCTGTCAAATACCACTCTCTAGTATAATAGGTTGCCATGCCTCCAACACCTGACAAGTGGAGAGGTATAGACACGTGGATAGGTGAATGTTTCCTCTATAGGAAAACCCATCGGTCGTGTGCACCTGATGTGCTCAAAGGCCCAAAACTGTAACAATGTACAGACTAGCAGACTCTGCATCTCGTAGTGGACATATCACAATAAGTCATGATATAGGTGCGCAAGCATAGTGTGCCCCCATATGTAGATAGTTTGATGCTTCTCCATCGCTCTGATAGTATGAACAAGACCCCCGTGAAGGTGAGTGCCTCATCCATATGGTGTGATGGCTAGTGCGACCATGACAATCATGATCCTCTATAGTAAGGGAGTGTTCTACATCCTTGCTCTAGCAAGTGGAGCTGAATGTGTCCTCACTCTGCCTATGACACAGTATGACCCAAAAAGTATAGATAACTCTCGTGAGTATACTCCTCTGAGCGATGTCCAACAACCCTCACTATCTCTCCTTAGATCAGTAGTCTAAGGATCCTGAATACATCCTCTAGTGTAATGGTAATCTCGCCAGTCAGTAAATGGAATGTGGAAGTATCTGCATCCCATCTCTCCATCAGTGACATAAGCATCGCATAGTGGAATTTGATTGTGGGCATGTGAAACACCCACCATAGGCCCATCATCTATAAGTGTTATCTCTCTGCGGTAGTCAAAGCACTAGCACACTCTCGCAGAAGTGCCATCAGATAACCACTTGTGTGCTCATGCATCTTAAGAACATCCTACAGATCAAAAACCAAGCAAGAGTATCAGAGTCCTGGCTAGAAACCAAAATAAGCTATCAAGAACTGAATAAAGTGCCTGAGCCTACGGCCTATGTCCTTTGAGGACCAAGGCACCCCAAGGGACACTAGCACTCCTGTGGGACTAGGGCACCCCAAAGAGACTTTGGCGCCCTAGGTGGACCTAGGCACCCCTATTTGGGAACCCTATCCACATTCCCATCTTAGCACAGACATCAATAAATGTGAAAACAAAATACGATGAAAGATGATAGAAGGATGGAATCAGGACCCTACCTCAGCCTTGAAGCATCTTTCCACCACTCGGGCTCTGAGCATCTCTAGTCATGGTGGATGATATGGATGTCAACTGAGCATGGTCGTTCTCCTATTCTCCTTCTCTCTTTCTTTGCAATAACAAGAAATAACAATGAGTTAAGTGATAAGTGACAACTTCTTTTTACATAAAGTAAGTGAGTGAGAAATCCTATCCCTAACTAGGTGCAAAAGTGCGCTCTTTCACTCTGGAGCCCTTTTTGTGAGCTGCCAAACTCCAATTCCAATGTCGTCTGTCGCATTGGAATCTTGGTTCTTCTTTTATCCTTACCTAATGTGTTGTGTTGAGCGTTGTTCCTTCAAATAACCCTGACAACACATTTCTCTTGAAATTGACGCATGGATATCTCCTTGTTTCTACTCTTGAACTAAGCAAGAAGAAACAACGGAGGGCATATATCTCCCTTAATTTCCTCCCTCGCCATGTTTCATCACTCAACCACCTTAGAATTTTGATACTGACTCATTGGTGGTGATTACAGGTTGATTTGATTTTGATTTTTCTGACAAGTGTTCCTTTGCAGGATGTGGTTCCTAACTTTGTGGTCTTGCAGAATTACAAACATCAGGGCTTCTTCCTATTCATCGACAATGCTTTGGCTTCCTCTATAGTATCCTTTTGGGTATCCTTTTCATGATTAATGTATTTACTTTCCTTTAGTTTCATATGCACGTAGTGTCATATGGCCACTAAAGTGGGGGCTAAATGTAACATCAAAAATTGTCATCCTGTATGGAATGGTACAATTTCCCTCAGTTTAGCTCCTCACTGTTGGTGGTCTCTCAACCTTTTCTTTTTTGACCTTCTCAAAACCCTGATTGACTTAGTCTAGGAGCAATCTATTCACTTTTTGGGGTAACTGATTGATAAAACCCAGAAAGAGATTTGAGATTAGGGTCCCTAGGACCCCCAAAAATGCAGATCTAAGCTGAAATTGGGGGCCTAAACTTGGGCACCCGTGCGCTAGTCCTCCCCAGTTTCATGGGATTTTGAATTTTGGCAGGGTGTCGGTTCCCACCGAGTGCCTCGGGATTCCATTTTCAAATTCTCAGTTTTCACATGATATCGAGACGTTATTTCAAAATTTGAATACCCTAAAGCTTGATCTAAAAAGACATTTGCAAATCATTTTATCACACACAATTCTTATGGAAGCTTGATGCCAAAACTCTACAACAATTGCCATTGAAGATCAGTGACTTGTTGAAGCTATTCGAAGTATTCTTTATTTTCTATCTTGGAGGTAATGGATGAAGGTTAGGAATCAAGATCTTGAGTCTATCTTGCTCTTCTTAGGGTTTTCACACCTTTTGCATGATCAGGAGAAGGCTTGAAGCCTCCAACAACAAGCTTGGAGATCCTTCATGGACATTACTAATTCACCTTCTTGTTCATGCAAGTCTTCATTTGTTTCATCTCCTTGAGGTGAAGTTGTATGTATTTATTGATGCAAAGCAAGTTGTTGATCTTCCCTTGATTGAGACATCTAGGGTTTGATTTTATGCATAACACATTGTTAGGTTTGGACACACGTCTACAAATCTTTTCCTTCAACTATTGTTGAGGTAGAAATACCAAAGACGAGGCTTGACTAAGGCAAGCTCCTATATATCCATAACAATGTCTTTCTTTTGTATGTGCAGATCATGTTTCACAGGTTTCGACAAAAGAATCTATAGAAAGAAGGATCGTGATATAATCATGACAGACTTTTGGATTTTTAGATTCTGAGACTTACAGGACATTGGTGCGAGTGCCCTAGTCCAACTAGGTGTTTTATCCAGGATCTGGGAGCCTTTTGACAGTCCCAGACACCTTGTGTAGAAGGTATTCCTATTCAAGAATTTGCAAGACATTGGGGTGGGCACCCTAGTACAGGTAGCCCTCAAATTCTGGGTACAATATCTCTGAAACCCCTCCTCTGCATTTATGTGATCAGTTTTACTAGATACTTCATTAGTTTATGTATATTGTTAATTTCATGCATAATTAGGGTTTTACCTGGTTGAAAGTACAATACTTCATAAACTCTTGATTAGGGCCTTAGGTTCTATAACCACGTGAACATAAAAAGGGAAGCAAAGTGATTAGAAGCTTGTTCACAAACTTGATCCTTGTCTCCCCATTGTTTAGTGGTGAAATTGAGGTATTTAACCTAGAGAAAACAAGCCATCAAATTTTACACTAAACATAAATGCTATAATTTTAGATTGAGAATTCATTATGGTCTAAAAATATTAGATTTCAAGGAGAAAACTTTTGATTTGTCTGAATTTGTAGTTTAATATGATTGAGCACATCAAGTTCATCTGTCTATGTTGTCTGCTCATTAATGGGTCTTTTTCCATTTTTTAGTGAATAAATTTGGATTGGCAGTGCTTGTTTATTCTAGATTAGATGGGGAAAAGCATTGTACTGAGATGAAGATTGGTCTAGTTCATCTAATGCACTACTCCATTATAAGGTGTGAATGGATCAAACACCACTGTTTCACAGGAATGATCTTGAGACCTAAAAAATGACATGCAATCTATGTCATGGGAAACTGTTGTGTTCAGTCTCACTCTAGGAAAAATTTTGTAAAAGGAACATTACATAGAATACACACCTTTTTTGCAAAATCCTTCCAAGGAACAACCCTTATGGAAAAATGACAAAGACCTAGATATAGAGGGAAAAAATATATTTAAAAAAATATCAATATCCGAGCAAAATTTGTGTTTTATCAAATATAAAAAATGTATATAAGCATGCTAAATTTTAAAAAGGTGGGAGGAGTGGTGTAATACTAAGCACCCATCTCTCTCTATATATCTCCCTATATTTATCTCTCTTTGTCTATCTCTCCCTCTCTCTATCTCTCTCACTATCTCTTCCTTTCTCTCCCTCTTTATCTCTCTATATTTCAATAAAATTATGGGATAATTTTGATACCCCTCATGAGAAGTCAACATCCCAAAATAGAATATAACTCTCAATGTGTAAGATTCTACCTTTGAATCCACTAACTTGGGTGCTACACTTATATATAATAATTTGGATGAGTCTCTCTCTCTCTCTCTCTCTCTCTCTCTCTCTCTCTCTCCCTATGTTTCTCTCATATTTCTCTCTCCCTATGTTTTCAAAATGACACTCTAAAAATATTGTTGGTGCATTAGAGGGATTCCCAAAGAATAATTCAATACTCTTTCATGGAGTTATGATGTCCCTATTCTTTTCTTCATCATTTGTAGCCAAATAAAGTATTGTTTTCAAACACAAACAACTGAATGAAACCATTAATTATATAATTCTATTATTAATGTATATAAATAATAACAAATGCCAACACTTAGTAATAAGAAGTTTCATCCAGTCAACCTACATAATGACAATATTCTACTCCTTTTATTCTTGTAGGTGCCTTGACATTACTGATGTGTTGGTTTTTTATCCTTAGCCCATTTCTTGTTTTCTGGTGTATCAAAAATCCTAACAAATGCTAACACTTAGTAAAAAGAAATTTCATCCAATCAACCTGTACAATGACAATATTCTACTCCTATTATTCTTGTAGGTGCCTTCACATGAGTGATGTGTTGGTTCTTTATCCTTAGCCCAATTTTTGCTTTCTAGTGTATCAAAAATCATAGTTAGTTTATTGGTAGTTGCACTTCTTTGTATCCCTAGATATTAAGAATTTCCTTTTTCTTATGGTTTAGGACATTTCCTATTTTTCCTTGAAGCCTATTGTTAGCTATGAAAAATTGATTTGATTTTGTTTCTTTTAGCAAGACAAAGAGCGGAACAAAAGATAATGTAATCTGCAAATGATAACCTATGTATCTAGTTCCTCCATTTATAGTTGGTTTCCCATAGACTTTCCTTTCTTGTTAGTGGAAATCTATACTTCTTAGAAGTGTTTTCCCCATGACAATAAGTAGTTAGGAATTGAGGGGATCTCCTTGCATTAAGCCTCTACAACTATTTACCCTTTAGGATATTTATTGTGATGGAGAATGAGGAGGTACAAATACAACATTGTATCCAATCAATCATTTGTTCGCTAAATCTAAACTTTCATAAAGTCTTTAGGAGGAAGTTTGAATCACACTTGTCAAATGCTTTAGATATGTCAAGCATTATAACAATCCCTAACCAATGTTGTTTTGGTTCAGTGGAGTTCTTGGGCAAGATCATGTCCTTCATATTGCATATATTGCAAAACGAAGGTCTCGATGAATAGGTTGCAAGTTCATATTGGTTGTTCATCCACTTACATTAACTTTATAAATGAGTGAATGTTTAAAATGTTGTCTCATATGTTGTGACATCCTTGGAATACAATAAAATAGATAAAAATATTTAAAAGATAGTATTTCTTTCTCTACCTCTCCATATCACTTTCTCTTGTAGCATCAATCATTCTTGTGTCCATAAGGCAAGGGTTAAATTAAGGAAAGATCGATGCGAAGTATGATTTCTTGATTCAACACTTTGGGGTTTCTAAGTAGAGATGTAGCCACAATATAGTCAAGTGTTAAAACTAATAAATATATATAATAATCAATATATAATATATATTGTTATATAATCATTATGTGACAATGTAATTGCACACCAATAATCCAAACCTATATCTCTCTCTTTTTGCTTCCTCTCTCCTCACTCTATTGCCACTTCTCCCTTTCTCTATTCTTCTTTTTATAAATTTTTAATATTTAATAATATATAATATTAATAGGCATTAAATATATAATATCAAATATAAAAATATAGAAATAACCTAACAACTTAAAATACAATATTATAAAAAAATATTGTATACTATATTAAATGTATTATATTTATATATTTATAAATATAGTATAATATTATAAAATTGTATATTTAAATTAAATATATTATATATCTAATATTTATATTTATTGCTATATAGTATATTGAATATAATATAAACTATTTAATATACTTTAAAAAAAAAAAGATTATATATATATATATATATATATATATATATATATATATATATATATATATATATTTATATATTTATATATATATATTGTATATAAAGTAAATATGATTAAATTGTAAATAAAATATTTATTTTTTAAAATATACCATTATATAATCTATTTTTTTAAGTATATTAAATAGTTTATATTATATTAAATATACTATATAACAATAAATATATAATATATTTAATCTAAATATACAATTTTATAATATTATACTATATTTATAAATATATAAATATAATACATTTAATATAGTATACAATATTTTTTTATAATATTGTATTTTAAGTTGTTAGGTTATTTCTATATTTTTATATTTAATATTATATATTTAATGCCTATTAATATTATATATTATTAAATATTAAAAATTTATAAAAATGATTATTATTATAAAAATAATAATTAAAAATCTAAAATTAAAAAACATTGCTCTTTGTATGAGCTCATACCCATACAAAGAGGCACGTCATACCAAAGTGCATATAAAAAATAAAATAATTCTTTTTTTTTTGCTTCATAGTTGGTCTACATTAAATTGCCCTTGGCTATTTTTCTAACAGCTACTTACGAATTAAAAACAAATTTTATTAGACACTGGATTAAGGTATGAGTGATTATTCCAATTTCCTCACTTGAATTGCTTTCCTCCCACAACAATTACGAACCAATGGCTAGGCCTTACACCAGAGAAAAGAAATGCTGCACAAAATCAAACAGTGACCAGAAAACTACTAGCAAAATCAGACAATCAAAACACTTTTAGTTGTCTTGCACATCTGTAAGGGAATGGAGATCATCGATCTAGCAAAGTAGGTTTTTATATGCCAATGGAACGCCTTCGACATAATTATAATTGTAACTAGCAATTACACCTTAGTGTGCAATGGGTACGCCGAAATTAAAAAATGTATTGGAATGGTTGATCGTAACCTTAAGTCTATTAGACAATGAAACATTCT